>JAUTXW010005069.1:85000-685000 GCA_030620095.1 Kuschelorhynchus macadamiae | reverse complement strand
TAAGGCGAATAATTTGAGTTTATAAGTAATTTATATTAATTTATCTAGAGATGAATTTAATTTTTTATTGTACTATTTATTATACTTATTTATCCATACGGGGTTTTAATAGGATTTTTTTATGCTTCTGCATATATCAACATTTTTGTGTTAAAACTCCTTAACGAGTTAATCTCGTAGTCCGTCCATTTAAATATTGACGTACGACCAAGTTATAAATAAATTTTAATTATCTAAGACACATTCTTTTAATTTCGCTTAATGGCCAAAGATACCTTTTACAGCAGAGTCACGCAACATCAAAAAAGCCGCATCTATTTTCTCTTACATTAAATATTACCATTCATCGTAGTGATTAGCGGCTTGTTAGTTAGTTAAGAACTCAATTATCTTCATTTAAAGAAAATATTCGATAAAGTCATCTAATGTGCTAATTAATTCATTTGCTGTAATTTGTGAGACCATGGAAGACATGGGCATTTTTAATTGTGATTGGATTTTTTAACGGAAAGTTAATGAAGTGTCTGTCGTTTCGAATTTTTAGAATCACCATAAGCATTTTCTAATAAAAAACGCAACTCATTATTCAACAAATCTATTTTGATAAACATAGTACTAACAACTGATTATACTTTGCATTCACATCAGACACACAATAAATTGATTGATCGACTATATGGAGTGCTATCCTTGCCTGATAGTACCTTCAGACAAGGATCATAGTATCCTTGTCATGACGTTAGTGTAAACATATATGAACATTACATTTCTTTATTACGTGAATTACTTTTACAGTTGAACCATGCAACTGCGTTGGCTGATAAGTAAATAAACATATCATTGCATTTCCGGTCCTATCAAGTATATATGTCGTAGGCATAAAGCAAACTTAGGGAAATAGCGATTTGCCTAGTCTTTTGCTAAGTACCGTCTCAAATATCAAAATGATTACTAACCAACAATATTTTACTATCTGACTAGGTATTTCGTATTTGCCGATTTCCGCATTAGTCATTTGACAGATAACCAGATTAGATTTAGGCAAATGGTAATGTGAATTTAAAACAGTCAGTATTTTATTATTTGACTAGGTATTTACCATTTGCCCAGATCTACGTAGGTCATTTGGCAAATGCCGAATGAGAAAACAAAAGGTTTAGGGACACGAGAAAGTGTATTAGATCATACTCATAACGATATATTAAACAGCCAAACAAATAATGCAGTACTTGGAATCCTCAAAGTGAGAAACAAAGTACGTATATAATATGATACATAATTATATTATGAATCTTATACCAAACACAAAGAACTGATGCATATTTGAATGCGTATGTAGGTAGCTGTAAACTCTATATAAACATATTATTTATCGTAATATAATAAACACAAATAAAATATATCCTAAAAAAATACACAAAATACCAAAACTATTATTTGATTGACAGGTCAAGCTCAAATGGCCTTTACTAGAACACATTTTTGAAACAAGTACATCTTTTGTTACCGCACTGGTTCTTACTGGGTTTACAATAGCATTTACTAAAACCATGTCCACTAAATGAAGACCGTTGAGTCACAGCTTCTCGAATCGAAATGAGTTTATTTGGAACGTTGTCTTTATTTTATAACTTCAATCTGGTTGCGTGAAAACCAATTTTTAATAATTCTAGTTTTGGTGTCAACCTGATAACTCCATGACGTTCGTCCGGTACAAACGCGGTAATATTACGATCATGTAGTGGTCCTCGGTCTACTTTTGGTACTGGAGCGGCAACAGGGCTACCGACTGGAAGTTTTTGGAATTTCTGTTCGCTGAAGAATTTCATCTTTTTAGCAGTTGCAACTTGGCCGTCGTATGAAACCACTCTTTGACATAGTACCTTAGAGCCAAATCCTTCATTTTTGTTATTTTCTGGTATCCTGCATGTCAAATGTGTTATTTGCCCACAAGTTATACATGCATGGACCCCAGTGCTTTCCCATACAGACACAGCATGCTGTTATTGTGTTTTCTATATAGTTTGTTGGATAGTGTTCGTCATTTGTATTTAAAATCATAGGACTAGATACAGGCCCTAGTTCGGCAGTACTGTCACCTTGAGCAACATAATTCTGATCTAACTCGGTTAATTGAAGATTTCGATTTTACTTTTTTCTGGCGTTATTTGATAAGAGAAAGTGTATTAGATCAAAATGAAAAAGATATTTTCATTGCTTTTATTCAAGCTACACAATTTTTCGTCTTTTAGCCGCTATCATCAATTTCATCACACTTACCCAAAAAATGTACAATAAAGGAAATTCCCATAAGAGGCAATGTGTTAGAGAGTGTGGAGTGTGATACATCATTGTATTTTGGAGGTCATAAGCTTCCAGAAAATGAATATAATTTATTTCATCTGGAAAATATAATTTATTTCATCTGTGAAGTCGGTAACAAACTAAAAAAAAGACAAGCAATTAAAAATAAGTTTGGCTCAGACTTCACAGAGTAAAATTTTCCAGATAAAATAAATTATTATTTTTCACATTTTAGTGCATTTCTTTTAGACTCTTTTATTTTTTTATAAAATTTTGAAAGTTTAGTACGATTCAATAATTTCATAGTGATTATGTTATTTCTGGTACGATCTTTTAGTAGTTTAACTTTCGTTTTAATTATAAATAAAGTATGAAAACACCGAATTTTTTAATTTTTATTCATATCTATTTACCGTTCGAAACTTCATAAATATCTTTAGTTCCGTCCCGTATACAGCTTTATATGGGCTTTATATGTCCTACAAATTGTAATAAATTACAATTTACAAAAGTTACAAGAAAGAGGGATCTTTGATTTGTTCAAAAAAAAAAACATTAAAATATATATCTTTATATAGACTTCCAGTGATGGATATTTTTCACATAAAATTCCGGATTTTATAAAAGATTTTGGCTCAAATTTTCTTTTCGCATTTTACCCTAATATTAGCTTTAGTCACATCAAAAAATTCATAGCAAAAATGGTTCATAATACACTTTTTTTAAGTTACCTAATAATGATAGTTAAATTTCCATTAGATCATTAAAGTAAATAAATATAATTTATATTCAAGTCAGTATTTAATTTTGGTTCACAATAATCAAAAATGTTATTTTCACAGAGTTCAGATTACATAACATTATATATGGATCCGTGCGTCCGCACTATGTGTTCGATTTACCCCAGTTCATCGTAAATTTTTAAGAACGTTACAACCGTGTTAAATTGATTGTTAATTTTCAGTAGAATTAAGATGGCGTATTCCGTGGAGAAAAGAGTGGAAATTATAAAACAGTTTTTTAAACATAACGACTGTGTGCGACTAACAGCGGCTTTATTTAACGAACTCTATCCTGAAAAAACTGGTTGTCAACTTTGACGCTACTGGTTGAGTCGGAAATAAAAAGAGGGTGCATGAAAAAGACGAAGCGAGGGAAGTGGTTGTTTTAGGTTATGTAGCAATGGATTCGACCTTTAGTACTAGGAAATTGTCCAACATATCTGGTGTATCATGCACACCAATCAGGAGAATCCTTAAACAGCATAAGTTCTATCTTCTTAAGATACGATTGGTTCAGAAACTGAACGAGGTTGATTTCGATCGCCGATATATATTTTTTGCATGAGTGTTCATTTTACCTTAACGGCATTGTAAAGAGGCATAATTGTCGCTATTAGTCAGATGAAAATTCAAGACTTTTTCGTGAAGTACATATTCAGCATCCCTAAAAATTAAATGTCTAGGAGGATATTTATGGAAATCACATAATCGGCACCTTTTTATACCGGGTAATCTCAATGGCGAAATTTACCTGAAATTATTAGAGAATGCTATTTATCCAGGCCTCGTGCAAGTATTGGAGAATGAAGAATAAAGGTTTCAACAATTTTTAGAAGACAATTTTCTGGATTGGAAGAGGGAGGCATATTGAGTGGCAACCCAGGTCACCTGATCTGAATCCAATGGACTTTTTAATTTTACTACTAAACCCGAATCACTGGTTGATTTACAAAACCGTATAATTAATGAAAGTGAATGTTGGTCATTCCAGCATTTAATAAACTGATCACAAAAGTAACTTAGTCTTTTTGTTGGTTATTAAGTAAACTTTTTCTACATTGCCTCTTTCACTATTTTAGCTTTTATTTCGTTATCGATGAAAATTTTGACGCGAAATTTTAATGTCAGATAGTATTCGATGAGATCTTCAAAATGAGCTAGCAACACCCCTCACCACTATACATAATCAGGGATTGTGCTTCCTCGCATTAGGGGGTTGAAGTTACGTAGGTGAAAAAAGCAGGAAATAGAAGAAAGAATTTGGTGTATTGCCAATTTCCTGCTTTTTTGAAATATTTTATTATTGTCAAACTAAATTGTAGTACACTTAGTCATAATTCTTTCTTGCATTCATACATAAAAATTCCATTCCTCGTACATTGCCTCTTTGCTTCTTCTTTCCGACAACAATTCCATCAATTCAGAAAATTTGAATTCATCGAAGGAATAATTCCGGCCATCAATAAGGCGGCCGTCGCGCAAATCCGCGCGGCAATGTAAAATATGTTCCAATTTTGTACTGATAGATGGCGGCACTGAAAGCTGGCATTTGTCTTCATCGTGTAAATCAGTGCTTGGTGCAACGTGGCCCTTAGGAACTGTGGAAAAGGACGATAATCAACTGGTCTTACGTTTGTATGAAATTCTTTAATGTTCATTTCTGGTTCTTAGTGATATGGTATAGTGTAAAATTCTTGTTATCCTTTTCTCTCTCAATAACTCTAAATTTTCACCAGATTTCTCGTTTCGCCAGAGTTAGAACACGTTTACCATTTACACATTTATTCGAATGGGCGAAAATTCTTGATTAGAATAGATCCTGCTGCAGTAAAATGCTTGTTTGTCTAAAAAATAAGGTTTTTTTTACTCTCCTTTACCAAAACTGATAAAAGAATGTCAAATTAAGAAAAATTACAAAGAAACTTTTGCAGCGTAGCCCAGATAAAAATACTATTTTTTTAAATAGCAACATCACATTTCTGCTAAAAATTCAATAAATCTTATCATTCTATTTAAAATAGTTAATAAAAATTAGACGTAAATGAAGTTATTTTAATCTAAATGGGTAAAATTGTAGCCGTGGCAACTTATACCTTATTCAAATTATGCAGTTTATGTATGCGTATAGTTATTTGGTAATACTTTTATACATAGTATTTAAATTGTAAAAATGTTATTCTTTATTATAAAAGGAAAGCGTCGCTTGGAGAACTAATGTTCTGTTAAAAGGGCTTTACCTATTTTTATAAATGTACCCGGAACCAGCAAAATTATCATTTCTGCCAACCACTTTCAATGCACCATAACAGCGCAATTTAGCCAATCAAAACAACCTGTTAGTTCACGTGGAAGAAGGTCAAGATGGTGATCTATATATAAATACTGTTACCTTTTTAACAACAAAAATAGGTATCAGTATTGATAAACGGGACATAAATTTTTGTTATCGCCTTGGCCAAAAAAAAAACGATACCGCAAAGCCTCGGCCAGTTGTAGTCTCTTTTTGCCAGCGATGGCTTCGTGATAAAGTGTTCTATGGCAAAAAGCAGTTAAAAGGCACACCGTTTCTGATTACCGAAATGCTAACGGGGGATACTGTGAAGTTATTTAAACTAACTAGATCTCAATTTAAAAATTGTTGTTGGACAGCAGGAGGTAAAGTTTATGTGATAAGTAATGGTGCTAAAGTGCATATTACCTCGGAGAAAAGGCTTAACGAAGTTATTAGCTAAATTTAATGGTTTAAGGGTCTCTGAGTGACAAGTGATATGTGAAAAACAGGTATGTCAAAAAATCTTATTTCGCCTTTTTTATCTCATGTGCGGTAAAAAGAATGACATAAGTTTAGAGCAAACAGCAAACTGTAGCAAATGCAAGATGTAAATGTTTGTGTATCTTTAATTAATTATTTTTCTTTCATATTTTGAAGCTGAATAAACTGTTTGTTCGTTCTGTATTTTCCCTGGTTGCAATGCTAATAATATTACAAATTACTGTGAATAAAATAAAAGTTAATATTATATCGGCTACAATATGAAATAATATTACGATAGTAAACAGTACTAAATAATATGTACATTGATGTCTGATTTTGGCGTTCATAAATTCCACATAGGAATGATTTGTATTTATTTTTTAAATTACTAATTATTGGTTGTTAATGGGTCTTAGTTTTGGTAAATGTTTATGTATTTTTAAATGAATTTCTTTTTTTCTAATTGTGAAGATGAACAAACTGTTGTTTCGTTCTATACTTTCCCTGGATACAATGCTAACAAATTTACAAATTACTATGAATAAAATAAAAGTTAATATTATGTCGGGTACAATATAAAATAATATTACGATAGTACTAGATAATATGTATATTAATCTCGATATTAATGCTTAATTTTGGCCTTCATAAATTCTTCATAGAAATGATTTGTATTTATTTTTAAATTACTAATTATTGGTTGTTAATAGGTCATAGTTTTATTAAAGTAGGTATTAACACTTAAAAACAAATTTTTGATCCTGCTGTTTCATTTTTGTCTTTGTGACAAATTTTATAAACATAGTATTTTCCAGGGAGGGTGTAGTGGTATTTTTCGCTCATGAATTGCAAATATTTTTTTTATTCTTTATTTATTACAGTCTAGACCGGTGGCGACTTAAGTACGCTATCGCTTATTTCCTTTGTTTTTTTTTTATGTGTCTGGCTATTTTCATTTCATTAGAATTAGGACTAGGATGGCATTATTTTATTTTTATTTTTACATATATCGGCAATATTGAGGCATGGCTTAGCGGGTCCCTGGTAGAGCGTGGGGAGAGGTGGGGGAATAGGCGGGACAATGGGGGATGATACGAGAATTGGGGAATGTGTCCAGCATAATCTCAATACTGAAAAAAATTTAAAAAATTCAAAAAAAATAGTTTGCGCTCATTTAAATATCCGCTCAATTAATACAGGTTTTGACGAATTTATGCATTATGTGACTGATTATAATCTTGATATACTGGGTCTATCGGAAACCTGGTTGTCTCCTGATACAGATATTGGGGCATTTGACATTCCTGGATATACTCTCATAAGAAAAGACAGAGAGGGTCGTGGAGGAGGGGTGGGTTTTTACATTAAAAGATACTTAAATTTTAGTGCTGTTACATTTGATAATGTATCTGAGGATTTTGAACATATAAGTGTAGAATTTTGTTTGAATCGAAAGAAAACATTAGTAACGAGCTTATACCGTCCCCCTTCTTCAAATGCACAAAGCTTTCTCGACTTCTTGGAGGAGCTATTTAGTGTCACAGTCCCCTTTTATGATCATGTTATGTTTTTGGGAGATTTTAATATAGATCTTTTAAAAAATTCTCAAGCAAAAGAAAAATTTGAGACACTCTTAGAAACCTTTAATCTTTCTCAATTAATTAAGGATCCTACGCGAATAAATATTTCTTCAAATACTTCTACACTTCTTGATGTCATTATTGTTAATAGTGGCACCTTTTGTAACAATGCAGAGTCAGTGCTTCTCCCAGAATCAATCACTGATCACAATTTAGTATACGCAGAACTAAACTTACCAAAGGGAAAAAATAGTATTTTAAATGTACAGTTTAGGGATTACAATAATATTGATCTAGATTTATTTGAATATTACAACTCGACTGGGATATTATCTATTATACTGATGATGTAAATAAAAAACTTCAAATACTTAATAACAATATTTCTTTTTTACTTAACAAGCACGCTCCATTAAAGACTAAATCAATTAAAAATAAACCATTTACTCCTTGGATTACAGCTAATATAAAACTTTTAATGAAATTAAGAGATAAGGCTTATCGTAAATACATCAAGCAAAAAACGCCTGCTAATCTGCAGTACTACAGGCAACTTCGGAATTATACAAAACACGCGATTATTAGAGAAAAAATTGTTTATTTCAATCAAATGTCATCAGGAAGTGGGAGTGAATTTTGGAATAATGCAAAGAAGCTTAATTTAACGCAGAATAAAAAAATTGACTTGCCCGAAAATTTATCTGATTCAGAGACCTTAAATAAATATTTTGCTAGCTGTATTAATGTCACTAATACGGTATCTCAGGATAAAATTGAATTTTATAAATTTAACAAACACAATAAGGTAACTAAAGAATTAAATTTTAATCTTATAAACGAAGAAATGATATATAAAATTGTGAAAGGGATTGACACAAATGCTGTTGGGGCGGACGGATTATCCATAAAAGGCCTGAAACTTTGTCTACCGTATTGCCTAAAACCCTTAATAAATATTATAAATACTTGTATTTTAAATAACGTATTTCCTAATGAATGGAAAAAAGCAGTAATTATTCCATTACCCAAAATAGCTAATCCCAAAGAAATAAAAGATTTGAGACCAATAAGTATTTTACCCGTGGTTTCTAAAATTCTAGAGAGGCATATTTGTCAGCAAATTAGCGATTTTGTATATCCACTTAATATTGTACCAGGTTGTCAGTCGGGTTTCCGCAAAAATTATAGTACAATAACTAGCTTAGTAAGCATGGTTAATAACATAAGAATCAATAGCGAATTAAAAAAAATACATGCATGGCTCTTCTTGATTTTAGTAAGGCATTTGATACTATAAGTCATTGCATGCTTCTTGCTAAACTGCACTATTTTGGATTTTCAGATGATTCAGTATCCTTACTCAGTTCGTACCTTAAAGAAAGGTCACACAGTGTATCAATTACAAGAGGCGGTGTCATTGATAAATCTGATAGTTTGCCTCTGGTATCGGGAGTGCCCCAGGGCTCCATATTGGGACCCTTATTGTTTTCTCTCTATGTTGCTGACATGAATGAGTGTGTAAGGCATTCTAACTTACAACAATATGCAGATGATTCGCAACTATATATCTCATTCAACTCATCTGACTCGAATTTATCTCAGAAAAATTTTAATGCAGACTTACAAAATATAAGCAACTTTGCTAATGACCATAATTTAAAATTGAATGCTTCAAAATCATGTGTTGTTTTCTTTGGAAATAATCGTGATACACTATCAAATATTTCTGTAAATTATTCAGTGAAAATAGATAATGAAATCCTTCCCGTAGCGACGGAGGCAAGGAACTTGGGTTTGATTCTTGACTCATCTCTTTCTTTTCATGCGCATATTAAAAGTAAACTCAAAGTAGCATATATGCGTTTAAAAAATTTGTACCCTTTAAAGAAAATACTTCCTCCTAAAACAAAATATTATTTGTGTGATACGCTTATTTTATCCTTATTGGATTACGGTGACATAGTTTACTCGGATTCTCTGTCGTCAGCATTACAGAGAACAATACAAAAAATACAGAATAGCTGCATGAGATTTTCTTACAACATTCCTTATAGGCATCATATTACTCCCTACTTAAATATTAACGAAATTTTAAATATGAAAAATCGACGATTGTATCACATGTATATTTTTATCTATAAAATACTCAAAGCCGGACAGCCGCCGTACTTAAAAAATATATTTAATAGTTTTTCACACTCACATAATACTAGAAACACAAATTGCTTCTTAGTACCTCAGCATAAAACGGCAAGCTTCCAAAAATCATTTTCATACGTTGCAGTTCAAATGTGGAATACATTACCAAATCATGTTAAGGAATTTACGCACGGAAAATATGCATCCTATATAAAAAAATATCTTCTGGATTTGCAAAAGCACTAGTACTTCCCTCGGCATTTTCATTTGAGCTAAATTAAATGTTTGCTGGTCGATCCCCTCTTTTGTTTAGTAGTGATACTTTTAATCTAAATACTCCTACATCAGTGTCGTGTTGGTTCCTCCTCCTCCTGCCCTTGCTTGGACGCCTGTTGTTTGCCTTGATAGTTTTTTTTGTCTTGTTTATTGTATTGTAATACTTTAAAGTGTATCGAATCTTAGTTCTTAGAAGTAAATTTGCAAATTATAGTAATTTATTTTTAAAACGGGCTCTACCACACAGGTACTCTTTGGGTACACTGTGTTATCGGTTGGGATAATCGCGGTACTGTCCGTCGTTACTATCTTTTAAGTGTTATTGAATTGTAATGATGTTTTATTGTGATAGTAATAAAGATATTTGAATTTGAATTTGAATTTGAATTTAAAGCCTCTCTTCAAGTCTAAAAATCGCTGAGGGTAGATAACTAACAAATATCGAATAGTACCCGTTCAAAACCTCTTTATGTATTTCGCAAATGCACCATACGCTGTAATGCGAGTTGTAGAAAAATGGGCCACCGCTGTTTTTAGTAAGAAGGCATTGCCGCGGACAGTCAGGTTTAAACACTAAACCTAAACCAAAAAAAAGTTAATATCAATAAAGAAATAGACCCAATAGCTTTCTTAGTTCAATAAATGATATAATTAATAGACCAACGTTTTAATGCAGACATTGAGGAAGATGAGACATTTCTAATGGAAATAAATCTTGAGCCTTAATAGTTAAAATTGTTTCTGAGACCACATAAAATATTGGTAAATGGGTTTTTACCTGGAACTGTTCTGACAACGAATTTCACAACACTCAAATAAAATGGTTTATATATTTAAATAGTTTTTTTGATAATAAATTTATTCATATTATATAAATTTTTTTATATATTTTTTTTAACAAAAAAAAGTTTCATTGTGGGAGAAATTCCGGCTACTTTGGTGAAATTAGGTAAGCCCTTTTAAAATAATATTGCTCATAATGTTATTACCAAATAACTATTATGCATCCATGAATTGTTTAATTGGTGTGTGGCAGGAAAGTACCAGATAAAGACAAAATTACCGGTTTCTTGATTTATGTTTTACTTTCCTTAATTGTTTTAATTAGAATGATGAGATCTATTGAATTTTTGTAAAAATGCTATGTTGCCAGTAAAAAAAGTAGATTTTTTGACTAGCTACGCTGCAAAAGATGCTTGCTTTTTTTCTGATTGGACATAGTTTTTTCAGTTTGGCATGGTAAAGTGGAAAAGAAAGTATTTTTTAGACAAAAAAGCCGGTATTTAAAAAAACGATTTGATGAGAGAAAAACCTTCTTGTAAACAATTTTGTTTATAAGTATTTTTGAATGATGACTTTTTCAGCTTTTCACGACAAGTTCCGGGCCAGTCAGTCACCGTCCGCTAAACAGCTCGTTTGAAACTGATGGGACCATCCGTCTCGTGCGACGCTGAAAAATCGACGCCCCGCGTCGATGCCCTTCTCACAGAACCGGCGCTCGTTTTGCACATTTATTGCTGTCAAAATGACATGTGTATGTGTGCGAGCGTATACATCTTATCTTCGAGGACCGCTAGTATTTCAATCTATTTTAATTTAAGAGGGGATGAGTAGAGCTCCTCGGATAAGTGGTTTGTTATAGTATAACTCCTGTCAAGTAATTTATAATTATTAAAAAAGAAATATTAATATGTTTCAACATATGTATGTATGGCAAAAGTACAGTAGTAAAAATGCATAAATTCTACTAACTTCTACTACTTAGCTAGCCAATTGAAATAGTTATCATTATTCTTATGAAGCAACACTGAAGATAAATTAACGACACTGTTCCGGGCGTGTGCAAACGTTTTCATTTAAATTATAGGCACCGATACTTTTTTCACTGATACTGATACATTGTTACGAAACTGAATGGACGACGTCACTGATATGTATAAATCGACCTTTAATTGGGAGCCTATGGCAGTATACCCCATAAATGGATTTCATAGCAGCGGTGACTAGCATAACTTCAAAAGTATGCACCTAGTGCATATTTGGAGTAATATTATTAGTTTCTTAAAGATGTTAAGTGGCTAATAAGTAGATGCTGATGCTGTGGTACATACAACACGACTTTTCAAAACTGCTCTGGGTGCTTTGTAGGTACACAAATTTATTTTTTTTAGGCTTAGGTTCGACAAAAAACAAAAAATATAATATTATTGACCAAATATAAAAACTGAATAAGCAATTTGTTTTGTCATATTGGAATATTAACAGATCATCCCATGACATCATATGACTCTTAATTTTTGATCAATCAGTCAATCCGTTAATTAGCCTTTTAGCTACGCCGCTCACTGACAGACAGACCGAAGAAATTGAGAAAACATTTTTGCATTTAGGCACGCTAAGACGTGATTATATGTAAAACCTGGGAGAGTGATATCCTTCGCTATTACAAATATTTTATTCGGCCGTCATTTTGTTCCGCCATCTTGAATTCGTATCACAATTTTACCAGTTAATTTCTATGCCACGATTAATTGTTGTACAAAATTTGAAATCCATCCATTCGGGCTGAATTTTTAAATATTTTATTAAGCCGCCATTTTTTTTTGACCATCTTGAATCCGTACTAAAATTTTAAGAGTTAAATTGTTTAGTAATATTTTTCTTAACATTTCACTAGGCCACTATTTTGTTCAGACTTATTGGATTTTTACAAAAATGTTACCAGGTCACTGCCATGCGATCCTTAATTTTTTACCAAAATTTGAAGTCAATCGGGTAAGAAGTTTTTTAGCTATAACGCGAAGAGACAGACAGACCCATGGAATCGAGAAAACGGTGTTTTTCGGCACCTAGGGACCTTGGAACGTAAAGATCTGAGAAAATCTAGTAGGAGGATTTTATCATGATTACATTACTTCCCTTTTACGAGGGAAGTAAAAATATTTTGTATATGTAGATTTATAGATTAAACCGGCAGATAAAAATAAAATATGGCATCTGTCTTTAAAATCTGAGCTTTCTTTAAATTTGTTCTGCGAAAAAATTAGTCAGTTATTCAACCTCCAAAGGAATAACATTTTTGCAAGAGAAAACAATTTAACACAAAATAATACTGACTTTCCTATAATCTGCGTGCGTAAAGACACCATACATTTACTTTACACTTCACACGGCTATCATTTCTACATCTTTTAGCAGTTAATTGGCATTTTGGAAACGTTCTATATAACTTATATTGTTCAAATTCTTTATTTAGTGGAAATATACTCAACATCTATTTTCGAGACCTAAAATACACCGCAACAAATAATAAAATTGGCCAACTTAATAATACCAGGGCCGGATTAACGAATTATGGGGCCTGGGGCTTTAATTATTTAGGGGCCTCTGAACATGCGAGATTTTGCTAAAATAACTAATAGCATAAAAAAGGTCTTCTGAATTGTAATCCACTGATGGGGCCCTAGAGATTGATGACTTTCAGTAATTGGGAACCTCTAAGCCGTCTAAAAGGTCTTCATATTTGTACTCTGCTCATAAGGACCTAAGATTTTAAGTCTTCCAGTCATTGGGGGTCTCTAAGCCGTGCATGGTTTCGCGTGGGGTATTTGCCAAATAACTGATGAGACTAAAAAATACCACAAATAATGACTTCAAAAACTGATAAGCTACTATTACCCCTCTTACCCATGCTTCGTGGGGCCTTCGCCGCTTGTGGGCCATACACCAATTTAACGTTACATCCCCGCAAAACCTCGCACCAACTCTGTGCTGGGGCTTCTATCTACACCGTAAAAAATCGTAATTCATTAATTCTCAATAATGTATTCAGAAAAAATTGTGCATTAATGTACATTGTGCAGAAAATACCCCCTGTATGTATTTTCTGCATAATTGTACATTAATGCACAGTAATAATATATAATAAATAAATAAACAGTATTCAAAATTGATGCCTTCATTTGTATAGCGTTTTATAACCAAAATTGTACATATTCTATCCACAAAGCAATGCTAAAAAGGCTAATATTCGCTGTGCCTTACCAAACTACAACATTGTTCAGATTTTAAGAATAAAACTTGTGTAAAAATACCAATAGCGTCACGTGTTAAAATCTTCAGAACAAAATTATTTATTTTTTCTGAACAATTATGTTTATATTTTATCTAACCCCACGCATCCAGGCTCTGATTGGACCGCAGACATCGGATGTTTTCAATTGGGGCGCTATGGGGGCGACATTCGGAAATATAATTCAACAGAAACGACACATTATCATACTGGCAACATCAATAAAAGGTTGTTTGGTTTATAGACTGCAGGTTTTCAAAAAAAAACTTTCTTGGGGAGTAGTGTTGCTATTTTGCTTAAAATATTCTACTCCGGGGACAATTTGGTATTTTTAAAGGCAAATAGGACAAAGTATATACTTAAACCTATTGGCATAATATATAAATATAGCTATTTCTAAAAGGTTATAATAACTCTGAACTTAAAGGTAATAAACTGTTGGTTTTTAGAATTAATTTATATGGTATGGTCTTATTGAATGCTTATAAAAATATTTCATAAAAAATTACATAAAAACAAAGAAGATACTTGAGATACTTTTTAAAACATAATGAGTTCCTGAGTAAGACATTAAAATGTGAAAGAACTTGAATTTGTATTAAATATGCCTCAAACTCTAACTCACTATATTTTCACAAAACGCAAATTATGTTTGGCTCTTGTGTAATTTAGAATATGGCAATTGCAATAACCCCGTTATGTTTTAAGATAAAAAAACTTAACTAATCTTACAAAACATGGTGTTTTAGATAAGTATTATGTTCACTTGTTAAAAAAACATATACTTTTACATTGATTTTTTTTGTTTTAGTTACGTAATATCGAGATTTCAAAACGGATTTACCAAGAAGTTTATTTACATCCAGTTAGAGTTGCTACGATGAAAAAAACAAATAAAAATTATTTTTTATTTGACATTTTTGACTAAAGGTTCTGTAGTTGATTGTGGTTTGGCTTCCTTATTTCACATATTTTCGTAGTTATCAAAAAATGTTTAGAAAACATACATATTTTGTGCATAAAAAATGTACAATATTATCCAGAAAATAGTATTTTCTAATATAATGCACAATTTTGTGTTTAAAATTATCACAATTTGTGCCAGAATTATGCACACACATATTTTAGAAAGGATGCACATTTTGTACTAAAAAATATACAGTATTATTGAAAAAGAAAGTATTTCTAATTTGTTGCACAACTTTAGGCAAACAATGTTCACAATTTGTGCAATAATTATGCATAATATTGACTAAAGAAAATGCATATTGATGTTATTAAAATATTTGCTATACAAAACTGTCCAAAAGATATGCATTCTCTTGTGCAAAAATCTTATATATTATTGTATGTCAATTCAACACAGTATTATTCAGAAGATATGCACAATTATTCAGAAAATATATACAACTAATTCTGACCAATCGTGTACATTTTTTGCACAAAGTTGGTCCAAGAACACGTTCAGACACAATTTATGCACTAAACTTACACAATTGTGCAGAATTTATGTATAATTTTTTTAGAGTGTATGACGGTTATATCCCCCATAGCCCCACACTTGATCCAGGCCTGAATAATACAAGAATTCAGTATGTACTGTAATGTACGAATTTAAATTACATATATATTTAAATATCCCCAGTCTCTAATGGTTTAATTTTTATTTATTTCGTTTTTATTCTCCAAAAAATAAGGTCTTATAATTCTCTCCATTTATTAAGGTAATTGAAAAAAAAATATGATAACACAATGTTATATATATCACAATATTCCTTAATATTATTCAAATGATTTTTACATTCCATCCTCCAAAACATATAAAAAGTAAGGTCCTATAATTCTCTCCATAGATACTGCACACCAAACAGTAACTTTTTGGTCGTGTAAAGGCCGTTGGCGAATTTGTCTTGGATTTTCAGAGGACCAATAACGGTAGTTCTGTTTGTTACATAGCCGGAGAGATGAAAATGGGAATATTTCTGAATAATTGAATCTGAATAAAAAAAATAAGAAAAATTAAGCCTAGATGCAAAATCTGCATCGTTTAATTGTTGAAATAATTGAATTTTGTATAGTTGAATCTGTAAATCTTTATGTTCGAACATGCTGAATATTTTCAGCGATTCCAACGGAAACGGACATGCATACCTTGGGGTTTTGACTTTAAAGTGTCGACGTTCTTTTATAACTGTGCACGCAACTTACAATTGTCTGTGTGGGAGATCTAAATTAAATTTAGTTCAAAATTGGCGCTGAATTGCGGTAATGGATCCAATAGAAGAAAATATTTCCAACATAAATGAACGATGTTCTGGGAGAGTATTTATGATACATGAACTGCTGTCAAAAACTGATCGGTTCCTTGTTCCAACCTATATAGAATTTTTTTTTTAATTCCAGTCAAAACCAGTAGAGTTTCTTATTAAAATGAGACCTAAAATAATGTATATCGTACTTTACTACAAAGATATTTGTCCTTAAAATGTGACCGGTTATTTTGACGCACTCTATACAATAGACTTATATATTATACTTAAGATTTTTATATTACCAGACCTCAACAGCTCTTTTGACTTTCTGTTGCAAAACCAATTAAATATCCTATTAGTGCTTACTTAATAAAAAAATATGTTCCAATGTTAAATTCATGACCTACTAATAAACGGCTTATTATTACTATTATTATTATTATTATCTTTATTATTATTAGGGAAGTTCCAAGTAAAGGCTATTTACCGTAAATTATAATTGCAGGGTATTTTCGACCATGCTTTACATGTTTTTAGATCTCGTTATCCCAGAATACATTTCTTGATGTCGCTTGCGTAATATCCACCTAAACCCCTGGTTTTATACGGGGTCAATAATACAGCCCTAAAGGTATCTTGAGGAAACCAGCGCGGTGGCCTGATATCGCGCCGTTAAGGGTTCGTTAATCATCGTTAGGGCGTGGAAATGGTATTAAACGTTGAACCATAGTCGGCTGAACTTCAAGAAAATGGAACGGTGATAATTGGGGTGTACGGCGTAAGAGATGGCAAGAAAATAGGTAAAATAGATGAAAAAGATTAAATAGCCGGTAAAGACAAAAAATTCTTTGAAAATGGGTTTTTATTTCCTCAATGATTTAGTTTTCTAATAAAAATTTCTTAAAAAGAATAAACTCGACTTATAAAAAACACAAATAAAAAAGTTATTCCATCTTGGAAATTTAACTTCGGCGTTCAAGTAATCCTAACTAATATCTAATTCTTCTACTAAAAAACCTATTTACAGTGTTTAATTAGTTTTATCCCGACTTCATAAACTAAAGTGTTGGACCTCTCTAATAAAATAAATAAGTATTCAGTGGGGTCCTTAGAGTATTTTAATCTAAGGTGAAGTATATTGAACTAAAAATTTAGATGGAATAATTTTATATATATATATATATATATATATATATATATATATATATATATATATATATATATATATATATATATAAATCGCTTTAACATTACCTAAATTTCGGCCAGACACATTAAAAAAAGTTGAAGAAACGTTGAAAAACAACAACTTCCCCCTTAGTCTTATAAAACGCATTTTCAAAAACCGTACCTATAAATTTTACAATACAAATAAAAATATAACAATTTCTACTGAAAATTACAGACACGTAGCCATACCATACACTAAAGACCTGTCAGAAAAAATTAAACATATATTGCTTAAACATAACATAATCGTAAGCCACAAGGCACAAAATTTATTAACACCCCTATACACCTCATTAAAAAGCGAAATACCCAAGAAAAAGAAATCTAATGTTGTTTATTCTGTGCCGTGTATAAACTGTCCAAAAAAATACATTGGTATGACAACGCAATATTTAGAAAACCGTCTCAATGGTCACAAATACACAAAAAATGCTTCGACTGCTCTGCACAAGCACGAAAAAAATGAAAAACATGAGTTTGGATTTGTAGAGACTGAAATTCTATGCCAGGAGTCAAACTATCATAAATTAGCTATAAAAGAGATGTTCCACATAAAGAAAGAACCAAACGCTGTCAACGATAAGCAAGACATAAATAATTTAAGTCAAATCTATTATAATTTAATAACGTAACTATAGTACTCAATCAACATCACCCGTATATTCTAACCATAAGTAGAAAATAGTAACCCTGGTATAAATAATAACATTAGCTTCCAATCCTTATAAAAAAAAAACTAACAAAATAATACAAATTTCTTGTCTTATCGCCATCACTTTGTACCGTTTCTTGTATATCAGTATCATTTTACAATTATTAAGATCAAGTAATGTCACCCAAAACCAACCTAGACATGATACTGATACTATAGGTGCCTTAAATATAATAGATTTAAAAATGAAGCTCTGTTTTCCAAGGTAGGTTACCTATTTTTAATTAACGGCTTTAAACCAAATTGTACAAATGTTTTTGTGTTTTTTTTCGTCAATAATGTAAACAAGTTTTTTAATATTTTTTAATGTGTAAAATTTTGAAAGTCATTTTAGAAAAGTGTTCGACTGCTAAATGTTTTAGGATTAATTGAAGAAATTTTACTTTATCAGTGTTTTTATAATTGACAAAACGGCAATTTTAACAAACCAGTTTGTATCGAACTGATATTGTTTTTTTTCTTTCTCGTTTTAGTTAAAATAAATGCTCTTGAAAATGCTTTTAATCAAAAGCGAAACGTCGAGCGAAATATAACCACTATTGTTTCAATGCATAAACCTAGACCCAAGAAATATTTTCGAAGTAATTATATATATATATATATATATATATATATATATATATATATATATATATATATATAGAGAGAGAGAGAGAGAGAGAATCAACAATACAAATTGCAAAAAATTATAATTATTAGTAGAATTGAACTTGGTTTCCTTAAAAATCTCGTTATTTTGGGTCAACATTTCCATTCAGTTTCAGTAGTTACTGACACAAAAAAAGTTTTATGTCCAGAATAAAGATATTTAATATCACCATTTATTAAGATTTTTGATTACCTACCGAAATAGCCTGGCATGAAAATAGATTGCTTTTCCCCCCCTAAGTCAAAACTATACCTCCATCTATGCCGAAATTATTTATTTTTTTATAGTTAGTTATAATTCATGCACTAAATTTCAAGGCAATACATTAAAGTGTTTGAAAGTTATTAGTTATTACCACAGAAAAATATAGTTCCATTACGCCATTTTCAATTTTTTAAAATATGCTCGCTATAGGATATCGCCTGCACTATCTTAATATTTCTTGAAAAATTATTCAAATTGGTCAAATCTTTTAGGAGTTCTACAAATTGTCAAAAAATTAAAATGATAATTGAAATTGAACTTCATTTCCCTAAAACACCGAAAACCTTATGGAACTTAATATTTTTAAGAAATCCTCGCACTTTTCTTTTTCTTCTCTCTGCCATATCTTTCTTTATGACTCGAGACATTTTTTGCCGGTCGAACGAAGTTATTTAATATTTTGAAGACCCATTAATATTTATAATAACCGAAAATAATTTCCCCCTCTAGGTCGGGAGATACACTCCAGGGTACACTTAAATTACTCTTTTTTTGGTTAATCATACTTCACACCCAAAATTGTAGGACAATATGTTAAAACATTTTAAAGTTATCATGGAAACGGTACATTTACTCATTCAAACCGTTTTGTAAATATCCCTATATATGGCGAATAAAAAACTAGAAATCTAACTTTAATCACGAACCAAGATTTCTTAATTGCGTAAAAAATATAACTACTTCGTGTTAAATGCTATAATGAAAACCTAATCTTATTTTTTGTCTTTGGGTATATAATAGATTACAATCTAAGTATCGTGAATATATATATATAGTCTCAAATTTTTTAAATACAATGATTTTGAAAATTTGATAATATATAACTTTTTTTATAGAATCGTAAATTTCGAGGATAGGTATGTCCTGTAATGATATTTCGGCTTCCACTGTAATGTAGAGTGTTGAGTGTGTTCCGTATATCACTGAAATTAAAACTTTACTTTGTTTAAGTTTTAATAATTTTAGTTAAAAATAATAGAAACAGAGAGCCACATTTGGGTAATGAATTAATTAGTTATACTCATTTCAATGTGATAATCATGCTGAATACCTGAACTTCATACTATTAATATCTAGGTGCAAAAATTAAAAAGTTGTTTAAGGGACATCAGTTGCAGTCAGATTTTTTAACTGTCACATGCATAATCATTTTTTACAACTCTCTCTTGAGGTCGTATTTCTAAGTTAGAAGTTGTATAGTGGTAATGGTATAAAAATGTACCGGAAGTGGCAGCTTTATTCTTCGCGGTCCTATTTCCAGCCAGGCACCATTAGCGCATTATATTCGTCATTATGTAGTCCTTCACCTAAAACATGATTTTTCATGTATCAGATGACGTAAGTGATTTTATAGCCGCCTCTCATTCCACAAATATTACACCCTAGGTTTAAATTCTTTCCTGTCGTAAACGAAGTGACATGCTTTCCTGTCTCTGACAGTATATTTGAGCACTAATTACAGTGTTTTCGAAATTGTTCAGAGGCATTCATATTCCAGCAATTCAATTAATGTAGTCACATCCGATGTAACAGATTATAAGAAAAAATTATAGAATAAAAATTAAAGTATAGAAATATAACAATGCAAAATTATGTATGCTCGACACATACGGTCAACCTCAGAGGCCTTGTGTTTAAAGCGATTTTGTTTGTGTTTGTTGCAAAAATCAGTAAATTTCCTTTACCCTCGTTATGATTCTTTCCTTTTATTAGTAATAGTAAAGTGTGACTCAATTTAGTTCCTCGCTGTTACCACTTATGTACTATCGTTTCAAACATTTTCATTGGGCGCACCATACTGGATCCGTACTAAAAAATATCACCCTTGATTTTTGGGCATATTTTAATATAACTTGAATAATTACAGACAGATAGACCGACGGAATTGAGAAAACATGGTTTTCCGCATCTAGGGTCCCTGAAAGTTGAAGATCTGCAAAAATCTTTGCAAAAGTATTTATAATACTTTATAGAACTAGATGTCCATTTAAGATATTGTGAAAATATTATTACTAATAAAAAAATTTAAATTATCTGTGAACAGGAACATTTTCATTAATAAAGTCTCTGCTAGTCATCGTTTTACTCGATACTGATGCAGAACTGCATTATTATCAGAATTTTGAATACTCTTAAGTTAAAATCATTAAGAATATTGCTTATTTTGAATTTTAAAGCTTATTCTATAACAATCATTTATCGAAATTCTCACTGACGCCATTTCTTTAATAATTTTTAACGCTCTGTATCTGGAAAATGTTTATGCATTTTTTTTTTAAATTTTTAGCTCTAGATGTCACTCTTAAATTTTCGGTTCTTAGTTACGTATTACCCTGTTTAGAATAGAATATTGCTTTAGAGTGAAGGAAAAAATAATGCCTAGTTCGGATCACGAAATCGACATATACACGACTCAATAATATGGTAAGTCGTTGCATGTCTGACGTGGTAATTAAGAGGGAGCTCGTTACGTTTTAATAAATAATTTTCTCTCAGACCAAATATCATATGCAATTTAGACGAGAACGTATATTTACCGTATTTTATATTTGCGCAGTAACAACTAGAAGCAGCATTTACATTTATACCGGATGTTAAAAACGGTAACTTTTATTTTTCGTTATAACTTTTTTTGCCCAAATATTAGAATGAAATTTTTATTAGTTAAATAAGACACACTTTTAACTTAATAACAGCTCTGTTTCTTCTATTTCCAAATTTCCGCAACTAACTTTTGATTTTTAAATGGAATACCTTATACATGTTTGCTTATTTTTATTTATATAACAAGTCCAATAACTTGTCAAAGCTGCGAGTTTTTATACCATACGATGTTCTTTGGACTTAAATTCATATTTCAAACTTATTATTATTTTCTTAAACTGCATATTATTGAGATGAAACACAATTAGTTTAAATGGTATTTAAAGCTGTACAAAAGAAGTGTAGTAAATTAAAAAGACACTTTTATTTTTCCATGCTGATTGGACGTAGATTAATCGTTTTTGGTAAATCATACTTTTTTTATCAAAATAAAATATAGCTTTGTATGGCCGAATTACATAAATGACAAAAAAGTTAGTAGCAATATATCTTGGTGAAGGAAAAACTTAGCCTCTAAATGGCTATAGTGAACTTCGCAAATTTTTGTTATAGTTCTTGATCCTCTAGACAAAGGTAACAGGAACACGTCAAAATCGTACGAGTAATTTGGGAAATAAAGTCTTCCTGTTTTAAAGAAGCTTGGTAGTTCAACAAACAGTTAAATACATTAATTATTAATTTTATTAAGATTATTTAAGATGGATAAAATATATTTCGATTTATATTAATATACATAGAAATGGGGTTGCCAGGGGTATCGAGGAGCCTTGCCTTATTAAGTTTTCGGCGCGTACATTTCCCTCGTAATTTTAAATAAACTAATTTTTTTTGGCTAGTCCCTCCAGAGAATCCTGGTACTTTAGAACACGCTTGCAACTTATCCTAGAATAAATCGCCTTAAGGACTACTTGGCTGTTAGAGTAGATGTAGATTTCTTCTTCCGGTCCACCTGTAATATATTTGCCGGTGGCTATGTTAAGAAGGGCGAACACATTTGCCTGAAAAAAACTATATCTTTCTGAAAAAAAGTATTATCTTAGGACATTTTTCCCCTACACTCCAGCGCCGCACATCTTGGCTAATTGCCGATGGTGGCATATTTCATACCGTTCATTGATCCCGGGTTGAAACCGTTACTTCAAATAAAAGCTTCAAATGCCTCAAATAAAAGCTTCAAATGCCTCTCTGCGTGGTTTGACCTGGCAAAAAGGATGGGTATGTCCTCGTGCATTACCATGGCAACAGACATCCTTGGGCGAATCATCGTTGTGTACAGGCAATGAAATATATAAGGCTGTTTATTAACTGTATATATGACATAAATATTTCACGTCAATTTACTGTCCATTGTCACTCCAAGTACTTAATTTTCTACTTTAATAACAGTGGCTTCTCATACAATATGTTTGAACTATATCTTTCTTCTTTTGTAAAGATATGAGCTCCGGATTTAGCGAGGACCCTGTTCCTACAAACCGTCGTTATATTATTCTACGGGCAACCTGCATGCGACTGTATAACACTATGACGAATTTGCCGATCACTAGGAACAGCCCATCGTCGGCATATGCTTGCGCTTAAAAATTTCCTGTCTCCAGCCATTTTAGAAAACCATACTTAACTAAACACCTCGGACGCGGTGATTGGCGGCTACCTTAAATACAGCCCCCCCAGTCGCAATCTCCAGCCGGTAGACTCCCAAAGAAGCATTGAGAGAACGGCTCTGCAGAGCGGCGTTTATTCAGTTGCTTAATTGAGAGTGACGTTCTCTTGCCCGCAGAGTATTACATACGGTTCAAATCCTTGCTTTATTAAATAACTCTCTGACATTAAAGAATAGCGCAAGCGCAACCTCCTTGTTCTCTTTCGACCTTTTTGCCTTGTACACATCATGATATTTGCAGATACAGTAAAGCTTCTCCTAAAATTTATTTTGTCAAGTTCCTATCATTTTCTCCAAAGGTTTCACTAGGAAAGATGTAAGAATTAGGGGTCTGAAGGATTTTGCCGACCGGCAGTCTTGTTGGCCGACTTCCACGGTCATAGAACTTATCCTATTTCTACGCTTACCTGGAATACCCCTTTCAACATAGGGATGATGATTTTTAAGTTTCGCTTAAAACGCCGCTGAGATAACTTCGTCAGATCTCCCCGTATTATATGGATTGCATTCATTTGTTGCCCACCACATATATCTTAATTCCCACCCATATTTTACCCGCTTGGTTAGTGTTCAAGGGTTTGATCAGTCTTGACGAGTCTGATAAAACTTTTTTTAGCCTCCCACTATCCTTTCCACTGCTTCTATTGGCTCGCTGATGTGAATTTTTGGTCTCCCTTCGTGGGCGTGCCAGAGTCTTATTCCATCGAGGAACTCTGTGAGGTTAACTTTGTTGCTCTTATCTCTAACCCTTCTCTGGTGTGTATCAGCCCCCCCAATGAACTCATAGTCGACAAGAGCTTGTTTTCAAAAACGGTCCAGGGCTGCCATGGGCTTTGCCTAAATTGCAGCTGTTCGGAATCGATCTTAAAACGGATTATCCTATAATATTTGCATAAATTTGTGTCACCCGCTTCACTTCCTGAAGGATGATATTTATAAACGTCGGTTCCCCATTTACATTTGCCTTCCCAAGGTTTTCCGAAATGAGGTAGTCCAGCAATGATGTGCCGCTTGCGTTAGTATCAGTGCTAATCCAGATGATACCGTGCAAGTTTGCATCGCAACTCATAACTGCGTTAAAATTCATCTCCCTAATATACCTTACCACCAAGTTTTTCGTCGAGTTTAATGACTTTAAGTTCCTTGGACACCATTAGGCCTGTTCTGGGCCTGTTTTTTCCTCACTCGCCGGCAAATATTGTAAAGCCGGCTATTGGGAGTCTCCTAATCTGTTTCCTATAGAAATAAGGTTCTTGTATTAGTTCAATTCTTCTGCGTTTCCCACATATTATGCCAGTTCAGCGGTAGCATCTCAGTTGTGTTACATATTAATCTGACTAACCCTTAATTGCTTCATAGTTGAATTACTTAATACGGATTTTCCTTTCCCTAATTGGGATTATATATATATATATATATATATATATATATATATATATATATATATATTTATATATGTATATATATATATATATATATATATATATATATATATATATATATATATATATATATATATATATATATATATATTGTGTGAAAACGCCGCGAAACGTCTGAAGAGATACCGGACTTGGTCATTACCCTTCTGTCGAAAACCCTTATAGTGGCAGATTCATAGAAAAGGAGCCACTCGGCCTCCAACGGGAAGCTTTCTTGCTTACCATAAACCTTAGCCTATCCGGGAGTTCCTTTGTCCTAGAGTGTTTTCGTTTTAGCATCTCCACCACTGCATCTAAGTTGGACTGGTCCTTTAATTGTTCTATATATTATATATATATATATATATATATATATATATATATGTATATATATTTATATATGTATATATATATATATATATATATATAAACCTTACTGTTCATCAACAAATCTCTTAGTCAAGTCGTTTAGATTTTGCAGTCTCTCAAAGTTTAAACTATTTCGTTTTTAATCGTCAATATTTCGAAAAAAGTTGAATTTTGGTAAATACATAGGGTGTTCTGTTTTAAGAACATTTTTTGGGACATCCTGGGTAAATAATAATATTAGAACATTAGAAAATGTTCTCTAGTAACTAAGTATCATTCCTATTTAAAATATCTTCTGTCGGTAATAGCGCACGATATTTAAGAATTACCTACTAAATGGACATGTATTAGAAACAACTTTTCCATATAACTTTCCATCATAAAATGGCAAATAAAGAAAGTTTGACTAAAGTGGACAAAAATTAGGCTTTCTTATTACGGAAAGTATATATTTTAAAAAAGGTAAATTTTTATGTAGGATAACTTTTTTCCAAAAATTCAGTTTTTGCGCTACTAAGAAAGAAGGGCTCTTGGGAGGGCGATATTTCCAAAACAGCTCTTACGATTTTGACATGTCTTTGGTGTCTTTTGTTCAGGAGTTATAGAACTCCAACATACAAAAAAACGATAAATTTTACTTATGCTAGTTTTCCATAAGGTTCGTGCTGTATATATTGATTGAAGATTGATCGTTCGAATCTCTTAGTCCGGCAGTTATGTTTTCATTAAAAATGTATCAACTGTAAAGAAAACAAGTAAATCCTGGTTTCTCGATTCATATTTAACAATCGTATGTCTCCTTTCTTTACTGATCTTTTCTTCTACGCTCTCCACTGGGCCTATAATTGGTTTCCTAATTATTTATGACATGGTAGCAATGGGGCTCCATAAGCTTATCATATCATTACTAAAATATTAAACTACCTCCCCATTTTGTTAATGAACTTGTCCTATTAAAACCCGCTCGTCTAAAGAACCTAATTCGATTGCGCGTTATCAGCAATGATATACAGTTTATTTTTGATTTACGACCAACTTCCTGTCATTTGTTCTCACGGCCGCCGCCGCTACGAACAAACGCACACACACACACATACATATTTATTATTCCGATCGAAGTAATTTATGTTCATTATGTCCGAAAGTCACGCTAGTGAAATTTGCATGTGATAATGAGCCCGCAGCCGCGTCGATGACAAAGTGCTAGTACAGACTCGCCTGTAAATCATTTGAGTCTTTCCGTGACTGGGTGGATGGTTCTGAGTTGGCAAAGTAACTGATTACCCAGCAGTTAAATTATTATACAAAAAAATAAATAATGTTATTTGGGGCTCCGTAAAGGTAGGATTAAATATAAATTCTGTTTGAACTTAGAACACACGTTTTGTTAAGAGAACATATTTTTGGGAGGATCAAACAATCTAAGTATGCGCATTGAGTAAAAAGTGTTTTTAAAAGTTTAATGTTTTTGTGTGTCGGTCGGTAGTTAAGTAATCCTATAACAAAAGACAAAGAAACTTTAACTATTCATTAAAAAGAAAAATTTTTTTTTCATGTCAGGCACATAAATTTTTTTCTTGCCCAGTTTGCTTCCAACTTTCAGTACAGGAGTTTCTACTACTGCAGATTTTTTATTATCGAGCTTTGTTTTTCTTGTCTCTGTCGATTATAGAATCGATAAGTGTGCTGCCAATGCAATGTAAAACAGGGGCGTGCGGTGAAATTTTAAGAAAGGGAAGTAATTTTTAGAAACTTACCTGTTATATAATGTAATTCGATTCTTCGATCATTTTTTGCAAATTCGTCAATGATGTCATCATAAAAACGTCGATGCTCCGACATATTTTGGAGAAGTTTATTTTCAATGGACAACAGCGATGTATGCGAAAGTCTCTCCTGCCCCGTTGAATTTCTCACGAAATTTTTTTTGTGTTGAAAAATTGCGTTCTACTGATGAACTTGTGGCAGGTATTGTCAATACTAATTCACACAATTTCGATACTTCGGTGTAGGCATCTTGCGGCTCCTTGTCTTTTAAAAATTGCATTAGTTCCTTAGCGTTATTTTTTGCGTTAATGTCATCAATTTCGTAAATCACTTTTAGTTCAGATCGCAGTAACACTCGGTCGAAGAACTGGCCATAAGGAAGAAGAAGAAATTCAAACGCATCTTCTGGAAAAGTTTTTCGATTAAATGCATCAAAATTGCAGAGCTCGAGGAATTTAAAATCATTTAAACCGTTAAATCTATAGTATATTTGTTGCTGAATTTGATCGATTATTTCATAAAAGAGGCGTCTGTATGATGTTTGAACATCTCCCACCTTGTGTGTTGGAAGACGCTTAGCTTGTGGCTCTACATTTAATGTCATCGTTTTCTCCCACAATAGGTCAAAGTCAGCTCTTTTTTGGCTTAACATGAACTTAAAATTATGCACTTTTTTTAGGCAAAAAGCAATATTATTTGTTTTGATTTGTAATATATTAAAAACATTGTCCGAGAATGGAAATATTTCTGAAAACATGTTCAACAAATAAATAAAATTAAAATCTCGTTTGAAACAGTCCAAAAACCCCATCGAACTATTTATTGTTTCTGAGTCCCACGTTTCATTATTTTCTATTATATTCTCAAATAGTTCAATCAGTGATTCACGATTTTCAGATATTGTTAACATAAGTCTTCCATTATAGTTCCACCTAGTAGGAGCTATTTTTGTGGACAATGGAGTCCAAAGCTTGTGTACGTTTTGTTGACTTGGAAAAAAAAGCAGCCATGCCACTTAAAGTAACGAAAAATACTTTACACTCTTTAATGTGATTGATGGACTGGGATAAAACTAAATTTAATTTATGAGCAAAACAATGGACGAACACAGCACTTGGGAAAGTTTCTCGAACTTTAGCTTGCAGACCCCCTAATTATCCTGCCATCACTGCAGGTCCATCATAGCTTTGAGCAACTACTTTTTCCCTCCATTAATTTCTTTAGTAACGTTATAAACTGCGGTATATAATGCATCTGCTGTACGATTTTCGGAGACATTCTTAAAACCTAAAAATCGCTCTTGAATACTTCCGTCTATTTTAACGTAGCGTATTACTATAGATAATTGGCTAAAATTAGTGATATCAGTTGTTTCGCCCAGAACAATAGCAATGAACCGTGCCTCGATAATCTCCTGTTTGATTCTTTTTAGAATAATGGTTGCAACAGCGGAAATTAAATCACTCTGGATTCGATTCGACGTTCCGCGAAAAACGCTAGACTGCTCTAAATGATTTTTTAAGCAATCATCATATTTAGCTATTAAACTAAGTAAATCTTGAAAATTTCCTCTATTTGAAGAAACCCTTGTTTCGTCATGACCTCTAAATTCCAATTCGTGCTGTCAGAGAAAACAAACAACATCGATAAGTCTTCTTAATATTTGCCTATTTTTATCGACTAGTTCATTGTGTTAGCGGTGACTAATTTCCAACTGTTTATTGAGGGCGTGTTCAATTCTCGTTTTGCCGAAGACTTTTTCTTTTATGACGGCCTGTAAATGCGCTTTGGACATAATGTGTCTTTTTACAGCTTTATGGAAATTGTTTAAATCGGAAAAACCAGTTTTATTCCAGAGACCTTTTTCATTTTCAAAAAGTAAACATGCCCAACAAAATAATTTAGTTATATTTTCACACCCTGTTAGCCATTTAAATTGGCTAACAGGGTGGTGGTTAAATTTTTCATAGGCGGTTTTGCCCTTCCTTTGGAAATTATTTGAAGCTTATCAGCGAAGTTTAATGTTGAAAATCCCTTTATTATTAAGACACACACCACACAATCACACACACTCTTCTTACTAAATTCATTTCACATTTTCAACGTTATTAACGACAGCCAAAGTTGACGGTATTTGCATATCCACGTCCGTATTATTGTCTTCCATATCGCAACATGCACGACGTGACGTACGTATCACACAACATACGGATAGCCGTTCAAACAAAGAACCTACCCCAACGATAGCTTCCGCCCCAACTTAAAACACGCGACTGAAATGCAAAAATTGCAAACAGCCGGTGGAAAGTTTAATAACCTCTGGCTCGATTCACAGGAAATCAAGCATATAGGACTTGGCTGCAGAGAAGCTAGCTGCCCTCATAGGTTCTATTCGATTCTATTGCTCGGTCGGAGTCAAGGCCGCATTTATTATGGGCTTGATAATTAAGATAATATTTTAGCATTTTTAATATAAACTAAATTAATGGTTTTTGTAATTTTTTTGGGGAAACACTGCTTCCCTTGCTTCATGGACTGCACGCCCCTGAATTGTAAAAATATGTCTAAGATAATGAAAGTTCAATCTTTAACAGGAACAATTTGTGAACACTGATTTTCTTACATCCAAACTGAATTAAATGTCTTGGGATGTGTTAGGATTGTCTTAAATCTGTTTTCGACCTGTGTTAAATTTTTGTTACAGGATTCTATTTTTTCTGTAGATGGAGGGTGTACAAAAATATTGAAAGGCAGTTTCCTAGTTTGTATGTGAGAGAGTCTATTGCTCTGAGGATAATCTAAATATTTTACTACACCCATAGTCCCTGCAGCTGGAGCTGTTTGGTATTGATGGTTTGATCTCTCATCGTGCTAGGTTGCATCCGTTAGTCAGGTTTGTTCTGTAATAAAATAGCGCTGTACAAGTGAACGCTAATTAAAATAGCGATGTATTAAAATAAGTTATATTAAAACAGCGCTACAACAAAGTAACCATTATATTAAAATGGCGTTGTAACAGCGGAGGATGAAATAGCACCATAACATATTAGCATTTTGAAAAACAAACTAATTGATACAGTTTATTATGGATATTTCGTTTTATAGGTGCATCAGTATCACTAGGTGGATCTGCGCCAGGTTAGTTGGTCTGTTAAATTGTGTTCTTTTAAACTGAAAGAAAATCTATTATTGCGGCCATAAGAAAAACAACAGTTGATGACCGTTTCGGAAAACCGACAGTTGGAATCGAAATATTATAAATATTTTTTTTTTTTAAAGGGTGTATTTGCTAAGATTTTGCAGTTATCTCATAAAGCTTTGTAATTTACATACACTAAAATGATTTATAAAGGCATCCAGACCGCGTGAGGTATTGGTAAGTTAAACAATGTTATTTATTCTTGTCTTAATGTGTTCAATTTATTGTTGCTCGTCATTTTTTAAATAGGGTTAAGTAAAATTTCTGACATTCCAATTAGATAGATTTATCATAGTACGACCAAATGTAATGTGTCTTCTTCTTTTTTTTTATTATAGGCCCTTGAGAAAGTGGTGATTGACCACGAAACGTTGGGATATAAATTACCATAGTGGTTTTGTTTGCCTGCCCTCTTCCCACTATTATCCTCTACACTGAACGATTTAAAGGGTGCTATACGAATTCCATTATGATTAAATAATTAAATCATAATTAATAAATTAAAAATATTTAAAAACAAAAAAGGTATAACAGTTTGAGGAAAATACACAATTTAGGTTTTTAGCCTTTTTTTCTTGAAAACTGGAATAACTACAACTATTCCGTAATTAGTTTTAAGTTAGTAACAAAGTTGTCTAAAACTTTTCCTATTTGTCCGTATTTCTATCTCTTATAGTTTCCGAGATCCCACACTTCCATCATCAATTCTGGATACACTGTATACTTTAGTTGTAATGACCATGGCAGGACATGCTTTTGTTAATATAAATGCATGTACAAAATATATAATAGTAGTAGGGCTATTTGTTGACGTATGTTTTTTTGTGTTTGTGCTCTTCCAAAAATCTGTGAATTCGGTTGATTAAATGATTTCTAATTGTTTTAGTGTATAGTGATGATAAATAATTATAACATCAATTACATGGAAACACCCTAAATTTCAGCATTGTATTGAACTACATTCACAGGCAACTGATAAGATTCACGGTTTTTATGCCAGCCAGAGGCCTACGATTCGTGTGGTCTCGGTCGGAAAGTCGAAATGGCGGATGATTGTGGTAAATGCAACCAAAAAATTAGGCGATATGAGGCTGGTATCATTCGATGCGAGGGTGGATGTAAAATAAATTTTCATTCAGAATTGGTTGGAATAAGCAAACAAAATTTGGAAATTATCAACAATATACAGAGTCTACATTCGTTTTTTCGCAGCTGCAGAGAAGTTTTTCTCTCATCTGAGAGCATTAAAAAGAAGTTTGAAGAATTTAAAGATGTAATAAAAAGTAAGTTAGAAAAAATTGCTAAAATAGGAATTGTAAAGCCTGCAACGGCATTACCAGAATCGATAGAAATTTTTAAACGAACATATGCGGAAGTAAGCAGAAAATCAAAAGGGGAAGTTTTGGTCATTAAGCCTAAAACAAAACAAAATCATAAAAAAAACAGCAAAAGCTATAAAAAGTGTTGTTGATGCACTGATTTGGGTTGGAGGAGATGCAACACAAAAGAAGAAATAAATAGTCTTAGAAACACTGTTGACAAGAAGTTAAAGAATAAATATGATATAAAATCATCACAGGCAAAAAGTTCGCAGATAAAAATAGTGGACATCGAGGGTTCCTTTTCCAAAGAAAGAATTGGAGAAATACATAAAACAAAACCGGTCTGGTGTGCGTGGAAACTTATATCTCGGAGTAAAAATATTTAAAAAGACGAACAAAAATTACATGGCCATAGTTAAACGTGATCCAGAAACAAGACCAGGAAACCATTTATATGGTGAAACCATATTTCTGTTACGACTTCAACGATGGCTTTAACAGCTAACCTGATACAGACCCACATAATGATACAGCTTTACCTTAATTGTGTTCAGATTGTTTCTTGCGTTTAGAATGATAAACCCATTTCCTTTTTGGATTTTCTGCAACTGAATACAAATATGTAACTTTAAATTGATTAAAACAAATATTTTATAAAATTATATATGTAAACATGTGGACTAATCTGTCCACGGAATGTTTCGAAATATAATATTATTTAGATCAAAATACAAGAGTTCTAACCACACCGCACCACAACTTGTTAGGTTCTGGATGCGCCTTTCGCTAACCAAGTTAGCATCATCAGCAGATAAACTGTTTCTCTCATCTGCTGATGATGCTAACTTGATTAGTCTCGCGTCCAAAATGTAACAAGTTGTGGTGTAGTGTGGGTTTAAATGTTATAAATGGTTTCAAACTATCATTTTTCTTGTTTATGGGTTTCATGTCAAACAATCTGACAAACTTTAACGTTTTTGAAATCAATTCCTTTCCATTATAAATGGTTTTTTTTTACGATCGATGCAGTGATGTTTCCCCACAGGATGAAAGCATTTATGCAACTGCTATGGGTCTATAACAACTTAAGGTAAATTACACAATTTTTTATTTTAGTTTAAATAATATTCTTTATGTTTTGTATCGAAACATTCCGTGGACAGTCGCTCTTGTGCTAAATACACGTTCCTGTGAGTCCTGTGACAGAGCTGTTTTTACACACGCTTTGATTAAGCGCTATATTCAAAAAATGCTCTTTTAATTAGCGCTTATTTGTACAAAGCTGTTTTATTACAGCGCACATTTTACAGAGTTATTTGGTTTATTATACGTCTTTTTATTCTTCTTGGTGGAACTGCCTTTGTGTGTTGTTATATAATTTTTGCATGTAATTTTCGTTTTATCAATGACAACTGTGGCAATGTCCCTATCTGCTGGAAGGAGTCTAAAGTCTGGGTTTTTAAACTCCCGATCGCCGTCTTTTCTGGGGCTGATATATGTAATTTTGATAGTTCTGAGAGTTGATAATCTTCTAATCTTCTCATTGCTGCTTCGACGAAGGAAGCTGGTATCGTTTCTATAAGAGTGCTTTTCGAAACTACTACAAAGTTTCAGTCTTGGAAAAAAATTATATTTCTGGATAGTAGGTCAGACGATAATTTGCTGAGAATTCACTAAACTTAGTCTGCTACGAGTCCTCCGAATGCTTTTTTTTCTTGCTTGAATGTTATTTTTTTATGCATTTCTTCTGACTGTGCGTTCGTAATTTTAAAACTATGTAGCATGTTTAAGTCTAAAAGATAATTTAAGGTGAATTTGTAACAGTTTAGACTAGTTTAGAGTGTTAAATCACAATGTTTTGCTATAATCCTATCTTTAACTAATAACATGCATGCTGCCATACTTATAGATATAATAACATTTTTAGAAAATTTCAGATAAATCAACTTTAATAAGGTAATTTCTCCAAGAATAATATAAACCTATCACCACCGACAGAACATGCCTTTCTTGGCATTAAAAAATAATGTAAAAAGTTATAATTTTCAAAAGTTTTTATTCTGCATTAATGTTTTGAAGCCTAAATCAATATCTCGGAACATTTTTGGGAGTTTTTTGTTTACAGCTTTCTTGTTTTGTAACAAATAATGGAGTTATTTTTTCTGAAAAAAAACGGATGATTTGAGATAAAAATGATGAAATATGCAAATTTATAATTGGCTAATGCCACGTTTCTATTGTTAATGAAAACTTTGGTTAATTTTAAGGAAACAATTTTTTAAACGGGACACTTTAACTTATACAGAGCATCCCAAAATAAAGCTTAATCTAAGTAAGGTCATACTATTTAAATCTATTAAATATTTGACTAATTCCGTTAAAGTTTTTACTTTATTACATATACAGAGACAATAAGGTACATAGTATCCAAATTCTGTTATATATCCCTATAACGACTAAAATCCGCTTTAAATGCAAATATTTGACCTCAATAATATTCGAGTTAGCAGAAAGTTTTGGTTTTAAAATTAATGCAAAATGACTGAAAGCCTCCTATTTTCTCAATCTTTGAAAAAACGTTAAGAAAAAATTTGCTTTTTTTATATATCAAACTTAAATACTACCGGTTGACCTCAAATGTTTCAATTTTTTTTAGTTTAGCCTATTACATCCAACCGAATTTATGCACATCTAAATTAAAATATCTATTTTCGAGAAATTCGTTGCCGATTTACATTTTCTTAATTATTTATGTTTATTTTAAAATTCATTTTTTTGTCGAAAACATAAATGGGAAATTTTAATTAAAGCTTTGAAATAACCGAATAAAATATATTACAAACAATTAAATACATTTTTCGTTCAACGATTTTAATAATAAAAGTGCATTGGTTTGATTCAGATTTGCGCACAATTCCGTTACCTAAGTGAAAAAGCATTATCATTATTAGCATTATTGAGTTGGAACATTTTTCCTTTACTATTTTTTAAAATTTTGAAAACAAAGGTTATTCACTGTCATTTTTTTGAATAAAATGTCAAACTTGACAGCTAAGATAAATCATGTGACTAGCCAATATATATATATATATATATATATATATATATATATATATATATATATATATATATATATATATATATATATATATATATATATATATATATGTATATATATATATATATATATATATATATATATATATATATATATAATAATTGATGTAATATATATAAAAAGCTATATATACCTTCCTAATCTCTAGCAATAGCAGAAAGAAAATTACTGATTTCAATAAAATTAAAACAAACACAATTCGACGACGGGAATACGTTACTTCATGAAATGCCGATTTTAGGCAAGTTTTAGGGGCTTTTCATGAAAAGACTCGGCAGATTCTGAAAGTTCATGTTTATACACAATATACCCAGGCTTTAGAGCTGTCAAATTTTAAAAGAAGTTAACCCGGAGATTTAAAACCAACAACCAACAAAGAAAAGGTCCTTACTCTACTATATGCTATACATATTTGCAACTATTAACACCGAAACTTCTCTCCAAGATATTAAACGTAGTCGCGCGGATTGTTTTGTTCGGTTATGTTGCCAAAAAACTAAACATTTTCTAAAGTTAGTTTTATCTTTTCCAATGAAGTTTACCCAGAAGGTATTGGCGTTAAAACTGGAGCCCGCAGATGGAGTAGCTAAACCCGGAGACTACGGGTCAAACCCGGAAGGGTGGCAGCTCTCTGAGGCTTCATGAACTGATTACGGTCTTCGCGAAAAAACAAACTTCACTATAAGCTTACGACATATACAATCCATAGAATAAATAGAATATCTTATAGTAACGTCTATATGCATTTGAAACCAATGCCGGTTTAAGGTAGTTTGCCGCCCGGTGCTACAAAAACGCAACGCCCGGTGCTACAAAAACGCAACATTTATTTCACAGAATCACAAAATGAACAATAATTTTACAAAAATAAAATGAAACATACATAAACTTAAATTATTGCTAACGCCAAGAGACAAATAAAATATAAACCAACGATTTAACAAAAATTATAATGAACTGTATCTTTGGTTTAAAGGAACGCATCAAAAGTAAATGGAACATCAAAATAAAAATAATATAATGATTTAAAAGGTTGTTTTCCCGCTTTTAACGAAAAATTTTTTCCGATAATATATATATATATATATATATATATATATATATATATATATATATATATATATATATATATATATATATATATATATATATATGCAATTATCTATATTCATGTCAAAGAAGAAAAAAACAGTAAATAAATAAGGTTTTTGTGAAGTTTCAAAATGTAAAACAACCTCAATGACATGAATAACATTATCGGCCTTGGCAATCACCAATATTACCTGCCTAAATAAAATTATTCTCCGGTGTCTCCATCTCAGAATCGAACTCCAAATTAGATTCATGGCAAGCATTATTTTAGTCATTACTGGTACTTGGTCCAGGTTGAGATTCATTACTGCTGCTACCGTCTGCGTTACGTTTTTCACGTGTAAAAAATGCGTCAGTTTAGGTGTACTTTCTTAACTTTTCTTCTGCCTTTCCTGTTTCTCTAATTTACTTTTGAGCCAAAACGATCCATATAACTTCCGTTCTTTCATTTTCTACTTCTTTCAAATTTTATATAATTAGATATTAGATTAGAAAAAACACAGTAAAACCATCACTTACCGTATTTATTGAGTGTTTTAATGTTTTAAAGTCCTCATCCAAGTGATCTAGAATTTAGAGCATCAACGATTCAATAACAATTAACATTAAATAGTAGTTATGATAATAGATTACTCAACTAAACTCTATTTTAAATAATATCTAATATAAGTGATTTATCGTCAAAATATAGGTACCTATTTTAACCAACTATCGGCGTCAAACAATTAATTGTTAGGTATTTGTTCTAAAATTAATAATCGACAGTTAACGTCACGCGTCGCACGTGTGATACGGCTTGCAAGAATTAAAGTAGAGTTGGACATGACTATAGAGATGGGGGAATTACTTACGCAAGGGTAGTAATCGCGAATCTAAGATGTAGCTTTTTCCCATTACTGTTTAAGAATTTTAAAAAACACTAAAGCGGAAATATTAAAATTTTAGTGGCAGTACGCGATTCGCGCGCTTACTGCCCTGAAAATTTTGCTGCTCCGTGCTACAGCAGCCAAAAGACAACTGGGTAAACCGGCACTGGCACTGTTTGAAACTAAAATCGTTAATGGAATTAATCAAATGTTTAATATTTTTACACTTACATATAACCTTATGTCTCTGTATAAGTTAAAAGGTCGTGTTTAAAAATTATTTTCTTAAAACGGACCATGGCTATCATTAAAAATAGAAATGTAGCATTAGCCAAATGAAAAGGACCCCGCACATTTCTTATGAACAATGAATTTCAGTCAATTTCACTGAAAATTAATTTTTCTAATTTAATGTTATAGTTCACAACCTCCTGATCAAAAGCTTTCATGACCACAACTTAATCCTGCGTCTAGTATTTTATATACAGGGAGTCAAAGTTGGAAGTTTGCATTTTCCATAATTTATGAAAATTTCTACTTTTTTTTATTTTAATTAATTAATACGCATTTAAATAGGATAGTCGCTTAAAATATTTTTGAGTAGAAGCTGAGGTATGTATTAGTAATAATAAACTTATACAGAATGCAGCTGTATTTAAAAATTCGCTCATTTTTGTTTCATATTCGACTGCACCTACAACACTAAAATTCCAATTTTTATTAGAAGCGCCATTACACTCACACAAACAGTCAGATTTTGATGATGTTTATTAAAAATTGAATGAAAATTAAATAATTGCAACGAAAATTTTTATATATAGCTGACGTTAGACTGGCCATGAATTTTAATATACAAGTTTTGTAACGCATCATATTATCTGAAAATCAGGATCACCACTTTATAGCTGGAATATCTAAATAGTCACTAAAATTGACACATTTTAATTATCGAACGAACATTATGAAGCTTTAATAATATAATTAAGAATAAAATAATACAGGGGATTCCATAAAATTCTAGACAAACTATGCTCTTACTGTTACGTCAGATTCAACACCTAATTTTTCATAATAATTCCTTAAAGTGTGATAATATAAGAAAACACACAATGGAAAGGGAGGTCGAACAGTACATATTTTAAGAAGTCTTTTTAACAATAACTTACCTCTAAAATTAATGTGACAGATCCTAAAAAAATATAAATATATATTTAAGGGATGTTTCATAAAGAAAAAACACCCTGTAAAAAAGGTACAATATTTAGCAGCATGCTCATAAGAAAATATTAATTAAGAATCATGTAAGGAATAAAATACCTTAAGTTTTTAAGAATTTTTGTTCTCCATATTTTTTTTAGGTTTTGAAACATTTACGAGTGACCAACATTTTAAATTGTGTAATGTTGATGTCTCCATAATAGGAGGATAAATTAGTATTGCAAAGCCCTTTAAAAAGATGTGCTAATCAACGGTTAAATACCCCTTTTTCCACTGAACCATAAAATGTTTAATCACGAAATATATACAGGGCTATTTTTTATAATTTGCCACCCCCTAAGAAGCTTATTTTTATAAGATACAAAGAAATGGTTCCTACTAAAGTCATAGGAAAAAGACGATCGGAATATCACCATTAAATTTTTAGTGATTTTCCGATCGTCTTTTGTTTTTGAAATTGCCATCATGTAAATTCCCTATAACTTTCGTAGGAACCATTTCTTTGTATCTTGAAAAAATAGGACTCTCAGGGGGTGGCAAATTATAATAAATAACCCTGTATGCATCACAAAAGATCATTAGTCTGGTATTAAAGGTTGCAAATTTAAATTTTCTATCTTGACTACTTCAAATAATAAAAGTAGCCTCATTCAAGAGTCACACTGTATATGTATTATCTAAATATAAGAATAATAGGTTATAGAGGTAGACAGGTGTTGTGGTTATAGAGGTGTCTATTCTTAGTCCTTCACGGATGGAAAAATATAATGTGTTTTCATTCCGGGTGTACATCCGTTCCCTACTGTCGTTCTGAAAAAAAAACAGTTTTGCTGACGTTTCGTCAAAATCACATTTGGCACTTTCGAAGCTTTCTTTCTGGCGTCCGAATAGAGACTAAAGTGTTGGTGACTGCGACGCTTCCTTTATCGTCGTTATTTATGTTTTCCGCATGGTGCTGTTATTGTTGCGCTAATTGCGCTCGAGTATTTGCGATTTTAGATTTGTCAATTATTCTCTTCCATAGTATTGGTAGTCACCTTGTTTTTCAATTTCTATGGCTTCTCGGATTATTCCGGTCTCATAATGTTCTATATTGGCAATCTCCCGACAACCATCGAAATTTATTTTATTGCCGGTTTCATGATAATGTAGGAATAAAGCTGAAGTGGTTTGTTTATTTCTGATGCTGAGTTTATGCTCTTCCACTCTTGCTAATATTCGCCTGTTAGTTTGCCCCACGTACACCTTTTCACAGTCCTGGCACGGAATGCTTTATACTCCGTGGTTTTCCAGTTTGATTTTATCTTTTGGGTTTCCAAGTAGTATACCTATAGTTGTTTGTGGCTTGTGTATTGTTTGTATGTTGTGTTTCTTAAGAATTCTTCCGATTCTGTCTGTTGCGCCTTTTACATATGGTAAGACTACTTGTTGCCTTCCCGGTTCATAATTTTTGTTGATCGTTGTTCGGGAACCCTGTGCATTAATAGCTATCTCTATGGTGTGATTTGTATAGCCATTTTTCTTTAAAGCACTAGATATTACCTTAAGTTCGTTTTGTCTCATCTGTGTTTCAGTTAATCGCACGGATCTGGATATTAGGGTATTTGCCACAGCTTGAATTTGTGCTGGGTGATGATGTGATGATGTGATTAATAGAATTGTATGCGTCTTTGAGAAATTATTATGAAAAATCAGGTAAATCTGACATAACAGTAATCGCATAGTTTTTCTGGTATTTTCCTGTATCGTTTTATTTTCAATTATGTTATTAAAACTGTATCTATTGACAATATGTATTCCACAAGAATTAAAATGTGTCAAATTCACTGGCTATTTAAATATCCTAGCTATAAACTGATAAGATCTAATTTTCAGATAATGCGATAGGTTATAAAACTTGTTTTGGTGGTCACTGCAATGTTAAGCTATATACCAGATGTACAACTAAGAAGGGAGGCCGCCCGTATCTCAGAAACCACTTGTTTTACGGCATCAGGAAAAAAAATTATATAGTAAATCGGCCAAGAGCAATCGTTGGAAGTTATTTTTAACCTCGAAAAATTGACGATAAGGGCGCCAGAAGAACTTTAAATCGTAAATGTCGATTTTTTTGTGAATTTGCATAGTTAAAGTGTGTCAAAAATATAAGCATATTATTCCTCAATAAATTAAGCAACTTTTTGCTCTTTATCATTTTTGTCTATTTTCAATAATAAAGTGATGGAGGAAGGTCAAACATTTTTTGTTTCAAACTTTAATATCTCTGTTTTGAATGAACCGATTTTATTGAACTTAGTCTATTTGCGGTGCTATTAATGGTCCCCAAATTTATTTTGCTACTGGTCGCTAGATGGCGTTTTTCTGGAATTCCTTAAACAATATGGATTTTCTCAAAAAACGGTGGTATGATATGACTTCTTTATCCCATTGTATTTTGTGGTTATGAAGGGTGTAAGACAGTGAAATGAAAAAACTAGGTACGTATTTAAATGAAGAAAATTGGTGATGGTCACTCGAAATCCGTCGGATTAAAAAACTAACTAAATCAAATTGTAGAGGAGAAAAAGTGCCAATCGTAAAGTGAAAGTTATTTTTATCTATCATTTCAATTTAACCTAAACTTTTAAAAATTTTGAGAAAAAAATGATTCAAATCAAATCACTACTTCCACATCATCTTTAGATCTCCATGAAACATTACATTAACTCAAAAATTGAAATCTGTATACCCGAAAATCCATAAATCCACATATTACTCGATATTTTTACGAAATTTTGGATTTCCATCCCCTCCACTTAATAACTTCACTATATATTTTCGTTACTATTGTTAAATAAATTCAAAAATTGAAATCTGTATGCCCAAAAACCCATAAAATGACATATTGCTCAATCATTTAAAGAAAACTGAAAACTGCCATTAAAAAATACTTTCCCTTTCACCCCCTTCTCCCAAAACCAATTTTGGTCAATTGGTCCCTCCTGAGTACCTACCAAATTTTAAGTCAATATCTCAATTAATTCGAAAGTTATCGCGTAAACTAGAAGACAAGAAAGACAGACTGACACAGTTTTATTTTAGATGAAATTATATATAAGTCAGTGTTAAAAAGTATTAAAAAAAATTATAAGTCATACACCACAGGTTGGTATTTTTTTCTTAAGCAGAGATATTGGTTGTTATTAATTTCCAAATTATTTAATCATAAGAAAAGAAAACGAGTTGTCAAATTATTTTCAACAGCACAGCGTATGTCGTATTATTTTTATTTGTTATTGTGTTGAAAAGTCAAAATGCCAATTTCGCGGGAACAAGGATATGATTCTATACTTCGAATGCTTTCAAAATCCTGGCATTGCAGCAAGAATGTATGTTATTAGATATCTGGATAGACGCAGATATGGACAAAGAACTTTAAGACGGTTGGCACGACGTCTTCGTGAAACAGGAAGTTTGGATCGTCCCTTTTATCCAAGGCGAAGACGTGGTCGTACTAAAGAAAATATTATAAATATGTAGCTTATATAGAAGCAAATCTACATGTCAGTATTAGAGCAATCCATAGAGATTTTGGTGTAGCTCATGGAACCATTCAAAATATTTTACAGGACCACAGGGACGTGTAAATAATAACATAAAACAGTGCCAATTATCTTCGATTTTCGTGGAACTATTTCCTAAAAAAAAACTCTTTTTTGAATTTAGTACGTTTAGTCTATTTGAAATTAAGTTTCAAATATGACGGAAAACATCGCCGGGATCAATGAACGATAATCATTTGTTTGTAGTTGCCTTGGTTATTCATAGCACGATCGACGGAAAAACTGAGAATTGCATAATATTAATTAAATAGTGATTTTGCGCGCGGTTACCGAATAAATAAATAGCATATTCTGGACTCGGTTTCTATTGTAATTAGTATCAAGCCCTTTGTAGGGGTAAATAATAAATGCAGATCCTAGATATGGTGATATTTTTGTAACAAACTTCTTTAATCTCTATTTAATGCTAACCAAACTATTACTTCCACCATAACACTCTTGGAAATGACAAAGTGGTATAATAATGACAAAAAAAAATCTTTTTTTACTACATCACCTTAAAATCTCCCAAAACGCGTAAAAAATTTAATCTCAGCGAAAAAAATGGTATTTGTGGGTCTGTATGTCTATTAGATTACGCGATAACTTTCGAACGAATCGAGATATCGAATTTGGAACACAGGACCACAAAAAACATAAAAATACAAAATAAGAATAGATTGGATTGCTTTGGATCAAAATTGGTTTAGGGGGTGAAAGGGTACATTGGTAATATATATATATTGGTATATATATTACTCGAATATTACAAAACAATATGTTTTGTAATATTCGAGTAATATATATCGATTTATGGGTTCTCGGGTATATAGATTTCAAATTTTGAGTTCATTTGACACTTTGTTGTCAGCTGAAGATGATGTGGAAGTAGTAATTTAATTGCCAGCGGCTTTTTATTTTTAACTCTCAGGTTGCAACCATACCACTTCATCCTCCACCAAGCTTTAAATCTCTAAGATTATAATCAAAGGCTAGATTACTGTCACTGGCTTCTCAACATGTTACGAGAGAACCCGCACTTTCTCTCCAGAATTCTATGGACCGATGAAGCTACTTTTTGCTCCGATGGGAAAGTGAACTTGCATAATCTGCATTATTGGTCATATCACAATCCGAGAGGTCCAGAGGCAAGGCCGTTGGAGCGTCAATGTTTAGTGCGGCATAATAAACAACCGAATTATCGGCCCAGTAATTTTCGATAATCCACTAAATGGGCGAACTTATTTAGATTTTCTCGAAAATCAGCTGTCAGTTTTGCTTGAGGGCATCGACTTAAACACCATATTCTTCCAACATGACGGCTGCCCAGCTCACTACTCAAACAATATCAGGCAGTTCCTAAATGGGCGTTTTCCCGGAAGAGGAATAGGTAGGGGCAGTATATTTCCCTGGCCACCTCGTTCCCACGATTTGACGTGTCTAGACTTTCACTTGTAGAGTTGCCTTAAGGATTTGATGTAAAATAGACCAACAACAAGGGAGGACTTCATCAACTGAATTAGAAACGCAATCCAGATGATACTAGCTGCAGAAATAGAAGCTGCAGTAAATTCTACAGTAGAAACGCTCCGTCTATGTGTCGAGCATGACGGTAGACATTTCCAACAGTTCACACGACACCAATATTTGATTAATAAACAATTAAATCGAAAAAGGACTTTTTACGAGATTTTCTTTTTTTTTGTTATTTATAGCTTTTTTTAGATCATCCCTGCTTTTTTACACAACAATAAATGGAGTAGCAGGAAATATCACAGCAAAGAATAAAAAACTCTTTCTATGGTGTCCTATTTCCTGCTACTTTTTTTACTGCTTAGTTTTTTATGTTCTGGCTTATAATAAATATAATATCACTTCATGTTTAGTAAAATATAAACGTTGGATAAAAATAGCTCCCACTTCAGTAGAGGGAACATCCAGAATTTCGTAAAAAATCGAGTAACATGTCAATTTGGTTTTCGGGTATATCTACAGTCAGTAGTGTGTTATATCTCTTAAAGATGATGAGGAAGTAGTGGTTCAATTTGCAGCGTTTTCTTCTCAAAATTTTTCAAATTTAGGTTAAATTGAAATGATAGATGAAAATAACTTTCACTTTACCATTGGCACATTTTCTCCTCTACAATTCGGTGTAGTTAGTTTTTTAATCCGCCGTTTCGGTTTCGAGCGACCATCATCAATTTTCTTAACTTAAATACGAACCTAGTTTTTTATATCATTACCTTATACCCTTCATAACTACAAAATAAAATGTGACAAAAAGTCATATCGTATCATTTGATTCGAAATCCGTATTATTTGAGGAATTTCAGAAAAACGCCATCTAGTGACCAGTAGCAAAATAAATTTGATGACCGTTTTTTAAGACCAAGTTCAATCGGTTCGTTCAAAACAGAGATATCAAAGTTTGAAACAAAAAAATTTCGACCTTCCTCCACCACTCTATTATTGAAAATAGAAAAAAAATGATAACACGTAAAAAGCTGCGTAACGTAGGTACGGAAGAATACTACGCTTCTATTTTCGACAGTTCTTAACTTTGCAAATTCACAAAAAAAATCGACATTTACGATTTAAAGTTCTTGTTTCGGTCCCTAGCGGCAATTTTTCGAGGTTAAAAATAACTTCCGGAGATTTTTTTTGACCGATTTACTATATAATTTTTTTTCCCGAAACCGTAAGACAAGTGGTTTCTGAGATACGGTCGACCTCCCTTCTTAGTTGTACACCAGGTACTCTTTAATTTACATTTAATTTTGAGAAACATATGACAAATCCAGCAAAATTTGAACGCTTGTTTTAGTGTAATAAAGCTTTTACTAAAAATTGCAATTTTAAGTGCAGTGTAATATGAAACAAAAATGATTGGATTCTGGAATACAACTTCACCCTGTACAAGTTTATTTTTTATACATTAGCTTCTAGTCAAACATATTCTAAGCGGTTGACCTATTTGAATACATATTAAGAAATTAAAATTTAAAAAAATCAAAATTTTGCGTAAAATATGAAAAATATAAAATTCTAACTTCGCTACACTGTAGTACAGGGTGTCCCATTTTCGTAGGTTTTACGGGGTTTCCAGCTTATGAGTAGAGATAGAGAGATGCGGTTTTCGCGACACCGTGCTACTTTTCGATGAAACTAAAGAGGCCGCAAACAGATTTGCCCTAACCATTTTAGTTTCCGTGCTACAGGGTGATTTTGAAAATTTGTCATTTTCGGACACCCCCTGTAACTCAGCTATCGTAAAATATATTTAAAATGTTTCAACTGGTATTTATAGATTTTTTCACGTAGAATTCAGTGGCATACTCAGATTTTTTCTGAGAGTAATAGTTTTTGACATATTGGCATAACCTACTATTTTTTAAATGGGAGACCCTATATATTATTTTTTCATCTTATTCTTCGTGTCGAGAGCTTTTCAAAAACATACCATAAGTCATATTTATTTTCATAAATAACATGAAAAAATGCATTTTTCTTTAAACGGATTTATGGCATAGCAGATCAATCGAAATAAGAGAAGGTGGCTGTGGTAGCCATGGCAACGCCAACAAAAATATGATCAGGCAGCCATTACTGCTGTCATTTTTGGCATTATTGCGTTTAAATTTTTCTTGACGTCTATTATAATTATTGTTTTTAATATGGCTCAGAATCAAAAATTTGAATATTTTGAGAAATATGATATGAACGCGTGTTTTATATTGTCTAATGAAGATGCAGATCAGGCGGCAGAGCTTTATCTGAACAGGTTAGTTCTTTTTTATCTTCCTGCATTTTGACTTTATTGGTTCGCTTTATTTTATCTTAGATATCCCGAGAGAAGACAACCAGAAAAAAGAATTTTTCAAAAAATTAAAAATAATCTTTGCCAATATGGATCTTTTAACAAGCCTCGATCGCGAACTTACAATAAAGACAACGAAGAATCTGAGGTCAACGTTTTAGCCCTCGTTCAGACAGCTCCTGAAACATCTTACAGGAAAATAGACGAAGAGGCGGGTGTACCGAAAACCAAAGTGCAGAAAATTTTGAAAAAGCACAAATTCAAACCCTATAAATACAAACTTGTGCATCATCTGCATCCTGGTGATGCAGAGCGCAGATTGGAGTTCTGCAATTGGTTTATAAATATGAAGGCAGAAGATATCGATTTTGAAAAAAAGATTATTTGGTCAGACGAGGCACATTTTACTAGTTCAGGGATTTTAAATAGACACAACACGCGATTTTGGAGTCAAGAAAACAACCATGTTATTTTTCCTAGGGAGCGTCAGGGCAGATTTGGATTCAATGTCTCCTGTTTTATTTTCAACCGAAAAATAGTTTACCAAATATATGAAGGAAATCTGAATTCGATTGGTTACGTGCGAATCCTAGAAGACGCATTAGGAATTTTGGATGATGTTCCCTTGGCTCAACTAAATAGGATTTATTTCCAGCAAGACGGAGCTCCAGCCCACAATGCCAGAATAAGTCAAAACTGGCTTAACGACCATTTTCCTGGAAGATGGATAGGAACACACGGACCTGTTCGATGGCCACCACGATCCCCTGACCTCTCAGTTTTAGATTTCTTTTTGTGGAGTTATTTAGAAAACAAGGTTTATATAAGGCGATACGAAAACTTAGAACAACTAAGAATGGCCACCGAAAACGCTTTTGCAGAGTTACAAAGACAGTCATTTACAATAGAAAATGCATTAAAAAGAATTTTTAAAGTTTGTCACACTTGTAGGACACATAATGGTCTACAATTTGAACAATATTTGTAGTTTTAATGAAATTATAATTATTACCTTTTACCTACTTCCTAATTTTTTCTGATGCTGTTACTTTGTTATTTCGTTAATAAATATTTGTTAACTTTTTCCATGGCTCCACAGCCACCTTCTCTTATTTCGATTGATCTGCTATGCCATAAATCCGTTTAAAGAAAAATGCATTTTTTCATATTATTTATGAAAATAACTATGACTTATGGTATGTTTTTGAAAAGCTCTCGACACGAAGAATAAGATGAAAAAATAATATATAGGGTGTCCCATTTAAAAAATAGTAGGTTATGCCAATATGTCAAAAACTATGACTCTCAGCAAAAATCTGAGTACGCCACTTAATTCTACGTGAAAAAATCTATAAATACCAGTTGAAACATTTTAAATATATTTTACGATAGCTGAGTTGCAGGGAGTGTCCGAAAATGACAAATTTTCAAAATCACCCTGTAGCACGGAAACTAAAATGGTTAGGGCAAATCTGTTTGCGGCCTCTTTAGTTTCATCGAAAAGTAGCACGGTGTCGCGAAAACCGCATCTCTCTATCTCTACTCATAAGCTGGAAACCCCGTAAAACCTACGAAAATGGGACACCCTGTACATCAAAAATTAGCCGCAGGATTTAGTAGTGGCCATGAGAGCTTTTGATAAGGGGATCGAGAACTATAATATATCAGATTTTCAGAGAAACTAACTGAAAGCAATTTTTTATAAGAAATGTGCGGGGTACTTTTTAATAAGTAGTTTAATAATAATATATAATAATTCTGAAAAGAATATATTTTGGTTGACTTGGTATCTAGTCCCTTAGTTGCGTAGATATAAAACACCTATAAACTGAAACATAAATTTAACAAAAAAAATAGTAATATACAAATGTTAAAGCTAAATACTAAAACTTGTTTGCGATTGATTCGAAGTGTTTTCGATTACCAACTTTTATCCTAAATTATAGTTTTTTGACATGGGGTCATCATGGGTTACTGGGCAATCGCCCATGAGTCGCTTCAAAACCGCAGCAACCGTATACTCGGCGATGAAACATAGAAATTGGAGAATATCTTTAGCAATAAGTTAGATTAGGTTTCAATCATCCAACGAGAAGTGCAGTTGAGTTCAGTAATTCACTCTGATTGCTGGCTAGATTATACAATTTAATTCAATTGGGATGAAGACATTTCACAGTCAATCACTAGCAATATTCTTAAATCTGGGTTACACGAGCACAAAGTATCGAAGGTCTAACCTAATTTAACCTGATCTACCTATCTATTTTATCAAGCAACTTGTCATAATTATTACACTTACGAGACACATTTAGCCTGAAATGTAATAATTGTCAGTTTATAATAATTAAAAAATAATAAACAACCTGCAATATTATTTTGTACTAATAATCTCTTGTGACAGCAGATTTTTATAATACAGCTACATTGCTTGAATTTTTAAAAGGTATCAAAACTGCAGCTTTTAGAGATGGTAAGCCGCATACTATAGAACCAATTTAGAGGTAGACGGATACAAAATATTACAAACAAACCTTATTTCTGAACCACAGGATTTGGTAAAAAATTAAACAAATGACAATCTCAAAGTAAAAAAGTCAGCTTTGTAATTGTTATTTTAAATTGACTACCCTGTATATTTTCAGTTGTAAGTTATTAAATATTTTTTTAAAGATGATTTTATACATTTAGATAAAAAAACTGTATAATATACACTAAATTTTAAAATACTGCTATATCCCGGTTGACATAGGCTCTCATTATCTGATTATATGATGACATACTGACAGGACAAATGACAGACTCGTAACTGCCCATTCGGTCAACCGCACGTCATCGCGGTCACGCAAATTGCAGCTTATTCATTTTAATTCCGCAATTTCGTTGCCTCTGCATGTTATTACTGTCAACATTGTGAAAAAGTGGCGCTGATACGGACGCGTATTACCATTGCCGCATGCAAGATTGTAAACGCCATTAAGAAGTGTTCACCAGTTTATTCATGACAGCAGTAATAACGGCTCATGTTCATTTAATAGAGTTATGCCATATATTATCCTTTGTTGCATAGCATGCAGGCTTGCACAAAAGCATATTCACAATTTTTCCAAAATTATTTAATGTTTCAAACAAATTTATAAAAATTGTTAACTTGTCTGAGCTGGGATTATAACCCAGGATACTCAGTTCTATTTAAATGCTTTGAACACTAAGCCACGAAAATTATGAGTTTAACAACCAACTAGGAGAATCTAATTTCTTCAATTTTATATTAGTTATTATTTACGGCATTGCAGCCTTCGCCGGCTCGAGGATGTTAAGGGGAGAAGTCATTCATTTTCAGCAGAAAACCAAAGCAGATCTCTAATTAATAATATTAAGCTATATAAATTATTGTTATTTTTTGACTGACAGTATTTTATTATTTCAAATTTGGCCTTTGTGGCTTAGTGATCAGAGGGTTTAGTTAGAAACTGAAAGGTCCTGGGTTCCAATTCCAGCGAAGACAAGTTAACTTTTTCAATTTTAATAAGTGTCTGACATGCCGAATTAATACTTTTGGGAAAATTTGTAAAAATAAAATAAACAATTTAAAAACAAGACCAGCTTAATATTATTATCAAGAGATCTCCTTCGGATCCTGCTGAAATTGTTATATTATGGACGTACTATTGGCTACTTCCACGATTTTTATACTACAAGAAAAAAATTTGCTGGTGAAAAATTATGTTTCTCTGTTTTTTTCGACAAAACTCTAGCCGAACGCGCAAAAAAGGGCGAAACAAAGATGATAGTCCAATCGATCCCATCAATGTTTCTCTTCTTCTTCTTCTAACTGCTTTAATAAAAATGCGAGTTTTTTTTGCAAACAAATATCTTTAATGAAAGAAAAAAAAACATAGGTTTTATAAAGAAGTAAGAGTTTTCGTTGATGTGGAAGATTGAGAATGTACTCATGTGCTGTTTCTCAACAAAATTTTGCAAGTTTGCTCAGATCTTTGAACTTAGCAGCTGATATAGGCAATGGACCTATAACAAGAAAAAATAGTTCCAAACAAGGGTCATTCAAAAAGTGAATTGTAATTTATACCTTCTTAAGAAGGTTCTGGTCCTACACTATTCAATAATAAAAGTTTTCTGGCAATATCAGCAGATGTCCAGACAATATTGAATGTTGTACGAAAATAGAGAAGCCAGGGATTTTCCTTTATTCCAGAAATAATTTTCTAGATTGTAGGATGATGGTTTGTTCCGAAAAGGCTCAAAAGCTTCTATCCAGTCCTGTGGCATTTCTGCTCTATGCTTTTATTTACTGCAGCAAAATCTTTGTCACACTCCAGATAAAAGTGACAAGAAATGTCATTTGAATGAAGTCTTACCGTTTCTGAAAATGTATAACATGGTGTAAGTATCTAAACATTGTCCAGTTCTTATTTTGCCAGCCACACGAGTCACAAAACATTTGTAGTTTCTTCGTTTGGTAATTTAAATTATTGTAGAGCATATGATGAAATAAGGTACAAATATCCGAACTTCCCTTTTTCCCTAGTATTTCTGGATACGTATAGAAAATGACGTTGTTGGTCGATAACATGTGAACATTAAAAGTGTAAATCGATAACTGGCGACTATAACATACGTCATTTGTTGAAATATTTGGAAGGTTCTAAGCATAGTCGATACATATTCATTCAAGTTCTAATGTTCATCTGCTCTCCTTCACAATAGTTTTACTTTTATAAAACGTATCTGCTTTCCCTAAATAAATTTCTTTATCTAACTGCAGTTTTCTTAGGCCTCTATATATTAAATGTTTGCTTTCTTTCCTATTTAAGAGGTTTGATTGTAAATTTTGTATTTTGATTGCAACCCTTGCTCTGGTTAATAACCGTAGGGGGCAAGATTGCTATGCTCTTATTTTTTTTTTAAATAATAAAATAGGAAAAATTTACTGAAATAAAAAAAAACTCGGTAATTAAAAAAGGTAATTAAAAAAAAGGCAAAAGTATCAAGAGACAAGCTTGTGATCAACAGAGCGTGCAATATCAATGCCCTAAGCTCGTTTATCCCGGAGAGTGGGCGTGGAAAAAAAAATTAAAAGTAAAAAAGGTGAGCGCCACCAATTTATTACGGTCTAAATTGGAAAGCCCCTAGATGTGTTCGGCACTCACTTGTTCCTGATACTTTCATAAAAAGAAAATTTTAATTTAAAATAAAGAAAGTTATTTAATAATAATAAAAAAAAATATCCTGAAAAAGAAGAGAAAATGTGAGCTAAATAAAACACATTAAATAAAAACAATAAAATTCATTTACTAAAAGTTGTTTTCTTTTTAAAATGGCTGTACAAATACACTAATATGAAATAAAAAAGTTCACCCCTTGTCCAAGCGTGATACGTCACTGCAACCGGTGGAAGGTATATCAGTAGGCCTTAGTAGTTATAGGGCGGAACGTTGTTCGTTCACGTCAAAGTGAGTCTTAAAGCCCCGTACTAAGACCCTATTCACAGGGGTTTAGTTCGTACCGGACAGGAAGACTTCTTCAGAACGTGGCAGGAAAATGACGGCCTGGTCCAACTTCAGCATCAAAAATCCTCTCTGAGAGAAATTACTTGGAGGTTTCGAAATACAATAAAATTCATAAATAGAAAACCCTAAGTAAATTTTTACGAAGCTGAGGAGAAATCCCACTAACGGATTTCCAAGAAAAACTTGGATTTTATTTTCCCCAGTTCGCGCTGAAGACCTTTCGATGTTACAGGAGACCAGAAAAGTGAAGTGAAAAAGTAGTTCCTTCCTGGAACCAGCTCCGTTGTACCTTCTAGAATTTACTCAACTCGGCTGCCGAACTATCATTGGTTAGATTGCCCCAGGTGACATCAGTGTTGGCAAGAGGAACTCGGAATGACTTAAAATAGGGAATGCAGGGCAAGAAAAACGATGACTGATTGGTTTATAATTGAAACGGCAACCATCTGAGAATAAACTTGGCAACAGTTGGGATCTTAGCATGCGTCTACTGAATGTGGGCATATCGGATGCAGCGAGTGACACGTCCCATAACCCTAAATTATACTGTGAACTAGGCAAAACGAATAGTAAACAAACATCTATCTTCCAGCTTCCAAAACTTAATTAAACGATAATTAGAATAATAGTTGAAAAGGCTATCCCGGAAAATCAACTTGCAACTAAAACAGAGAACAAAGCTATGGGGAATTGATTTCAAATGGAGAAGTGGAAAAACCCTGACAACAAAAAGGTACCTAGACTTGATTTAAATTTAAATTGGATTTTCACAACAATACAATATATATAAACAAATTTGTTATTTTAGCATTAAAAGAGATTTATTCATAACGAAATATTTTACGCAATTCACAGAAGACAAAAAATGGTCGAGTAATAATTCAGGATATAAAAGAGTTTAAATACTCATGCAATCAGGAGAAAATTATTGAAAAGGGAAATATTTAAGGAAGTAATTTGGTTTTGTAAACACTACACAAAACCGATTTAGCTATAACTATATGCAACTGCTACATAATCCAAGAAGAAAAAAAGATATACATATTAATTATAAATCTAGAAATTTTATGTGTTTCTAGGCCAAAGTCAAGTGAAAGAATTTGTACTAATATTGTCCTTATGTGTTAGATATCCAGGGCTAAAAGGGAAAACAATTAACATAGGGTAAATTTAAAATAAAGTAACAAGCATGGATTGGCCTAAAAAACATTATATATATATATATATATATATATATATATATATATATATATATATATATCTAAAATAGAAATATTTATCAACAAAGTAACCGTACTTCATAAACATAAATTCCTACATGAGTATTAATACGAAATATCGACCTTACATGCAAAAAAAATTCGGTGCATTAATGCCAGTATTTTATTATTTACAGCAACAGAAAAGATATGTTTGGACCCAAAAATGGAGGTTTGAAGTCGAAAATGCAACATCCTGACAAGTTTATCGAAAGGCCAAAACTTGCATAAAGGAGGCAAAACAGGTATTCAAGACTGCTAAAATTAAATTCTTATTTACTCTGTAATGTTAAGAAATAAATATCTTTAGATGTTATTTGGGTTTCGTTTTTTAGATAATTATAGTTTTAATTAATCAATGATATTGTATGAATCTAGGCATCGCCATCCAAGTAACAACGTATGAACTTGCAGTAAAACGTTTCTTTAGAACGGGGTGGTGAACTACTCTAGTTTAAGAATACTGATAGTTGTTGATAATAGGTGGCGCTATACATACCGATCAATTATTATAATAATTATATTAACACTAAAAGAGTAGATTATAAATGTTAAACTTAAGATTAAACTATATAACAAAATTAGAGTGTTACATAATGTTTATCTCGTTACAAAAAGAACAAGTAGTCGACCGAAGGAACCCAAAGTTAATGTTGAAATATGTATTAAAAATTTCTCGATAGCTATTAAAAAATATTTTTATATCGGGGTACTTTTTTTGAACATTTTATGCATTTTCGAAACATTAAGATCCTCAGGTAGGTTTTTTTTTTGGACCTATTTAAACTGTAATGGCTACTTCGGGTTTTGGTCATATGCAAAAGTTACTATAGACAGAGCATGCTTTCTGTTTTTATGTTTACCTCAACTAGAGGAGTATTTGTCATTTTTAATGAGTTCTGAATGGCTTGAATTCATCTCCTACTTACTCGGTGAATTGACAGGAACGCCTTGGAGCAAATTTAAACGTCACAAATACCACTTTCATCGTGTGAGACTCTAATTCTATATTTATATGACGACTGATTAAACCTGTTGATTTCATTTTCTGGTCCATGAGGGCGTCTCCGCTTAACGGGCACAACAGTAATTAATCCGGCAAAATATGAGTCCTGCTCGTTGTATGATGGCAATGAATTAAATTTGAGTAAAATTGCTGCACGTGCTTCTTCACTTATAATGGAAAATTCCTCAAGATTAACTGCCAATAATAATAATAAGCACGAAAAAAAATCTTATATCTTCTTATATTATCTTACAAATATGTCGTAATAAAAGAATGATAAAAAGCTACGTTTTGCATTGAATACTTTTTTTTTGCCTAAATGGACTTTCATCGTTCTTCCCGCTGGCTCTTCATTCCAATTTGCCAGAATAATCAACAAATTATTTGGCGTCAAGATGGCGCACCTCCCAATAACATTCAACCCATAACTAATTTTTTTAGTAATCAGTATAATTTATGGAGAGCGAGACACGGTCTCTTTCATTGGCGAGCAAACAGCCCTGATCGTATCCCCGCCTGGATAATTTCTTGTAAAGATATTTAAAGGAGTTCACTTTAATATGAAACAGGATTTGATAAGGTTATGGCAGAACATTGAACAAGAACTTTTAATTTTCAATGACGAGTATCATTTCTATATTTGAATCTCAATTCATAAATTACGCAATGTATATCAAGAGTATTTTAATAATGTAATGTTTTTGACAATACTTTTTCTTTTCAAAACTGGCCATGTTAATGGCTACCTACAATTTGAAACAGTTCACGTCTCAAAATTGAAAAACAAAAATGATTCGCATGTAATTGCACTTCTGGCATGTATTGTCACCAACTTTAAAATGTATAATAGTAAATATGTTTTTTAAAGATAATGCGTTTTTAAAATACAGTGCAGAAAATAGAAAAAATAATATAAAATACTCGTATACTTGCCCTCTCGTGCTATTAAATCATGTCTTATGAAACTAGTATTGTAATATACTATTTTCGATTTTGCAATTATGTCTTCTCTATACTCAAAGGAGTGTACCTAAGTAAAGTATTCGCCCTCTTTTAGACCCTATTTTTTTTTCTATACGAAGCTGGCAATGCACCAGGCATGACCTCCTGGATTTTGAATCCGGTTACGTCTCAAAATTGAAAAACAAAAATGGTGCGCATATAATTGCCACTCTTGGCATGGATTGTCGCCAACTTGGAAATGTTTTATAAGCCTGCGGCTCATTTTCTAACCTAGGGCTGGGGCTATAAAATCGTGTCTTATGAAACTAGTATTTTAATATACTATTTGTTCTCAATTAGAGAAAATTATCACCGTAACGTCTGTACGTGGGTGGTTTATGCTATGTCAGTTTATTTGTTTTGTTATCTATCATCATACATGGCTAAGCGGGATTGATTAAATTATGTTTAGCTTTTACGGAAAGGATGCACTATTGCATCTAAAATAAAAATTTAAAAGTAGAATTGTTCATAAACTACATATCCAAACATTGACAGACTATATATTTTTGAAAAAAGGGAAACAAGAATATTTTATATTTTTAATAAAATATGGTTTATTTTATTTAAAAAATAATTCTCTTATTTTAAGGTCGTCATTTAATTTTCTAAACTTTATATCTAAACTCTTCATAAAGAGTCTAAACGCTTTTATATAAACCTTTTTAGTATTCCTTCAAATAATACCTCCATACTACATTGTAAGGAAAAACCCTGGATAGACACTGATAATAATGGAGCCCTTGAAAACCCTCCTACTCAATATTTTTAAATATTTAAAATCCTTTAAATATTGTATAGGACCATTCACCAAGTATTTGAAAAACCTACTAATTGTCCAGATATTTATTGCAACAACGTATTTTTACTTTTCAGCTTCTCTTTAAAATTTTGTAATAATCACCTTAACTGCGTATGTAATTTTTTAACAATTTTATTTTCAATATTTGCGGACATTAAAAATAACTAGAATTGTTTCATAGATTAACATGTTCTTTCTGTGTTACTATTTATTTTCAAATATTTTCTAGTAAAATTTACAAAAGGAAGTTAAATTAGGTTAGAGTTCAATGTCACCCTAAAGTGGGTTATTGCTTTGTGAAAACGCACACGGACTTGGCAAACCAAATTACCATCGTCCGTTTAACAAAAAAGCCTGATTGCACAGCGCGCCTTTAGCCTGGTTGCTATTAACGGCCTGACAGCCGTAATTCTGGGGCCCACCGTGCAATTTGCCTTGATTGATGGCACCCAGGGCTGTTATTAGCCCAGCTCTTGGAAAACGGGAGGGCCCGCGGATGATTTTTAATGTGGCACGTTGTTGCTTACTCAATTTGTCGTTAGGTTGCGTTTTATAATACGATTATAGCTCATTTAGAACTATTAACCAAATATTTTTTCATTTTGTTTACAGTCTTAAATACAATTGTTATATCAAAAGGTTTAAAGAATTTTGCAAATTGGGTACAGCAGTCACCAAAAAATGTCATTGATCTAAAGATCCGTTTCATTGAACTAAGTCAATGTCAAGGTGTTATTAGGTATAAATGTTTGCAAACTTTTATTATTTTCGTGTTTAAAATTAGTTCTTTTTAGATCTGATGATGCCCATTGGGCGAAATATGTCACTTTAGACATATTAGACTTAGTCTAATCAAATATATTTGAGACCTTTAACTTTGATTTTAGTTTTTTCTTGATAACGTTTTTAGCTAGCAGAATTCTCCCAGAATGATACGTAAAACGCAATACTACCTGATCTTCTATTTCACCAATTCTACACATGAACATTTATATTGTAAAAGTGTTTTTTTAGTCAAAATTTCTGTTACGAATCACAGATTTAACATTTCTTGCTGGGGTATCTTAGGATAAACTTTAATGATTTGAACCACGCTGGCACTGACAATAGGTTAAGTTGTGCAGCTGCAGAAAAATATTTGTTTGGCCATCGTTCTTGCCAGTTTATCATCTTTTCTATTTTCTTGGCACTCCGAGTGTCTTTTGACTCAACAAACAAACAGAAATTCTGTCTCGAAGTTATTTATCATCAATGCTCTATCTTGATGGAAATCCTTTACCGATCCTGTGGCTATTAATTATATAGCTTATTAGAGATAGCAAGGCTTGTCCCTTGTGTATGAAGATGTTTATGCTGGCAATTTCTCTTTTGAAAAGTTGTTCTGAGTTGGTAGAGGTAACTTATTTTGTCAAATAAATATTAAAATAGGTGAATGTTAGACCATAAATATTTTTAAAATCTGTTTTTCGCCTCCTCCTCCCCTACCTCATTTAAAACCACAAATGAGCTGTAAGCATCATTTTAGTTTTATTTTATTTTAAATTACTAGACAAAAATAATCAGTCTTTATTATTCAGTTTTGACTGTGCACCTCATCTTTTCCCCTAGCTATTTTACACAGGGAATTGCTTCATTATTTGGAGGGAGGCTACTATGATTTCTACATGTATACACATAAATATTCAATTGAGGTGGATTTTGGTTTCCAGAGTTAACTATTTTGTCTAGTAAGGCTCAAAATTCGCTCGAACTAATTTGTGACAATTTTAAAAATTTATCATGTGACATATTAGCTAAATTTCAAAGCTGAAGTTAAAAAATATTCAATTGAGGTGGATTTTGGTTTCCTGCAATCATGATTTCTGACCTAATCATGATTTCTCTCGTTTTGATATTAGGTAACGAATGTTTTTTTTTTGTTAAATAATAATACAAAAACGCCCTAAATTTATTTTCAAAAATTAATTTGCATACTTTTCTCGGTGTATGTTTACCCTTAAGAGGATCAGTGCAAATTGTTTCCTTGTGGTTAGGCTACTTAATGCTGACGTATCAAGAATTTGGTCTAAATTTTTCCCTATACAGATAATTTTCTTTTATTTTAATAAATTATATTATAAATCTTTAAAAACTCTTCCTGAAGTTTTTGCTATATTTTTTCATGCTATTTTTATATAGCTTATCTTTATTTATAGGCACAACTTTAATATTCAGAATCTATCTTACTCACATATTCAATAATTATTTATTATGAAAAATATGACTTCCTAAAAATAAAATTGAACGTATTTTGCATTGTTCAAAAATTGTAGGGAAAGACTCCCAAATATTCTTACGCATTTAGAGAGACCGCATAAATAATGTACATAGTGAAGGAAAAAAGTTTTAATTATAGTACACTAATTTTACATTTATATAATCGCTGGACCTTCTACAAGCAGCGGCAATTTTGTATTACTTTCAATGTTCAATAAATAACTATCGTGGTTTTTTCCAAGATTAAAAGGTCATTTGTTCCGTTAAGTTGTATATCTTATATACTGTACAAATTTAACGCAATATTGAGTACTGTTGCCATATAGAGGATAGCTAAACACATTATTAACTATAATCCAAAGAAGTGATGTTTGTATGATGATTTACCATATAAGACTGTTCTACTTAAATATCTTTGGGTTGTTCCATTTTAAAATTGTAACGGACTTAAAAAATTGTGATCAAGTCATGTAAAAATAGCATAATATTACCTCACTATTTATATCTAGTTTACTTTTGCAGTACTAACGTTTCTAACTAGCAATACCATCCTAGGGCTTCGTGGTTTTTGACAGGATCTACCAAAATAAAAGCTAAATGGTGGATATCACCAAATATTGATTTCCAACTAATTAATGCTAAAAACAAAGTACATAATTTATATTGAGAAAAAATAAATGTTACAGTTTTCTATACTTTTGACTTAAAATATGGCAATTAAATGTTGAAAATTAAACTATTTTACGGAGAAATTAATTTCATCAAAAATCATTTCAACGTTGAGTTGGTATAATGGAAGGGTATATAGATAAAAACTTACACTTGAGAAAAAGAGTACATTTTAATAAACTGCGAAATATACCAATCGCTAGTTTAGGCCACAAAAAAGTTCAGGTAAAAATACTATAACACTTTTATTTTACTGAGTTTAAGATGTATTTTTTCACTGTTTATTGTTCTGTTAATAAATCCCAGTATTATTTTGCAAAAAAATGTCTCTTTATTTAAAGAAATAAAAAGAAATTAGTTTGAAAAGACCTATTTTTGATTAAAGTTTGGAGGAATTAAAAAATAACAATCTCGTCGCGAAACGTATCTTCTCCTACATCTCCTGTAAAATCCACTTTAAGAAAGTTTCATTTGTATCACTTAAATTAAAAATCTCGGATAGATGATTTCATAAAAGAACCAGCCGTGCTGAAAGTTCTAAACATGTCAAAGTGCAAGTTAACGTGCACTCAGAACTGCATGTTACGATGTTGCCTGACACTGTTTATGATGTCGGAAGTGGCTGGTTTACAACTAACGAACTTTTACAGGGGAATGAGGTTGTAATACGTTGTGATGAAGGACGAGGCGAAGTGGAAAAGCTTGTCGAAGACTAAGGATAGGCACTGGATAACATAGAAAATAAAAAATAGTTTAGTAGAGGTTTTATTGCTTGACTGTCTTCGTTTCATTCTTTTCATTTCATATTGATAAAGTAAGGACAATACATCGTAGAATAGCAACTAACATAATCATACTTCGCAAACTCTTATAAATATTAAAATAATATTTGGAATACTATAATCATTTAAAACGTGCTTGTATTCTGTTTATAATTTATTTTTTGTATTATTGCATTTCTAACCTATCTAGGTTAGTTAGAAGCAATGATAATTTATAGACTAAACTTTATAGGCAAATCTAGTTACTTTTAAAATACAATACGAAATCAGTGAAAAGCACTTTTGACCAGTAAAGTGGTTACAATTGCTCAAAATTGGTTCACGTTGCTGCTACAAACCTGCTACAAATTTCTTATTTTTCAACATATTTAAATAATCCAAAAAATAAATTAGGTGGCTAGTGACAAGGTTTTATACATCATTAACAACAAATACAAAAAAACGCAATTGTTAAAAATATAAACATACACCCTATACATTTTACTTTTAATACATAGGTCTCATTTTGCTAAATGATTTCTAAAAAGACCGGGTTTGATAGTTTTATCTTTAAAAATAAAAGGGAAAATGAAGAACTTTTCCGTAAAAAAAATGTGGTGAAAAGAGAAAGAGAATCTTTATCACATAAATTGTTGTTTCTTCGTCTCTCTTTTATTTTATTACCTACTTATTGAAAGCAAAATATACAGGGTGTGTAAAAACAACTTATATAATTTTCTAAAATATATTACGGTCACTTTATAGACATTATATAGTTTAACGTGTGCCAAATTTCAATAAAATATATTTAACGTTTTAATATCTTGTATCTTGAAAACAAAGCGTTTTTCGAATCCATGATCGTATGAACTTTTCACCTTAATTTTAGCAGATACATCATACCCCAGACATCAACGTGTTTTTTAACACCCTGCATATGCACCTATCATCAGTTGCGTGATATGCAGGGCCTTGGCAGAGGAATGTACGGCAGAAAGTTAAAAGTGGCCATATTATAAAACTTATATACCAAAAAACGAATCCTTAATAGAACATCGCAGTTAATGTAAATTATTAATTTTAATGTTACAGCGTAATCCAGATAATGCCTGTATTGCAACAGGTCGTCGTAGGTCACCGGTGGACACTGCAAAAAAATTCGTAATAAAATTTGTCTAAACTTTATGAGAAAATATAGTAAGTGCCATAGTTTTTTCAAAAATCGAATATATCCTGTATACCATATATGCATATATGTAGTAATTAATACAAATATTAAAATTGCTTCTAAATTTCTGGTCATTTGAAAACGCAAACATCGGACCGAATTGCTTTGACACCCCGTATTTTGTTATACGGAAAAAAATCGGGAAATTTTCTTTACCCGGAACTTCTCTGGTATGATTTTTTCTTTTATTAGCAATAGTGAAGTGTCATTCAATTTAGTTCTGCACATAGCAGTTTAGTAAAACTATATACTGTCTTTTCAAACTTTCTTAGTGGGCCCCATTTTTTCCACCATATTGGAATCGTACCGATAGTTTGCCAGTTTCTATTTATTCCGGACTTGATTTTTGGGCTTAATTGAAAATAAATTGAATAAGTAGTTGTAATACACAGAATTTTTAATTGTTTGAATGTTGAATTGGTATCAAAATTTTATTAGTTTATATTTATTTCATATTTAATTTTTGTGCAAAATAAATTTGATAATCAGCTTTTTTTTTAGAACAACAATATAAACATTTAAAAATGTATGTCACATCATATCTATTTAATTACATTGAAATCCTAAAAAGAGAGGTAGTTTTTCAAATTTTTTAGACGATCTAGTCAAACATGGTGTTAATGTTGTAAAGTGCTACAACTGACACTGAAGATGGCGAAAGCCGAAAACGCTTTGCTATAATTTCATTTAAGAAATATTTGCATGATATCTAAAGTTTCTATTTTTCCATTTAACCTCTACGTGCACACAACCACTTTCCTTATTTTCATGTTGGATTTTGACAAAAATGTTACAAGGTCAACCCCATATGAAGCCTCATTTTTGACCAAAATTAGAAGTCAATCAGGTAAGTAGTTTTTTAGCTATGCCGCCAATTGATAGACAGATCGACGTAATTGAGAAAACATGTCTTTGACATCTAGAGATCTAAAATGTGAATGGTACTTGGCCACCATTTTGTTCCGCCATCTTGAATTCGTACCAAAATTTTACCAATACATCTCTATATCACACTTAATTTTTGCACAAAATTTGGATTCGTACCAAAATTTTTCCAGATCATTTCTACATAATACTTGATTTTTGTGCAAAATTTGTGGCAAAAGAGATAAACGGGTTTTTAGCAATATTTTTTTTAGAATCGTTCTAGTAGAGCATTTTGTTACGCCAGAGAGAGAGGAGTTTTTCCATAATGTTACCAGGCCAACTCGATATGACCCTTAATATTTGACCAAAATTTAAAGTCAATCGGGTAAGTAGTTTTTTAGCTATGCCGTGAAAAGACAGATCGATAGACCGACGGAATTGAGAAAACATACTTTTTTGCGCATCTAGAGATTCTAAAATGTGAAGATCTGTAAAAACCTGAGAGAGAGTTATTTTTTCACGTTTACAATATAATATAATCATCAGAAATATCCCATACAACCCTGTGAAAAGACTGTGATATAGCAATAGTGCTCTGTAACAATGCGCCTTAATCTCTGATACTAATAAATGCAATTCTTCAAATTAAGTTTCCAGGTTCCAAGCGTGATCTAGCAGGTTTCGCATATCCACACATACGTTTCTTATCTATTTACACCGTCATTCACACTATAGGATATTAATTTGGAGGCACTGTGTGTGCAATCAAGTAAACAGTTGTACTCATTCAAAACATATATTTATTTCGGATCAAAATCTCACCCTTTGCTCATTTTTTATCGTGGAAGGTGTATTGTGTGTGATAGTGTATACATACATAAAATATCAACACTATGCAAGCAAGAAATGAGTGAAACTATATTGGACCGAAACTTTTCAAATAGTTACCTTGTTACATAAGAAATTTAAAAATCAAATTAAGAAAATATTGCTGTCTGAAGGCTGTTAAGTATAAGAATTCTTAAGAGATAATTTAAAGGAAAGTTGGTGAACAATTATTTTTATGTTTTTTTCTATATATATTTGTATAACTGTCATATTCTATTGCCTTTATCTTCTCCAATTATGTTCACAATTTTCCTAAACTTCAAAACATTTTTATTTTATAACCATATTCTTTTGGTTTTCCACTGTAACATTTTAGAAATATTCTCTGATGTTTTTAATCTGAGCTAATAATTTTTTTTAAATAAACTGCGCTTATTATTTCTATTATTAATAATTTTACCATATTATTATTAAATAGTTAAATTGGCTTAATTTCGTCAAATTCTTTGCTAAATGTAGTAACCAGTTTTTAGACTCTCACTTGTAGACATATTTTAAAAGTACCAAAAGTTGTCTTACTTGTTCGTTTGGAATTTTTTTTTGCACTTGAAGCTATCTATAGGTGGCTAGATTTGAGACATAATTTACACCAAAAACACACTTCACTAAAAATTCAATTAAATTTTAGTATTGCTTTAAGAACCATCGTTAAATCTTAAACTTAATTATTTTCAGAAATTCCTAGCCTGACCACATAAGAAAATGTTTATTTTCTTCTTGCTTATTCATAAGCTCGTCTTTAACGACACAAACTGGGACGTCACCCGCAAAATCCTTCGGTAAGACAATGCTTAAATCCCATTAAGAGAAATTCCAAGGATTTATTATGTGCGGCTAATTCCCTCGACCAAAGGAACCGCAACTCAATTAATCTCTTCGGGATTACGGGAGGCGTTTACAGGGATTAAGCAGGACAATGCCGGGATGTTACCGGCGACGTCATCTTTAAGATTTAATGTGCTTGTTTTAATGCTTCTCGGTTTATTTAAATGTGTCTAAGGAAACATTTAAAGAATATTAATAAGGTTTAAGACAAATACTTAAATATTTTTGTAAATTTGGAATTAATTTAGCAAAGATAAAAAGGCAATAACGTTGTCAATAATAATAATGGGACCTCGATAGTAAATGTGCCAATTTCAATTAATGAAAAGTTGACGGCATGAAAAAAATTACTACTACAAATTAAAATTAATAATAGTAATATTTATAATAAGAATAATAATAATAGTAATAAAGTGTCTGGTCTAATCGCCAGTCTTGTGTGCGAGAGCTGAAGATTAGCTACTGGTAACGGCGAAATCCAGTACAGCCAGCTTCGCCCTTCCCAATAGAGGTTGCGATTGGCACTGACCCTATTCCTACTCCTGTCAGCCCAACTATAATTATTTAAAAAAAATAGCCACTTCTAATCCTTTCCCTCCGTCATATTTCCTAACTGATATTCGTCATGCTCCCTCGTGCACCAAGAGACCTCTATAGGAAAATAGTGTAGGGGTTTGACTCTTCTTCTAGGGAAGCTGAATCAGGACCTACCCATGAAAATGGAGATCAACCGTAGTCTAGGAGAAACGCCACTGCCTGAGGATCGCCAGGGCATGTCTGGAGCCGACGCCGGACGTGACATCATGAGAACTATCAGTGACGGGGTTCTGAGTTCTCTCATACAAGGAGCTACAGCCCAACAACGAGGAAACCAAAAATCACCTGAAGCTCTTTTCACCGAAGGTGGATATCGTCAATGAATAAAATTATAATGTGTATACTTTACAGGGTTACGAAGCACGTACAAGATATGGTAGCCTACCGACAATACCTACATACTAATATCTGCAGCACCCAGATCTACAATTCAATATCGTATTATTCTTAGAAATAATTTAATCCCTCGAACTCAACACCATTAAGCTTAAAGTCGAGCTAGAATGCGAAAATATTAACCACGATGTCGAGACACCTAAATAAATCAATGGAATGATGCAGCAGGAAAATAACGAATCTGGACCACACTCTAATTACAGAATAACGAACACGTACTCCGCAAACAGACGAACGATGGACTGAAGGACTTAGAGATTATTCATTGAAATGAGGAAATCAGTGATAGAATAGGAAGGAACCGACCAGCTGACTCAATCATTACTCCTAAGATTGGGCTTCTCCAAAGAAACAATAAAATTTTATTTTAGGTACCCAAACACTGGAGTAGTACTATATATGCTTATCTACTGTGCGGCAAATTCAAAATCAAAAATTGTGAGGGTAGAGCATGTTGAACGCTAGTTAACTTTGATTACACACAAAGGCATGATAATGTAGCTCATATCATATCAAGTATGAAGCAAGGGACGTTTTAGAAAACCAACATATTAAATTGTACTAGAAAAGATAGATCCGAACGGATATAATACTAGCATCAACATCAGTCTGCCCTGGTGATATTTGACAAGCAGCGCATAATATATTAGATAGGTGACAATTCAACAAATATTATTATTAATGTGTTAATAATAAGAGGAAACATACAAATATTTGGGCATATCTTTCGGTATACTCAATTATTTTAATACAGATTTTTAAGAGTTGGACAGACTAATCCCCAGGTTAATATAAAATTCAGAACGCACCACCCTGGAGCGGCCGTAGAAAGAATGCATTTGCTATGAAGTGAGGGAAGAAGGTGTCTAGTCAATATTTTCGACCTTTGTAAAAAACAGGAACGCAATATACAACCTTACATTTTAAATTCACTATTTAGGCAAAAGCCTACCAAAACTACACACCACTGAATCTGTTGGGAGGTCCACAAAACCTCAACTAACATATGTTAACGACACGCGCGCTGAGCGAGCTGTAATTTGAGTACGGGGAAAGCATTGACTTGACTGAAAAAGGGTCAGCTCTACCAAGAGACTGAAGAGTTCATGGTAGCTATTCAGGAGGCTATTAAGAAAAAAGCATAATTAAATTAAAAAATAATAATAATAATAATAATCTTCTCGTCATATCAGTAACAGACCTCACCCCAACAACGTTTACGCGACATTCACAGGAACATCCAGAAATCGGTCATTTTGAAAAAATGTAGCATCGTTAGAACATTTCTTAATACAATAGTTGTTTTTTTTTCCTTTCCCTTTTTACTTCCCTCGTAAAAGGGAAGTATTGTAATCGTGAAAAAATCACTCTCCGAGATTTTTTCACATCTTCACGTTTCAGGGTCCCTAGATGACGAAAAACATGTTTTCTCAATTCCGTCGGTCTGTCTGTCTGTCCGTCTGTGGGTCTGTCTATTCGCGGAGTAGCTAAAAAACTACTTGAAATTTTGGTCAAAAATTAAGGGTCATATTATGAGGATGACCTGGTAACACTTTGGTAAAAATCCAATATGGCGAAACAAAATGGCGGCTTAGTCAAATGTTAAAAAAATTATTATTAAAAAACTCCTCATCCAATTTATCTCAAATTTTGCAAAAACATCAAGTATTATGTTAGAATCAACTGATAATATTTTGGTACAAATGCAAATTGGTACGGAACAAAATGGCAGCTTAATAAAATATTTAAAAATTTAGCCTGAAAAAACTGCTTAATGATTTGATTTCAAATTGTGTACCATAACTAATTATGGTATAAGGATCAATTAGTAAAACTTTGGCCAAACAAAATGGCGGCTTAGTGAAATATTAAAAACATTATTATTACAAAACTACTCATCCAATTTGTCTCAAATTTTGCAAAAACATCAAGTATTAAATTGGAATCAACTGGTTACTTTTGGTACGAATCCAAGATGGCGGAACCAAGTGACGTCCTAATAAAATATATAAAAATTCAGCCTGAAAAACTGCTTAATTGTTTGATTTCAAATTGTTTGCCATAACTAATTGTGGCACAGAGATTGACTAGTAAAATCGTGGAACTAATTCAAGATGGCCGAACAAAATGGCAGCCAAATAAAATATTTTAAGCGTGAAAAAAGTGACCTTCTCACTTTTACACATCTTTACGTTTTAACGTCGCTAAATGCCAAAAATATTGTTTTATCAACTCCCTCGGTCCGTCTGTCGATCTTTCTGTCTGTCTGTCAGTTCGCGGCATAGCTTAAAGACTACTTACCCGATTTTGGTCAAAAATTAAGGGTCATATGGGGATGGCCTAGTAAGATTTTGGTGAAAATCCAATATGGCGAAACAAAATGGCGACCTAATGAAATGTTAAAAAAGTTATTATTAAAAAACTACTCATCCAATTTATCTGAAATTTTGCCAAAAACATCAAGTATTATGTCCGAATAAACTGGTAATATTTTGGTACGAATCCAGGATGGCGGAAGAAAATGGCGGCTTATTAAAATATTTAAAAATTCAGCCTGAATAACTGCTTAATGAATTGATTTTTAATTGTGTGCGATAGCTAACTGTGGTATAAAGGTCAACTAGTAAAATTGTGGTACTAATTCAATACGGCGGAACAAAATGGCAGCCAAATAAAACGTGTGTAATCGTGAAAAAAATCACCCACTCTTTTACGTTTTAGCGTCCCTAGATGCCAAAAAATATACATCAATTCTGTCGGCCCGTCTGTTGGTCTGTCTGTCTGTCTGTCAGTTCGCGGCATTGAAATAACCCGATTAACGTCAAATTTTGATAAAAAGTTAAGAGTTATATAAATATAATAAAAATATAAAAATATTATGAAAAAGCTACTTGTCGAATTTATTTCAAATTTTGCATAAACATTAATTATTATGTTGGAATCAACTGGTAAAATTTTGGTACGAATCCAAGATGGTGACACTAAATAAAAAACCAGAAACTACTTAATGAGTGCAAATTGTGTGCCATTAGAGTGGTGGGGTTAGGATCCAGTAATAAAAACTAAAGTTTTTTTTTAAATTGTCGACGTTTCGCAACTTTATTGTTGCATTCTCGGGACACATATATAGATTTTATATCCTGCATGAAACCCATATTATCAGTCTTTACCTAGTCCGTCGCAGATTTTTCCCACATATTAAGTTTCTAAATGGTTTTCGCTAACGGTCTTCTTGTTGTTAGCGTGGTATATTTTTTGGGGTTAGGAAATATCTGCAGACCAACGGAGCAGGTAAAGACTGATAATATTGCTTTCATGTAGGATATTAAACCTGTATCCTGAGGATCCAACTAAAAAGTTGCGAAACGTAAACATTTTAAAAAAAGGCTTTTGTTGTTTTACTGGATCCTAACCCCAAATAATAAACCACTTTAACATAACAACAAGAGGATCGATAACAAAACTTAATATCTAAGAAGTATCTGCGAACCAGCGGAGTAGGTAAAGACTGATACTATGGGTTTCAATTTAAGATAGCGAAATAAAATGGCGGCCAAATAATTAAAAAATTTTTAAAAATTAAAAATTTTTAAGAAATCAATGTAAAACAATCTTGTTCAATTGATTTTGCAGAAAAATTATATGTGAAATTGGCATAAACTGGTGCGAATTCAATATTACGTAGCAAAATGGCAGTATGTGTCAATGTAAAAACTACTTATTAAATTTATTTTATTATGTCCAAAAGTCAAGTGTGGCATAGGTAGAAAGAAAATGGTAAAATATTGGTAGGAATCCAATATGATGGAACAAACAAAAATGAAAAGACAGTATATGTAATACATATATACTGTGACTATGTACTGAACTAAATTGGGTCACACTTCACTATTCCTAACAAATGGAAAAAATCATAATGAGGGAAGTTCCGGGTAAAGAAATTTAACGATTTTTTTTACTGACTTGGTATAATCCCGACAGTATAAAATACAAGGTGGGGAAACAATAATAATAACAATAATTAATATTATTACTATTATTATCTTTTCGGGGTGGATAGAGGCGGATCTGGATGATATAAATAGAACAATTAGGACTCACCTCACCAAATACAGATTGCATCACCCAAGATCTTCAGTCAAAAGAGTTACTTTGCCAAGACTCCTTGGAGGCAGGGGAATTGTTGAAGTAAAGGATGCTTGTGCTCGGCAATTATTCAATTTAAGGAAATATTTTCCATCAAAAACTACTGACCTGCATACTACAGTATCTAGAGCGGACAGAAAGTACATGCCCCTGAATTTGGGTTTACAAAACATCCATCCACCTGCCAACTAAAACATGAATGAAAATAAAATGGAAATGGGCATCTAAAGCGCTTCACCGAAGGTTTCATCATAAATTTCAGCATCAGAACATTGACAAACAGGCATCCTTACCAGCAGATCCAAATTCCCACAACACTAAACGAGAGCCACTCAAAGAAAATTTGTCGGACAGCTGAGGTTGGAAAAGGCAATGAATGACATTTGACAGAAATTGGGTAAATTTGGGAATAAGAAAAACCTTTCAGAAGATAAAAACCTATACCACTCACCCAAACTATCAGCAACACCTGGATGAATCCATGATCACTCCTCTGACACATCTAAAGGCTAAATCAAAACGACTAAATCCAAATTCATATTTGTTATTCAGTTTTAGACATCATCAGAAGGAAAATCATTGCAAACAAGAATAAAAAAGATAGTGCGAAACTGTTCACGGTTGAAGACCATGTTAAATTGGAATTGGAATTACTCCCCCACGTTTCGCCTTCACTACACGAGATCAAAACACGTAATTCAGTCTTTTGACAAATTTCACAAAAAGATGAAAATACCCTGAACTTTTTTTCCAATTGTGCCAAGAATATTTGGAATAATGAATTAAAATTTAGCTAAGCAAATATTTTTACAATTTGAAGTTAAGTGACTCTTCTTTTTGCAGTGGTTGCAAATATATTATTTTATAATAATAGTCAGGTTGATGGATGTAAATGAGAGCTACTAAACCAGTCACCCTTACTACATAATATATAAAATGTTAGCTAAGGAAATATCTTCACAATATGAAATTAAGATTAAGAATTAGTTCTCTTTGCGTAGATTGCAAATGTATTATTTATAATACTCTGGTTGATAGTTGTACAAGTGGCCCAACAGGGCTTAATAAACCCGTCATCTTTATTATATAACACAGGCTCGTGGTTCCTTTTGTGAAGTATTCGATTTTGCAAATTCTTCGTTGCTCTCAAATTTTAGATCTACTCCGACACACTGCTAAAATACTGGATGGATGCAGAAAGGGGCCGGAATCTAAGACGAATACTCGTGGCGCACGACTCGGTCAAATATGCGAACCGTGCTCACACCATTCTTGAGTGTTGGAGCCACTAATAATAAAAACAAACCATAAACTAACTCCTGAAAAACCGTTGTTTGCAGAGCAAGTGAAAAGGTTTTGGAAAAACATTTATGTGTGCAGCGCGAACACCTCACAAGAAAAGCAAGCTAACCATTTTTTCGTGGGAGAACCAGATGGTATTCATTCATAACTTTAGGTGTTCCTTTTTAGACTTTTCATGATACTTTAGGTTTAACAGAACAATTATAATCCTTATTAGTCCTATTATTTGTTTACTGTTAATCGAAATATTGTGCAGAGAGCACGATGTGTCAGTTAACCCTAGCAAGAAACAAATGATTCTCTTTACGGGGAAAATTCGGGCCAAAATTAATATAAAATCTTCACTTGATAATAAGATTAAATAAAAATGATACATCCCACGTAAGCAGGAGCGTAGAACCTGTGAAATGAAATCGGAATTGGTCATGTACCTCGCTATCATAAGACAGATGAAACATCAATCAGAACCATGGAGCTTATGATATGCATACCCTCATTGAATATGTATCTAAGTAAAGTGGACTATTATAATACATCTGGAGAATTAAGTGTAGGCTATGCAGAAACCTGAAGCTGTCTAGGAAATAAGAGAAGTTGTAAAGAAGCGTGTGCTAACATCATTTTTCCAAAAACCTGCTATCAACAGACCCTAAGCTAATGAAAATGATATAGTTGCGTAAGGAACGGTACAAGCTACGGCTTGCCTCATTCGTGTTTGTGCTCTAGTAAATACTTGTTTTAACAACAGAACGGAAAAAAGCTATGAAAGTGAACCGGACAAAAAAAAACGAATACAGAATATCCTCTACTACTGTTTTACCAAAAACGTGCAAATTCAAATCTATGAGTAGCAAGTACCCGAGTCGTAATATCACAACGTACTTTTAACGTCAACTTTTTTCGTTGAAACGGTATATCCCGTATACAAATTAATATTTAATAATAAACAGAACTCCTTTTCTTCCCCCTGATACCAGTAATTTCTACAAATAATGATTTCGGTTCAAATACGATTTACGGCGCTCCATTTATAGAAAGGAAAATTAGAAAAAAGCATGGGGACACATCAATCTCCATAAAAGGCGGTAGTAATTTCCGCCAGCGGCCCCGATCAAGACGTCAATTAATCAAAAGCAAGTTGAATAAATTATTAATTGCCCGTCAAAAGTTGCAAATGGTTTCCGCAGTTCGGGTCGCTCGTAATTACTTTGATTTACATTTGGGAATATGGATTTCGCGCAAGGTTCAAATAAACCGTTTAATGTATTATTTGTCACTCAATTTTTAACTTTTCGTTTGCTGAACTGTAAAATATCAATGCTAATGTAATTACATTAAATAACTGCAAGGAAGTGTTATCAATTTTGTGTGTTAAAACTTTAAAATGACGAAAAATTAATTCTTAATGTTCCTTATAGAGATTTTATTTCATGACGCAGCAAACATGGCTGGCATTTCTTTTCTCGCAAATACACGCTAGCCACTTAATAATCATTTGTCAGGTAGTAATACCTGCAGATTGTGGGTGGATTTGAATGGTATTATTAAAGATGCTTTCCTTAGCGTTATATTCATTATTCTTTGTCATCGCCTTTAGTGATGTGGTACCTTGAAAAGGCAAACTTTTTTTAAAAAGCGATGTATTCCAGTCCGGAACGGGGAAGGTGATCCACATTTCCCAAGTTTATATTATTTTTAAAAGTCTTTTGTTCAACTCTCTTTAGCTGTCTAAATGGCTAATTAAATTTCATAAAAACATATAATTAGGTTTCAATTTTCTCAACTTGCGCGATTATTGCCAGTCCTTGATGGCAACCTCTTCAATGATGTTTCACAACGTCATGGAAATAACATAGACCCAGTTGTTTACATTTTGGAGGAATCCAACATTAACCCTGGTTTGCCAAACCGTTACTGTGGCCAGATTATAACGGATATCATCCTTTATACTATTACCTCAACAAACAAGGAATTCCAGAAATTTCCAGTATAAATTTCCATATAGAATATTTTAAAACTGATAATTAAATAGCTTATTATAAATAACTCAAACCGAATCTGTTTTAAATGTAATTTAAATCTTCTGTAATTATTATTCCTTATTTCAAGAAATAAAGCCCAGAATAATCGGCAACGTCGGAATTCTACCTTTTTCGAGTATACTACAGATTTCTTTCGGGATCATTCGGAAGACGCCGAATACGGTCGTAGTCATTCATGATTTGGACCTATTTGATGCGCGGCGTTGTAATTGTTCTAGTTGGTGAAATAAGTGTTTTTCAGAAATCCAAGTGTTTTGTGTGACGATTTTCAAGAATCTGTTTAAAAAACTTCAAGAAAATGGTGCGAACTTGCTTTATTTGCAGAAAAAGGAACGATTTAAACCCAGAAGTTTGTTTTTGAAGGTAGTTAAGGTTATGTCATACCAGTGTTGTAGTTGAAGGGTAAAATCAACGTCTAATAGCATTCTTATATTTGCAAATGAAGTATTGTTTTTGTATTGGACATTTCCGTTGGGCTTAAATTATTTTTTTATAACTTCAACTTATCTATAAAGTCGAAGACACTGATGATAAACGGAGTACAGCGTTTTGCTAATTTATATATTTGTGAAAAGTCTCAAATATTCCTCTAAAATGTATCAAACCACCTTTTTTGAGGGGTTAATAAACAACATAAATATACTATTTGGTAAAGCATAGGTACTAAATTTCAATTGAGTAAGCTGCAAGACTCACTATTTTATGTTGTCATTAATTAGTCCAGGATGGTTTGCATTTTGGATGAAATTTTCAAGGAATACTTAGGGTAGTGTCGGAGTTCTCATATAGCAAGCATATACAAAAAATGAAAATAGCGCAATAGCGTTACTTTTCAATTTTTCATTTACTATAGATTTTCTTTAATGACTTTGAAATGCTTTTTAAAAATAAGTAATCAAAAAAGTAAATAAATACCATCATGAGGTACATTATCCCAACTAGGGAGAATCTGTTTTTATCAGGTGATTTCGGTAATATAAATAATAATATAATATATTATAATGAATGTTAAAAATATTAAACATCTTGGCATAAAATATTTATATTGTCAACAAGTGAAATGTATAGCAGGGAAGGTGGATGGTGGGGAAAAAAGGGGGTAAATTGAAGGATAAATACTGTAATGTTTTTCATAATATGGTTTTTGTGGTTTTTAGGAACACGAAGTTCAATTTTGTATTCCTATTAATATTGGGCCATGTTTATTGCTGATTTTCTATAAATATGAATAGTTTTTAAAAACAATTTTTATTTATAAATAAACTTTAAAATTACACAATACTTACTACGTAAAGGTGGGTGCATTTTTATATAATATTACTTGCCGCGAGCCTGGCAAACTTTTAAAAGTAGTGGACCCAAATTTTTACCTAACTTCGCGTAAATAGAACTAAAATGTGTTGGAAAAAGGGTGAAATCAAAATGTTTTGAAAAACGAACCCGATTTCAAAAAATAGGTTGCATTAAAAAGTGATAAATTATATTTCATTTCATATTTCCTATGAAGTCGGTGATAAGCTCATAAAGAAAGGTATTAAATAAGCATTATACTCTTGGTATAGACATCAAAACACAAAGTGGCTCCATGTAACAAAATTTAGTTTTATCTTCATCTTTAGTAACAATAATAATAAGAACTCACCCTGTTATTGGTTGTATTTTCTCATGGAAATGCTTGTTCTTTAATGACTAAGCTTATTGCTAATAATAAATATTGCCACATGAACCATTACATAAATATGTCTTTTGCAGGCACGTAGCCAGGATTTCAGTTCTAGGGGGATCCAAACCTGTCAAAACAAATTCAGTTACAAAAAAATTATTAAGAAGAATGCTTTTTTTTCACTTGTTGCTAAATAAATTATACCAAACTTTTAAACTTTGTTTTATTTTTATAAACCACGTGTCCGGGTCAAAATTTATAAAGTGCAGCACCACTTTCAACCTTGTTATTTAAACTTTTATAAAAAAAAATTAAGTTTTAAATATAGTGTAAAATATTATACAAGGTGCTTCAGAATCATCAAAAAGTTTCGATGATTTTATTTTTAAACATCTTGCATTTTAATGCATTTATTTACTTTTGTTATTATTGATTTCTTGATAAAAGTTGGTGGTTCAAAAAAAATATTTTTGATAGTAATAAACTTTAGATCAGGATGTTCAAAAAAGTGGATTTCACTAACAATTTCAAAAAAATTAAATTTTTCTGACGATAGTTTTAAGGGCCATGAAACATCGTAAATATAAACTGAGTAAAATTTTTTATATTATAGTTATGGAGATATTTAATGTCAAACAGCAAAAAAACATTTTTCTATTTAAATCTTTCCTTAGTTATTACTAATATGACGTAACTAATACTAAACCTTTATTTACGATTTTTTACGGCCGCGGCAGTCACAAAAATTTTAATTTTTGAAATATACTTTTTCGTATTTTTTGAATGCTCTGTATATCTGACTTAAAGTTGAATATTGTAAAATCTATTTTTTTCGACAAACACACAAGTTTTATCACGAAGAAAGTTTTTCAAGAAATTGATAATAAAAAAGTTTCCCATTTAGTGCAGACTTTTCCACGACATAATATCTAAATTAATTGTTTTCAAGTTATTAAAAAACTCTCACTTTTGCAATGTGAAGTCATTCCTGTTCATCTTAGAACAAAAAAACTGTCGTATCCACCATACTAATATTTGGGCTCAAAAAAATATAGCAAATAATACATTATCTCAAAAATAGCTACGCCACTGGTAAGCCTCGGGAAGATATCTGACAGCGTTGCAATTTTCACCGCAAACTATTCTTTATGCGATCAGTCCGTCTTTTTTCCACTCATACACAACAACAAATTGATGTTTGATTCTATTTATTTCATTTTTATGAATGAAATGCGGGGTCTATTTCTTTTTGACGTCATTGATGTTTCATATGTCTGTAATCCATAGCAATTCTAAACAACTACATTTTTTGGGGATTTTGCAAAAATTCAATTTAAAATACCATTATTTATAGGCAAGTTACTTTGTCTCTCCAGGACTGTTTACACTTTTGACACTTGTAATTAACAATTACAAAAATCTAACTTCTACGAGGAAAAATAAATGGAAAAAGCAGGGCAAAATTAATAAATTTAACCAGAATATTATACAAATTAAGAGTTAAAGTTTGTAAAATGTGCGACTTTCCAAAAGCAACATCATATTCCATTAACGTTTAGGAATACGACATTTCAGATTCATATAAAATGTTGTTGGAACGTGAAAATTCCTTTATTTCCCAATAGAATGTTCACTTCTCGTAAACAGAAGAACAGGTCTCTAGGCAATTTTAATAAGATTTGTTAGAAACTGGCTAGTAAGTTGACTAGTGTTATATAATGACTTCCTAAATTCTTTGTGAATTTAGTATTTAGTTTCTGTAAATCGTAGTAGCTTCAGATTAAAAAATGCTGGTGTATTTCCTCATCACTGGAGCTTATTTTTTTTAAAGTTCGCTTTAGTGAATACCAAATTCCAATATGGAACGAGATGTCATGGATATTTGCTTTTTTATGCGGTGAGCTTTTTTCCACTCTAATATGTATGTAGAAAGTCCAAAGAAGTTCGCCATCTACTGAATGAATTGCCTCTAACTCTTAACCAAAGTATTTTTTGTTATTCATAAACGAAACGTACTGAAACGTAGAAAACTTAATAATCATAATCGACAAATGCAGCTGATAATATGCTAACAGCTTTATCTTCTTTACACAATTAAATTCTCCTAAAACTGAATTACCGGACTAGTTTTAATGAAGCACAAGCAGACACCTACAAAAAACAAAACTTTGTACATTTCTTATTGACATTTAATGAAACTTCCTAATCTCATATATATATATATATATATATATATATATATATATATATATATATATATATATATATATATATATATATATATATATATATATATATATATATATATATATATATATATATATATATATATATATATATATATATATATATATATATATATATATATATATATATATATATATATATATATATATATATATATATATATATATATTGTGGTGCAAATTTGAAATTAATCAGTTTGACCATTATCAAGTTAACGTGCGCTTATATTCTGTTTATATACCCACATTCGTAGAGCCATCATAATTTGTTTCCTAAAAATAAGTTTTTCGTGTTCTAAGGATTAAAACATCAAAAAATCACACTACACAGAGAGCTAAAATCTAGCATCAAGTGATGTTTCTGAAAAACCACAAAACGGGGTTTACACAACTATTTTTTTATTTAATTGTTAAATCCGTTTACTGGGTAGACTGTAATTGGTTTTTTTTATAATACTTTTTACCGAATCTATATCCTATATATGGCTCTAAAGATTAAGAAATTAAACTTAAATTAACAATGTTCAAAACTGTTATTTTTTGTATATATATGGTAGATAATCACCAGAGGCGGCAACATTGCCAAGATAGGCCTGTCATTCGTTCATGATAAATGATCAGGCATATGTGTAATGGAAAGTTTATCTGCATTCAACAGAGCCAGCGTTGTTATTTTATATCTATATTCGGATGACGTTGATATATGACAGTAGGTCACGGATGTTGCCACTGTTAGCAACGCGTGGTTGATTGATTGAAATGTTTAAAAACCGTATGCGTGTCGAACCAAATCATGTTAGTTATTTGCGTGTGCAAAAATTAGAAGGATTGTTATATGAATGCGGATTATTTTAATTCTACTGCGCTATGAATTTTTACACTAGCTATCGGTTTTGTTATAATTCCTTTGATTGTGTTTTTTTCTCCAAAGATCTTAGTTTATGGCTTATGAAGCAACTGAAATGTATATGTTCTGAACATGTAAACATTAGATGACTAAATGACTTCACGGCCTGTATTATGTTCAGCGGGGATTCGTAGGCTCCGTCAGCGTCAGATTTTTTTTTTATACAAATTTGTATTTCAATCTTTTTAGTTCTTTTTATAGAAAGTGTTATTGCAAAGTCAAGCTCTAAAAATTTTGAAGCCTAAACCTAGGTTGAATTTTGGACGTCCTTGATAAAATAAACATGTAGCTATTGGGTACATCGCAGGCGGGTATATAGCTTGGAGTTATAGGAGGGGTAATTTATAAGTAAAAAAAAAACACTTTCATAAGATAGCACAGCCTGTTACCCTTTTTCATAAATTAAATAATTTGGTCATGGATTCATATGGGGGGGTGGCTAATTACCCTCATTACCCCCCTAATATACGCGCCTGGTACATCGTATATCAGATTTTGCCAGATCACGATACTATATATTTATACAAAATCAGCAATACACATTGTCAAAAATTAAATCGACTGGCACAGTTGAACTTACCATTAAAAATACCGAAAATCATATGAAACGCAATATTTGTATAATAGGTACCCCCTTTTCCATTAAGTCTTCTCCCTCCTCCGCGCTAAACACATCACCTATATAAACAAGAAATGTTTTGATTTATTTTCTCGTTAATAACACTTCATACACCAAATTTTAAGGCAATATATATTGGATAGGTAGAGAAAGATTCAGACTAGCGTTATTCTGCCAGTTTCAACTTTTTTTTCCATTAAAAAATGAAAAATAATATTTTATTTCCTCTTGAAAATTTTACTCTGAAAGTCAGCACTAAACTTATTCTTAATTACTTAATCACAAATTTATATTTATGTATTGAGTGTTTTGATGTTTAATACCTCGGGTATATTGTATGTGTATTAGTTTGGTTCCGACTTTACAGAGTAAAATTTTCAAGACGCTATAAAATATTATTTTTCACTTTCTGGTACACTTTTCTTAAGTTCTATTTTTTATAAACATTTTTATTTCATCCCCTGTAGTCCTATTTAGGCAAGTTTTATTGCAAAAGTCAGGTTTAACAAATAGTCACTAGGTCCACTGCGTATTTTGCTGTGAATGGTGAACCCATATATTGTTAAGTGATTTCATTCAATGTCGCGTCGCGTTCACAGCTCAAAATGGCGCTATTCCACTATTTTTAAACATTTTTCAATATGCTCTCTATGGAACTACTCCTGCAATATCCTGAATATTCCCTGAAAAATGTATCCAAGTTTATCTAAACCGTCGCGAAGTAATCGATGTTCATATTTTAAAAAAAATACATAGGGTGGAATTGAGAAACTCCTCTGTTCGTTAAAGTCAGTTAAAAAAAAGTTACATTTCTTGTTCGGCCCTTTAATTTAGGTCTTTGACTTGAAAATTTTCAATAGATGTACATTCTGTATATTTAGTATGTTTTGGTACAGTAATAACTTGTCTCTACAGCTTTTTTTTCCGTTTTGAAATAGTCCTCTAAATACCGGAGAAAATTGAATTTTTTATGTTTAAGGCAAGTTGACCATGACTGCCGGATACGCTTGAAAACAACTGGATTGTCAAAGCAAACTGTTGCAAAGTTAGTATTCATAATTAATTAGTTACGTTGCGATAAATTACGTAGTTGATATAAGAAGTATTTAATCATACACATAAAAGGTGAATTGACCGGGCTTTGCAATGCCTCATTGAGACGGAGCTAATTAAGACATAAATGTATCTCTCTAGCAGCTAATGGAATTTCTGCCCTAATTAGCTCCATCTCTCTCAGGCGTTGGTGCATATTATTATATTACGTCAATGTGTTTAACACATCACTTTGTTGTTCTTTGCAGAAGTTATAGCTATTCCATAGTACATGGCACAGTGTGTGCTAATGTTGTAAATCTATACTATTGGTTTTAAAATACATCACACTCTAATTTTAAAATTGTTGTAGTAACAGGAGGTTTTTATTTTGTGCAGAAATAAGTGACTACCATCACTGAAGGTATGTTTTATGTGACAATGTAATGTTCTAATTGCTTTTTTTGTAATTGGAGTAGAACTCAGATGTCGTGGAAGAAAATCAGTAAAGTGAATCTGAGATATGCCGTTGGTGCAAAAGAAGCTAAAAAAAATCTAAAAATTTTCATTATTTTTTTAGAGTCTACCTTTAGTTTAGTCTTCCTAAGTGGAATCCAGTTTATCCTGTTATTGACATGGAAGTTTTAGTGACCTTGCTCGCTTTCGTAATTTGTATCCGCTTCAGACGATATGTATTGTTCTGTCAATGTTTTGATTTTGAGAGGTTGCTGCACTGTTTGAAGAAAGAACATGTACTGGCAAAATTCAAATGACACTAATAGTAAACTAATTTCCTCGTCAGTGTCCAACAAAAACTCAGTTACTAAATTAAATTTGTTTAGCGTTTGCACATGTTGAAAAGTATCACTGTCGATAAAGCAATGATGCCATATTTTGGACACCATGGTTGTAAACAATTTATACGCGGAAAAGCGATAAAGTGGGAGTACACATTTTGGGTTGGAACTGCTCATTTAGGTTACATTTGCCTTGAATCCTATCAGGGTGCCTCTATCAGATACAAATATTTTCATATTTTTTTTCGACAATTTTTTTACTTCGTTGTTGCTACTAAAGGAACTTACTTTTAGAAAAACAAAGGCTGCAGGTATAAAAGAAACAAGAAAAAGAGAGAATTACGCAGTGCCCATTAATCAATGTAAAATAATCAAAAACGCATAGAAGATATTGTAAATATGCGTTATTTGATAATGAAATTGTCATTTACCGGTGGAATGGCAACAGTGTCTTAACAATTGCTTTATTAGCAATTGCTTATTTAGAAAAGATTGTTCCACCACTCACACATATAATATCTATATTGTTAACGGATGCCTTCGCAACATATATGATACCAAATATATAGCCAATAATTCCCCGGGCACTAAATGCTCTGCACGTTCCCCTTACCACTCATGGCTTGAATTCATTTTCTGAGGACAAAGACACATTGTAATAAAATTATCTATCCATTTCCTTAAAAAGAAACTAAAAAAAAGACCATTCATTCATTGTTTGAACATTTTGATTAAGTATTTTTTAATTCCTTTCTGATGTATTTATGTTTTTCAAAATATGTATTTTATTTTTTAAATATCTTATGTTTATTGTTTAATGGCATACATGTTTCCGCTTTAGACCAGGGATGTTCAACGACTACCCGCCCGAGACATGCGGCTTGTCCTTTTTTTTTGGTAGCTCGCGTTAGGCAATAATTTTTTTGCATTGATTTGAAAATTTACACTCTCAATTTTTTCTAACAATTTGCGATTAATGCAGTTAAAAATAAAATCAGAGTGATTTTCGTTTAATCTTGCAATTTCTTTCCTAATTCTCTGTTCCAGTACAGCTATATTTTCGGGTCTATTGTAGTAAATTTTGTTTTTCAGATAACCCCATAGAAATACGTCAAGCGGCGTCCAGTCTGGACTGTTTGCTGGTCATCTTATATGTCAATTTTGTAAAATCCACAGATCATAGTTCCGATACAAAAATTTAGTAGCATTTAAAACATTGTGCGCTGGAGTGGCATACTGTTGACAAATTAATGTAAATCTCTGATTTTAAGGAATGTTATCTCACTGCTGTTCTATATCATTTTCAAGATATTGGAGATATCATACACCAGTAAGACTTTCAACGGTCCGATAACCTTATTTTTTAGAATGCCACACCAAATATTATAATTTTGTCGTCCTTGAATCTTGACTACTTGAATTTTGCGAGGATTGTTTGCCGCCAAGAAATGTTTATTGCGAAGATTAAACATATCATTAGTAGTAAATGTAGATTCATCGGTAAAAAGTATATTGTGTACAAAGAGCGGATTTAACAAAAATCTTCTTAGAATTTCTTGAAAAAAAATTAACAAAGATTAATTTATGTTTTTAAGTTTATGTTCTTCAGTTAGACCGTGAACTGGAAGAAATTTATATGGGTGATAATTATAACTATGAAAAGTTTGTTGAATTTTGACAAATGATTTTTAAAAATTAATTGCTGCATCAGTAATTGATCGTTCAGGGTTGTCTGCAGTAAAATGAACCAGATATAGTCCTAAGTATCGAAAACTAACAACAATAATTTACCTGTAAAAATAGCAACACGCTTAAGTCAAAATTTTCGTTTGGATTTGCAGTTCCTCTTCTTCTATTTAAACTTTTGGTATGTTCAAATTTGTTTACTATATATCTTATTGTGCCTCGTGTTGGGATGGTTCTAACAGGAACTTGCCTATGATACTCATTTTGAGAGTGGGTAGGGTTTCTATTATTAGCCTAATATAAGAGTATTATATTTAATTCGTCGTCAGTGGAATAGCCCATTTTGTTGGGCAAAACTAACACCGATCAGTTAAATGCTAGTGACAACCTGACAATGTCAGCACCACCAAGACACCTTAGACACAATTTCACGTAAATTAACAAGTATAGGGGGATTTCAAAGTCGAATATCTCAAAAACTACCGATCCAAGTATAGACATATCAACATTTTTGAAAAGGGAATAATAAGGAGAATTTAAAAAATCAAAAATATACAGGGCCTTTCATTTAAAAAAAAAACAAAATTTGGCACGGTACTAGTTTCTGATTCACCCTATATATTCAAAGCTATTTTTCCTAGGAAGTTCTATAAAAAAAATCCATACAACTTTTGTATTTATTATTTTTTTCCATCTACAAAATAAACCGTGAAAATGGGTAGCGAAATATAAATGACTTTGTACGTTGACTGGAGGCTATAGAATCTATTGATAGCTGTATTCATCTTTTTATTCTATTAATTATGGGGTATGATTTTACATGTTGTTGTCTAAAAGACTCATCGCGTCTCATCTTATTAGCTGGAATTATGTTTTCTTAATTGACCAAAATTCCAAAAAATCTTCAGTTCTATTTTACATGAAGTAAAGATATTTAATAATTTTTTTTGCACAAACTTCTACAAAACATTTATCTAGATTTTCCCTCATTTTGAATACTTCCTTTTATTTGGAATAGTAAAGGATGCACCTAACCAACATATACATAAATTGTGTTTTCTTTTATTTTTCAAAGGGAGGATTTAGTATGGAATTTCCAGTCCCATTACAGATTGGTTTTACCCAATTACCCTGAGCTTATGAGGAAAGTAAAAACCGGAAGAAACTTAATCTAGGTATACGTCAAAATATTTATCATTAACTGAATTATTTCAAAGGGGCTTTTGTTAACTATGTAAATTCTAGCTAACTTATCAAAATATCGAGAGACATTGTCACGTTATCCGGGAAATTTGTTACGCTCTACTGCGTAAGATGCTATTATTATGAAACTAAAATGCAATCGAAAAGTCAGAACAAATACATTTTTGAATAAACTCCGCAGGTAGTCAATTCACGCCTGTCTTCAATAAAGCAGAAATTATCGGAGCAGGAAACAAACCAAAAGCGACAGGTAATCTCTTTAATGCTGAAATATTATCAAGTCGTAACTTCGATCGGTAATGGTAATTACCGCGTACATGTTTATCTATGAACGAGTCGTAAATCTGTTTTTCCTCTGAGTAGAAAATATAAAGAAATCACTGCGACGAAAGAGAGTCATTAAGCGCACATACAGGAGTTGTTAGAAGAGTTTTCATTTTATACTGTTAATTTATGTAGGCTTATTACGGCATAATTTTTCATTTACTAACATTACACGATAATAATTATGAGAAGGGATACACAATTTTATTTAACGGGCCTCGACTGCTGATGGCCATTGGCACAATTACATTATTACAGAAAAGATTGTTTGTGTTGTAACAATAAAAAAAGAGCTTGGAGAAATAACTAAACTCTACAATTTTGAAGTTCATTACTTTAAAGAATTTCACTATTCTGTGGAATTTGTGTCCACCGAGAATCCATCCATGGGTATTTTGTATTGTCGTGAGCTCTCTTCTGTTAATGGGTCCGAGGTCTATCTCGGTATATTGTTTGATTTGTTTGTATATTTGAGAGTTTAGAGTTTGTCTGGCTGGCACCAGAGATTCTGCCGTTTCTTCATGATGGCACGTTCTCTAGGCAGATTCAAAGTTAGGGTTTTTTAGCGGTTTAGTCTGTTTTTCATATCCAGAAATTGGTTACAAATAATGGCGATTTTAATATTTTTGAAGGAAGGAAAGTTGTTAGTAGATATCGTGAATGCTCTGACCTGTGGGTATTTATATACATACATATTGTCTATGAACTGAATCAAAGCAAATGAGTCAGTGCAAAGTACATACAGTTATCGTTTTATTCATTCCTGTCTTTAGTTCTCCGATCTGAATGCAACAAGTATCAGGAATTATGTGTCTTGCCACAGTTTTTCGGTAACTCTACAGGGTTGATAAAACATTAAATTGATTTCATTAAATTGGGCTTTATATGTGTGAAGTGAATTGGATCCGAGTTAAAGTCCAATTAAATAGCTTAAATTAAAATGTTTTTTGCAAAACTGTATAGCCATAAAAGTGGTACATGTTACTTATTTTGATCTCTAGAACAACATATCCATACGTCGATAAGTAAAAGCATGCCATGTCTTCTTACTAAAAATTAATTTGCTCATAAATATTACTCTCCTTAACCACTCTGTTCTACATATATGTAAAAAAAGAAGAATTGGAATGTATGATATGCATTTTGAGGCAATTTTAATATAGGGGTTATTTACTTCTCGGCCAATTTAGCACTTATACTTATTAACAAATGTAAATCTTCTATAATCAACGAGATAACTTTGGTATCACATTATAATAGACAGGCAATATAATAGGTAATTATACTTTTAATAGAAATCCATTTAGAAGTTTAAATAATACATTTCTACTATATGTTTACAAACTCTATTCATAAAAACGGACGCATCAACATCAAATCTTATATCAATAAATTTGCTGTGGAAAGATATGTCTATTTAAAAAAAATCGAAGTGTTTTGTATAAAAAATATTAAAATTGCGGAAAATTTCTTTATTTTTAGATTTCAGTTGTTTTTTATTGGAGAAATGGCTCTTTACTTAGGTAATGTCACGAAGAGACGTAGTTTAATAATTTTGGAAATATAAAATTAATAACAAATCATATCTTGAGAAAACAAGCACTTACCATAACAACTTTAAGAAGAAAAACAAAATGTAAGTAGTTATTGGCGTTAGTTATTCATATAATACTGTGACGGTGTCGGCGGTGACCGCTCAAGAAATACCCTTGGTTTGTGATCGTTCAGCAAAAAGCAAAAAAAAAACGTCATCCTATCTCTGATATCAGCGGAGAGTATTCGCAAATTCCCGAAATTGGGAAGAATAAATAGTACCTACTCATAGGTTCACTTAAACGTAGGAGTCAATGGTATATATTTTCGGTATTTTAAGGTGTACAAAAAATATGTTGGAACTGTATTGATATAAACTAATATGAGAATAAAAACAGTGTTGGTGAATACCTAGTAGCCATGTATTTTTTTAAAGTTTAATTATTTTTTGTCTTATATTGTCTAAACTTTCTCTAAAATTCGTTGTAAGTTATGTTTATTATCAAATGACATACAATGAACATATATTTTTTTCTTGAAATGTATAGACGTTATAGATATTAACTATCATTACGACTTCTCGGTAGAAAAGTAATCCACTAATTGAGGAACACATTGGTAATATTTAATATTAAAGGTCCCTGGTATGTAACGTAGCCTCGTGTAAATAGGTCTTACGGTAACATGTCTCGTACCGTAACAGTTACTCAAGGTTAGGTTTATGACGAGCTCATATCATATTTCAAGCGATGTGACAGCGTTCAGACAGCTTCGAGAAACGCAGAAATTGATTTATCATGGTATGTCTATATACCGGGGGGTAGATAATGTTGAAGAATTGATTTTAAACTCATTCGTTTTTCGTATTATCGTGATTTGTTTTTCAATTCTCAAGCACCTTTTCACTTAAGGTTTTTTGAAAGCTTTTATTTGTCTTCCTTTCTTCGTATGTCTGTCTTTCCGGTAGGTATGTTTTTCCGGTTCAAAATTGGTATTCCATTTTTCGAGCAATTCCTGGCATCCGATTGAGTTAACATTTGTCATACCTATGTAACTTTTATGACAATATGGTACCATGGAGTAAAAAAATCGTAAATAACTTACGCACTCTGCGCGTAATTTATTTTAAATCTTGGAAACTTTTTATTATTGATTTTAGCAGAAAAAGTTATTTTAAAAGGTTAAAAATAATGCTAAAAAGAACAAAATAAAATAAACTTTTACACCCGTATTCACTAAAGAGGTTTAAATTTAGACCAGGTTTAACTTGACAGTTATAGTTTTAAGATGACATTTTTAACAATTGAACAAATAGTTTTTTTAAATGTCACAAATACAAAATGACAGTGACATAAGCGAAACATAAATGGCGAACTAAGAGTTTTAAGTACCATGGCAACTAGACCTGGTCTAACTCTTAAACCTTTTTAGTGAATATGGGAGAAAAATTCTTTTTAAAAAGAAGCTTTTATTTTTAAGTTAAAATCAAAAAATAATAAAATCTATAACATATATATAATAAACACAGAACTTTGAAACATTTGATTATTTTGTTAAAAGTCTGTATTCTTGAGAGGTCACTTGAAATAACGTTTCAAAAATATTCAAATTTTTAAAAGTCCTGTGTTTATGTAAGTTTTATTATTTTTTACTTTTTAGTTCACTAGTTTTAAAATAAAAGCTTATTTTTAAAAATATTCTTTACCTTTTTTTTTACGTTATTACAACTGTTTAAATATTAATATATTCCTTAAAATGATGCCTACACTTCTCCCCCTTATAATTATACAAGGTTATTTTTCCAAATAGTTTTTATTATTTAATGTTTTATTATTTCTAACTCCATAAGAGTGTTTTTTTTTAAATATGCGTGGTTATTAATAAGACAATGAATAAAGATTTACTCATTAAGAGAATGTCGGAGTTAGTTTACATTCTCAGTTTTGCTGTTAATAAAAAATAAAAAAAACATGATACCTGCAGTGTGCCAGGTCGAAACTTTATAACAGAATGTCGGAAAATCTAGAGCTTTCCAACAAAAAAGACGATACACTTTTTTGAAGTCAAAGAAACAAAATTTAAAGAAATACGCGAATCCTCTCAGTTCAGAAGTTAATTTGCCTCAAGATTAAATAATTTTTAAAAGAAATTGGTAATTTTTAATTTATTTTTAAATTTTGACATCTATAGAAACACTAATGCTATTGTTTAGCACATAGGTTTTAAGCTTTCATTGGGTGATTTTCGTGAGTTCTACACATTGTTATTTTTTGTGTGAATTTTCCAAAATTAAATTAAATTGCTTATTTTGTACCATTTTTTCCTTTCATTTAGGGTATACTCTTTCTTTTATTCACCACGTTTTTTTTTTGTACGAAAAATCATGTATGTACCAAATTAGATGTTTCACTAATAAAATTCGCTGTGGTATTATTAAAAAATCGGGGTTTGGTGTTATACAATACATAATTTTAAAACGATTTTGGTTGTGTTTTCTTTGTATTTCAACACCATATTTTTACTATAATAATTCTTTATTGGTCTTTTTTCGTCTATTTGTTACTTATGAAATATTTTGGTTCCAGTGCAATATCTAACTATATACAATATTTATTTTATAGGTTTTATTGCAAATAAGTCGGGTGCACCGAAACATTTTAATTCCAATTTCATTTTGTGGAAAATGCTTAAAAATGCCAATTTTGTGTTAGCTGGCAAAATTTTGATTCTACTACTATTTTTTCAATTACACACAAATATATGACACCATAGATATTCATTTCGATGAACAGCCCACATGGATAATTATTTTAATGTCCTTCGTTTGAAAGCTCTTTACATGAGCCATATGGCCTAAAATGTTAGTAATATTTTGTCAATACGTTTCATAATTTGGGACATACAAAAAATTGCAGCCCCTAGAAGGAATTAAAACAGCCGTAATATCAGGCAGCCGAAAAGGTGCTGCTATTGGCCGTGACGTCAAACAGTTTGAAATTCCCGTTTTGTGCGACGCTATTTATATTCCTTAGCAGTTTTTTTCTTGGCGTTTTGTGGTCGATCTGCGAGTAATAATAAAATTTCGCAAAAGTTAGTTCGTTGATTAGACTTTTTTCATTTACATTTATGTTTGAGTGCTTTGTGTGGATACTTTTTATCGAAATCACAACTAAAGAGAGTTTTTAAAGTCGTGTAACACTTTTATTATGTAATCAAAATCTACTCACTTCTATTTCTGGAATATTACAACAGAATATTACGAAATATTTACTTGACACTTGAGAATAACTATCAGAAAAAATGTCGAGTGTTAAAGCATTTTGTATAAAACTAACTTCTAATACAGAAATTAAGCTAGTCCAAATCTCTTCCACATTGTATTATTATGTAGGATGTATAGGATAGGGTAGGGTGGATGGAGCATTGTAATTTTATTTATGATAATTTTAACCTAGGTAATCTAAATCTGGCCGTAACATTTAATTAATTTAATGCGTTTATTCTTTGTATGCATAGACAACAAGGAAATATGTTAAAACCTTTTTTTCGTGCAAGTAGATTATGTTTAAAGTAAAAGTGTGTTGCTAGACAATTTGATTTACACACGTTAAGTCAAGAATAATGACCAGATACTATTAATTTAAGCTAATAAGCAGACTAAAGGTGGTACTATTGTTGTTCACTTGTCTGGCAATTTAGTATACAGTATACGTATAATACTCACAACGAATATCGTAACACTTATTTCTATTGACAAAAACACTCTAAAAAACATTTCCTATCTCCAACATATTTTCTGGAGAAATCCCGATCTGTCACTCGACGCTCGTGACGACAAATCCTTGAAAATCCCGACGTTTTCCACATAATTACGGGACACCCCGGGATTCCGACTGTCAAATACACTTTGCGGAAAAGGCATAAGGGCCAAAGGGGCATTAAAGGCTCCGCTGGTCTTTGATAGAGTTGTTCGATGGAGATTGGGAAAATTGCGCGGCGGCTTTGGTAGTAACGTTGTTAGTTCTTGATTTTCTGAATATGGGGTGATTTTGTTTTTTCTTTTTAATGTTCTAAGGCGACATAATGGCGTTGAATTGAAAATAATAATTTCAGGAATATTAAAAATTTAATAGTATATTTTTAATACAATATTAATTGTCTGGTAAATATGTATATAAATATATTCCAGGGAGTTGCAATTGGTAGCCTTTCTAAGGACCAATGGGTCTAGAATAAAATAGGTTTGATATGGTTACAAAAACTTTAACATAAATAATGTTAACACAATATATCCAACGTACTTAAGACAAATGTAAATTTTCAGCAAATATGATGCTAGTATCCTTAATAGTTGTCGATTTGTTCAGACTGATGCCAAGAAAAAAATAACTAAAAGTGATGGGAACTAATAAACCATTGTTTTAGCCTGTATTATAGTGAAAACACTTTCCTACTTTTCGCCTTCGATTGCAGGACACATCTTCAGATATTTACACCAGTTTTTTGTTGGTGTGGTGTCGCACTATCGTCCCGTTTAAACACATGATGTCCTAAGTTCAAGTCTCAAGAATTTTTTAAGACGTTTGAAAGCTTTAATAGATTCTCCTATCGTTTTTTTATATGTCCGAAAACCAACGCATGCATATTGCATCTTGGTCGCCTCCACATTAATACTAAGTGTGTTGAGTGCGAGTGATATTCAGCTACTCATGCTTTGGTTTTATTTGTTGGTTTTTTAATATAATTACTTGAAATATTTCTGAATATACAGGGTATCTCAAAAAAGAATTGAAGAAATTGAATTTTGCATTCTCTTCAAGATTCTAAAGATAATTTTATGTTGAATATCTCCTATTTAAAATTTCCATGGTCGTTCTTATTACATCTCTTTACAATTCAATACGAAATTAAACTTTTTCTGAGTTTCTTTTAAAATCAAAACAGCAGCAGACCAAAAGTTGATGCTTTCTTCTAAGCCAAACCGTTTAGATTTTACATCCTCTTAAATTTCTAAATTGTCAGTTTTCAACCGTCCATATACTAAAAACAATTGACTTTGGTTATCTAATATAATACATGAAGCATGTCAAAAATCTTGAGGAGAATGAAAGATTTGACAAACAAATGGTGTGCTTCCACACAAAGACAGACTATACTCCGAACATGCCCATAAGAAACCTTTCTTTGTTGTATAATTCTATACTGGGAAAGATTAGGGAGCGTTTGGGATTCTTAAATGACTTTTATAACAATTACAAGTTGTCTAATATCACCGTTGCTAAGAACAAATACAGGCAGCAATATAGGAAAGAATGATGCAAAACAAAGAGCAAATTTAGATTTCATTCAAAATTCACAAAATAAGCTTCTTGAAAAACAATAATGAACGATTACAGAGGTATTACTAAAAAATGAAATGTACTGAAATTCCCGAGGAGAATTTTAATTTGTTTTTTGCTAATGATGCTGAAGATATACTTTAAAATATGGCCCAACCAGTCCTGAATCCTGAATATTACCTTAACTCCTGGAGGGAGGTCACTTTTGTTGAGGTTAGAAATGCAATTTATAGTTTGAAATCAAAATCTAGTAAAGATATATATTACTATAACATAATTCTCTTAAAAAGGCCTAAAGATACACTAATTGTGCCATTAACAAATTTATTGAACTCGTATATAGATAATAGTATTTATCTTTATACGTTCAAGAAATCCAAAGTTTTACCAGTACACAAAAAAGAGTGACCGTAATGATCTCAATAATTATAGGCCTATCATCTTGGAACCTATTTTGCCAAAAGTTTTTGAGTGTCTCCTAAAAAATCAGATGTTATGTGTTATGTTGAAAGTAATGCCACAATTATGCTTACAAATAACCAGTTTTGATTCCAAATCAACAACCGGGGCAATTTTGTCCCTATTAGAGTATATCGTCGAGGGCTTTGAGGCATGTCAATATATTCGGGCTATCCTCTGTGACCTCTCCAAGGGATTCGTTTGTACATCTCACTCAATTTTGTTGCTTAAACTGCAATATTATGGATTTCACGAACGGATCATTAAACTGATAAAAGATTACTTATCAAATAGAACTCGGCAGACTTTCTCTGGTTGAAAACTTTCTGAATATGTGGGAGTGAAGTATGGAGTACCCCAGGGGTCGATGTTGGTGCCCATAATTTTATATAATAATAAAAATATCATAAATGTTATTAAAACATCAGTAGAACATTGAACATTGAAACATCAGTAGAAAATAAACTTGTTGTTTTTGCACTGCTAATAGTGAATAATGTATATCATTATAATTGAAAAGAAACACTAGTATAAAGAGATTCTTATAAAACAGTCGTGGATAAAATTCTTTATTGTGCTAAGTACTTTTAGGTATTCAGGATTAATTAAATACTTAAAGGAGATCTATAATTCTTTAGTACTTACAGTGCATCTAGATACTTACAGTATTTAGCAGATTTTTAAGTACTGCAATCACAATGAAGTAATGTTTTTTATATTAAGAACTAAGTGTTGACAAATCTTTTTTTGTCAGAACTTTTTTTCTAAAACACGTGAGTATTGATCATATATTTGAGGATCATTGTAGGATGTTTTAGTTTTATAAAAAAAAATCAGTTTTTAAGAAAATTACATACAAAAATTGCATTGCATGTAGAAATACGCAAATACCAGACAAAATTAATAAAACATTATGTATTTAGATTTAAACGTCGGTCGGTCGAGTTAATAAGGTTTATCTGTAAAAATATTATGCATTATCTGCATTTTCAAAGCTGTAAAAACATATTCTTTTACTGTTAACCTGAAGAAAAGGCATAAAGTATAATTAAGAACCTGCACGTGTAGGGTTTACACATGTCGAACAACTAACCTATGTGAATTATATTTGTAGTCCATTTAAACAATCTTACTACAATTAAATTGACATTTTTAATGTGCCATGTTATCACATTTGATTACTTATTTATACAGATTTATCACAGTGATCCCTATATACCTTATCAGAAACGCCTGGTATATCTGTTGCCTTTTATATTAAAAATTATTTTTTTTATTGGCAGTTTAATTTTGCCCCCACCCGAAATTTTCGAAATTTCATCGATGATAGTTCACAAGGAGTATCACGATTGTTTTTACCCTACCGGGATTTCATCCTGGAGGAGCCCATGTCTGTTAAAGTTAATAGGGTTAGGAGATGAAAGTTAAACGATTATATGAGTTTAAACTTAAAAATGAAATCAAATCATAGCAAGATGAAAGAAAATAATTTTTTATTTTTCAATTTAAACGATTTAAAGTTAAAATTTTTCTTTCCTATAACATTTTATGCAGTATTGTAAATATTCAAAACTAGCTTTTAAAGTTTTTTTGTTATACAAAAAATAACGTTAAATTAAGCCATTAAGAAATAAAACTGTGTTATAAATTGTTAATTAACAATTAAAAAAATACATTCTATGAAAAGAAAGTTATATTTTTAACAGATAAAAATTAAAAACTATTTCTTCCTATGACGTTTTAAGGTTTTTCATATTCCGTAACTTTTATCCCCCCTAATTTTATTAATTTTAATAGTAACAAAAAATTATCTAACCATTATATATACAATGTTTTGCCCTGTAATTGTTATTTGGGCCTTCTTCTAGCTCTTATGTTTTTTGAATATTGAAAAAAAACGCTTTTTTTACCCTTAGCCGGGAGTTGAAAAAAATTTCTTTCATTTATCATTATCAGATACCTCCAACTATTTTGTATAAAAAAAGCCGGCTAGCTAATCTAAATTTCGATTTAACGATTCATTTAATTGGATTATTTGAATATCCTTATTAAAATAAACAAGTAGCTATTGGGTCCACCGCATATCCAATTTTGCAAGAACCATAGTACAAATATTATATAAAAGGACCATAAAAAAAATAAACATTGTCAAAAATTAAACCGATGGGTAAAATTGAACTTTATGCCATTAAAACCCCGAAAACCATATGAAATGTCATATTTCACTTTTTATCCCTCAGTTACCCCCTCCCTTCTTTAGGAGACTTCACTTATTGTCACAAGAAATGCTTTGTGCTAAGAATAAAGATATTTGATAATTTCAACATTCCTTTTAAGCATGCATTAAATGGTCTTGGAAACCTTGAGCAGAAAAAGCTTCAAAAATGGCGTCTTTCCGGTATTTTTTTTGTAATATGCTTGCTATGGGACACTACTCTGGAATACTTCCTGAAAATTTGACTTAAAAATTCAATGAAAACTAAGTGTGTATTTATTAGATTACTTATATTAATAGGTTTTTATGAGTTGTAACTAGCATTATTTTTAATACATGAAATAAATTAGGTATTTAACATAATTTTTGAACTACTTAAGTCTTTTTAAATACCTGTTTCCGAAAAAAATTTTGGAGTATATTTTTTACCTGTACCAGTACAAGTACTTTTCTAAAAAAGTACTGAATATATTTTGCAAAGTAACGCTAATTATAAAGTACTTACAGTATCAAAGTATGGCTTATTTTACTTTAAGTACATTTTCATGTTCAGAATCTCAGCTCTGTTTTCACGTATATAATTTAGTATATAAGTTCAAAATTAACTGTAGAGCTTTAAAAAGGTAAGCTTCCGTGTGTGAAAATACACAATTACTTATGGGTTACATCGCGGCTCTGAACATACAATATAATTTATTTGGTCTGATTCATGCCACTACCAACACCAACGCGATGATTCAAGCCGGGCCGTCGCTGCCTGCAATTTGTAAAACTGCACCGACCCATTTATTTTAAGTGTGCTCGCCAATTTTGCCCATAAATCTGTCCCCGGCTCTTAACACTTCAGCTGTTGCGGAGTGTTGTGAGCCAGGCAAAACACCATTAAGCTAAAATAGAAACAGCTAATTTGTTTGTGAGAGAGTCGCACGATTTATATCCCCTGTGGGAGATTATATGGCTCTACTTCGGAAATAATAAAACACTCGAGGCTGCAACAGAACGCTTTACTTTGTTTTGTCAGTTGAACGCATTTATTTGGAAGCTTTATGTTGTTGGGTAGGCAGGAAATCGTTTGTAATGTATGTAATTATTTAGTACAGGTGGAAAATGGTCTTACATTTATTATTCGGTTTACTGCTTTGATGAATAAATCAGTTAGAAAACTTTACTTAATTGGTTCTAAAATCTTTCAACAATTATTAGTTTAAGAGTAGTGAATTTTCTGTGAGTGTTTTCATTATTGGCTACTTATTTTTCCAGTAAATAACATTTCCTACTTTGTTTTATTCTTATTAAGTTTTTATGGGAATAAATCAAACATAAATGAAACTTTTTCCAGGGATTCGAATATTTTTTTTTGTTAAATTCCTTGGAGGCGTTCTAATCGCGGTGTGCCGTGCAATATTTATCTAAAATTTTTATATATATGTCTTCTTGTTTGAAAACCATATTAAATTTTATTTTTTTAAATATATAAAGCTTTCCTTTTGTAGAATTTCCAAATGCTTAAAGCGAGCTGGTAGAGCCATAGTTTTATTTTCTTTAATTTTGGGCTACTAGATGAGATTATTTGCACAGATCACCCCTCCCCGAGGGGAAAACTCAGATTTCGGTAGGTTCTCCCACCTTGTCCGATCCACTTTTTAGTTCAGGTAGGGCGTGGGAACTGCCTATCGGACTCCCCCTTTGTGCATAAAGAGGAAGGCTCGATGGCACAGACGACTATGGAGCAGTGTAGTCATCAGAATGAGGCAAAGTCAGGAAACATGGACACAGCCTTCTCAGTACTTCTGGGATACATTTTAGTATCTAGAATGTCGTGAAAAGGTTAAAGGTTGCCCTTCTTCTGGGAATGGGAAGCCCTCAACACACATGACAGAAAAAACAGGATGCCTTCCTACTCAGTCGGCCCCCATAATCTCCAAAAACGACCCTGAGAATGAGGACAATGAAGTCCCGGTTTGCTTGTGTAGTAGACCGCGCCCACAAGCGCACACTAAGGTCCCTCCCGATGCAATAATTGTTTTTTTGAGAATATCCTCGATTGTCAAAAATGCTTTCTTTTACTTTATTTCAACTTAATTTCGTGGAAATATTAAACTAATCTTTACTTGTCCAGTAGTTCTAGTACTTACATTATAATAACTATTGTCAGTCAATTTCAATTATATTTTTTTCTGCACAAAACTGAGACACATAACTGTTGGTCTTCTTCGGCATTATCAGAAATCTCAGCGCAAGTGACATGAAATGAACATTTATCCTATACATGGGTGCCGTTAGAAAATTTTTCAGCAGAAAGTAATGCCCTTAGAAAAATTTCAAGGCAGGACAATAATGTTCAAATTCGAAAAATTGTTTTGCTATTTCAAAGCGTCTATCCCAAGTCCTAATCCATTTTTTCTGCAAGTGCCTGTAGGTTAGAGATTTAATTCCAACATGTACTCTCCTTACCGGAAAAATAAATCATGCTGGTAATCCATGTTACAGAGAGGACATGTTGGAATTTTGTCTCTACCAGCTTGTGATAGATATAATTATTAAAAACTGAAAAAATCTCTGGGAGAGGTACTAGCAGTCGTAATCATTGACAAATTTGCAGATGGATTAGGATCTGTGCTTCGAAGCACTGAAACAATAGACGAATGCTACTTATTCTGGTTCTGGAAAGATCACGACAAGTGGTATTTGTAAAAGGGTGTTTATATAATTTGCAATCTAGTAATGCTGAAAAATGTTACGGATTAACAGTTCTGTGTTCTCGAGGTGTGCAGAAGAAATTAAGCTACTAATAAATTTATGAGGGCACAAGACTGATTATGGTTATTATAAAATGGGTACTAGGCAAAGAAAGGTCAGTTTAATATAGCCAAAAAATTTAATTTGTAAGAAGTTATTAAGTTATTAGTATTATTAGAATTTCTGTAAATTCAAAAAGTCAAAGAACCTAACCCAAAATGTCACTATTTGTCTTCGTGTATCAGCAAATGATGTATAGTTTGCTTGTGCTATGAATTATATAATATACCACTACTGTTTCGTCCCCAATATTTTTCATTTTCATTTTTAATATAAATCTTAACTTTAGCTTTTTTTGTGTCATTTTGTTTATTGTTTGCTCTTTTTATAACCTGCACTAAGGAACTGGACCTATCACCAGAGTTGCTATTAGCCTCGCCAAAAAACACACTTTTAGTTGCCAGAGTAGTCTGCGGTGTGTTAGAACATAGTTCTTATCATGCTGGTGAATTATTTTCCATCCAACCTTCTGATGATAATAAAAGCTCTTAAGTACAGATCGTTGTCCGAATTAGTAGTTTGCAATTGGCCGACAAGTGGACTAAAATTACTTTAAACCAGTTATGAGCGTCATTTAGGTCACTTACCAAAAGTGACCGTATTCATGATCTCAAATGACCGGGTTACTTTCATAAACGAGTCGTCATTTTTAAAAGTAATTGAAATTCGCCAATTTTTGAAAATGACTTCATTCAGGGCCTAAAATGATTCTTCATTTACTTATAAGTAACCGATTTTTCGAAAAAGATTGCATAAATGACCTAAAATGGTCGAAAAAGATTGCATAAATGGTCATTTTATAAGTGATCGATTTATAAGTGACTTTTAAATAAAATTAAATGCCTTTTTTATTTAGCAGATCAACTTTGGTGGTGTACAGGGCTTCAGTAAGCCGTTAATTTACCAACGCCGTAACTTGGTCACGATTTTACTAAATATAAACTGTTACAACACAAAGATTCGGAATTTTGTTGGCGCGCTACCACGCGCTTTCTTTACAGAAAACCTAACCAATCCTAATCTAACCTAATCCGCATTTCAATTAAATACAGGTTTTGTTGAAAAAAATTTAAAAAAAATTAAATTCACTGAATGGGGATTCGAACACACATGCGTCGGATCCAAAGCCAATCGATCCTACCGGTGAGCTAGAAAGCTCACACTAAATGTTTCGCAAAATTTGTTTACAGCGAGAGATTGCTGCGCTGTAAAAGATTAGATTTTCATACGGTGTGTTGAATCAGATTATATATATATTGAAATGAGGTAGTAGGTCAACGTCTGTATGCTGTAACAGTTTATATTTAGTAAAATCTGGTCTGACCCGCGAAACAATTCCTATATCATGTTGCTAGAACCTACCTTAAAGCTATTTCAGAGTATTCTGGGTTGCCTAGCTAGTAGTGTATAGTACATTTTAAATACAAGATCCTGACTTTTTCCGTTGTAAGTGGGCAATAAAATATTCTGACCATCTATTTATAAAAGGTTGCAGAGATGGATTTAAGTATTTTATTCATTAATTTAAAAAAAAAGAGAGTAGTAAAAGGCACAAGCCAACATAAAATTAAAAATAAATATGCAGTATGCTTTTGGGGAACGTTTACAACAGAACAAATGGGGACATATTGTATAAATAAAAATATATTTTAACTCAAACTTAATTCGGATTATTTATCTCTGTGATTAGCTAGCTAGATATCAGCAGTTCTGTATTGTTTGTATAAATGTACAAATCCTCAACTTTTACAAAATGCGGAACTAAATTCTTCCAGCTTACACAAGGTATATCAGTTATAACTTTTTGTTATTAATTCAACCACTAACACACCCGTAGTAGGAGAAACGTTTTGGGCCCATACTTTTGATTTAACTTGATGTCAAATATGTCCAGTAAGATCAAATATACAAAAATATAGAGGAAGCTGCAAAATTGTGAGTCCCATTTTTGCAGCCTAAACTTACAAACATATTACCTTTACAATTTATAGCTAAATTCAAAATCGATGACATTTTTTAAAATATGTTCCTGTATTTCTGATTTGGTGACGGCTGCATTCGGAACTTTTTTTAGTAGGCGACTATGGTAACTTGCGTTGTCTATAACCATAACACTATGTTCGGGAACACTCGATAAAAATTAACTTTGAAACCAATTTTCAGTTCAGTAGTCGCGTCTTCTTGATAATCCAAACTTGAATATTTTAAGTTTTCCGCAGATATTGCAGACAAGTGAAAACCCAGCCATTATCAGAACATGAATACAAAATGGTTATTCGTTTACATTTATTTAAAGGTGCTTTGCTTTGATATTTTGTAATGCTACCAATCCACTCTTTTTTCACAGTATCAGGGGTATCAAACCAAGTTTCATCAAGGTAAGTTTTTGATCTCTTGTCTGATCGATACTTTTTAATTTATTGTAGGTAAGGATGTCGCAGGATTCGCAATCTTTGTGACTTTAACACAGCACGGTCAGTAGACCTAGTATATTATAAAATACTAAATGGACTCCACACATAGTTGTCAGGTAGTAAATATTTAGATAAAAATAGGTCCATTATGATTGTAGTATACAAACGAGGATCTTAGTAAAGCGGGTTTACCATAACACCTGTTTTTCCAATTATGTACAAAATATTAACAGGGTGTTGCTTGTCCTATTGAAAATGCAAAATGGAAGGACCTTATATTCTGGCATATACTTTACTCTTTAGGCATTGATTATTTAAATTAATTTGAGACAAATTTAACAATGCATTAAACCATCTGTCGTCGTCGGCTATATTTGGTAGAGTATCCAGGAAGATGTTGGTAAAAGGCTTTTCAGATCTAAAATGCAATCACACAAACGAAGAATATATCCCCCGTTGAAGAGAAACTACTATTGTATGTAATATTACTCTTTAGGCATTGATTATTTAAATTAATTTGAGACAATTTTAGCAATGCATTAAACCATCTGTTCTTCGGCTATATTTGGTAGGTATCCATGTTGATAAAAGGCTATTTAAACACAAACGAAGAATATATCCCCCTTGATTATTGTATGTAATATTACTCTTTAGGCATTGATTATTTAAATTAATTTGAGACAATTTTAGCAATGCATTAAACCATCTGTCGTCTTCGGCTATATTTGGTAGAGTATCCAGGAAGATGTTGGTAAAAGGCTTTTCAGATCTAAAATGCAATCACACAAACGAAGAATATATCCCCCGTTGAAGAGAAACTACTATTGTATGTAATATTATTACTGACATTATTAAAAGCACGGCACTGTTCTATCAGCCTATAAGTTATAAGTAGCCTACTCCGTATTTAGTTAGTCTGAATTATGATCGCTGTCAGACAACTTGATCGACGGGCCGCTTTCCAGGCTTCGTGCCGACCGCCTGAAGGTCCAAGTAAACTGCCGATGATTTATAGCTCCTCTCGGTTTCGAGATACGTGGGTTCTCGCCAAATTTACGAAGATACGCCGCCTCTTAACAATAAATGGCGATAAATTACAGTCCGCTGTCTTAACGGGTTAGACAGGAATGGATTGTGCGAAATTGGAGGCCAATCTTTTATCTTTCTTAACATTTTATTCAGCTCAAAATAAACAGGTAAAACGGACCGTCTGAGAAAGCAAATTAGAAATATTTTAACATATTCGCATAGGTTTAGGAAAATTTAAGTCTTTCTACACTCAAATCAGTGCTGCCGTTTTAGTACATTTGTACTTAATTTTGTACATTTTTGATTGTGAAAAGGTATAATGAACACGCATTTGGTCCTTTTATGACGATTTAGATCTTTAGATTGTATAAAAGTTTACTTTGGTTGTAATCGTGAAAAAAAATCACTCTCACAGATTTTTATGGGAATTTTATAGACATTATGGGAAAATTTAATTAAATGTTTAAAATATCAGTATCCAAAAATTACTTATCCAATTAAGTTGAAATTTTACACAAAAATGTATGAAACAGAGATAAACTTAACTTAAAACTTAAAATTCCATTTTCCAGAATAAACACCTTTTTATGAAGGAAAATAATAAATGTTATAATGTTTTTTTTATAGATTATAAAAATAAACATACAACAGATAAAACAAAATTATAAAAATGGTATACTGGAGAATCGAAGCAGTGGTATTGTAAGTATATATACGTTTGGATATACATAAGTGACACATATTAGTATTTATATAAAGTATGTAAAGTTATCACAAAATAACAATATATATGTATATATATATATATATATATATATATATATATATATATATATATATATATATATATATATATATATATATATATATATATATATATTGATATATTATATATATATATATATATATATATATATATATATATATATATATTATTCAATTTGTTTCTTAAACTCGGTATATATTAATTGGAATTCTTTCTTGGGTATAGGTTTAATGCCATAAAAGGCAAATGGAATATTTTAGAAAATTTTACAACTCTAACTCAACCTGAATTCTTAGAAGCCTTACATCTTATAATGTCAAATAATTATTTTCGATACAAAAACCAATTTCATCAACAACTTGATGAATGTGCTATGGGCTCACCTATTTCCTCTACAATCGCACAAATAGTTATGGAATACCTAGAAGAGGAAGTTCTCGAAAAATTGAATTTTAATATTATTTTTTTTAAGAGATATGTGGATGATTGTTTAGCATCAGAAAATAAAATAGAAGAACTACTTTTCGCATTCAGTAATTTCCACCCGAAACTTCAGTTCACTCTTGAAGTTGAAACAGAAAACAAAATAAATTTTCTCGATCTTACTATAATAAGACAAAAAGAAAATAATTTAAAACTAAATGGTTTACAAAAGAAACTTGGTCTGGACGATATCTTAATTTCAATTCCCACCATCCATACAAACAAAAAAAAGTGTTGCGATTGGTCTAGTTGACCGTGCCATATCTTTAACGTCACCAGAATACCGTCCTGAAGCCCCTAATAAAATTAAAGAGACCTTGAATGCAAATCATTTCCCAGAAAAACTGATAAAAAAATTATCAAAGGACGTAAATATATTATAGTAGAGGGGATTGGGGGGTTAGTCTCGCTCCCCCCACCACTTTTTTCATTGGTCTCCCACTTCCCGCGCCTGTCCCTGCCGCGCCTACTTGACTCTGCTTGATTCTGATTGGTCTTCCCCACTCTTACGTGTGCATCCGGAGGGAGATGTTTTATTTAAGTGTTAGCAGCCAACAGAGCAATTCATTCTTACTGTAGTCTCAGTATTTTTAAAAGTAACGAAGTTAAAAAATATATGTTAATTAAAATGAGTTGTCGCCACGTTGTTTTGCAAGAATCTAGTGATCTACATTTTGAGCAATTGGAAAAAATGTCTTCAATGTACGAAGATGAAATACTATATTTCACGGTTGGAGGAAGAAACATTTTCGACGTTAAACAAGCATGGTTAGCCGATTTAGATAAGAACAATTTTGAAGAGGTTCAAGACGATAGTGAAGATGAGGGGATACATAATTTCTTTGATGCCGGTTGTGGTGAAAAAGGTCTTGTAAATATTAAAAAAATAAGTGCAGTGATGCTGTTGAATCAAATTATCTACGCCGCGAAGTTTGTGTCTTTCAAGATTATGCCGTTATGATGTCTTCGTTTGGTGGTGCTTATAGTTTATGCTTACGATGCTATTATTTGCCCGCATTAGAAGCACCCCTTGGCAAACACAGTTTTGTGTCTACACATTACAAAAGAGCAATGGAATGTTGTGAAAAAGACTTGCGCTGTACATTGTGCAATGACAATATTTTTCATTTCAGTGCCCCTGAAACTTGTATAGTGTTTAATAAAACTGAAGTGAAAAAAAATTGAAAACCATTTAGTGGACAAAAGTAATTTTGAATCAAGTTAAGCAAAAAAAAGATACAATACATTTTGAAAAGGATGATGGGATTATGGTGGAGGACTTGTAAATATATGCAGTAACAAAAAATTATCTAGGAGTTTTTTTTTCAACGCACTATAAAAAAGCAGTAGAATATGCAGTGAAGTGTAAAAAAAAAATAAAAACCATTTAGTGGACAAAAGTTATTTTAAAAATAAAATTGCAGAATAGCCTTTAAAATTAATAGTAGGAGACTGATCATGGTCGAGTGCTATTCAGAACTATTCGTGGGCATTCAAGGTTATAATTGTTTATTTGGCTTGGTCTCAAAGGAGCTTGCTATCTACGATGGTGTACGCTGGTCTAATTTTCTTTTTAAGTCACCATTTAAAAGAACTATGTTATCTGCCAAGGATCAAGAAATAGTTGATTGGTCTGAAGAATATCATGGGTTGGAATGGGACGTTGGATATATAGAATTAAATGAAATAGAAGAAATCCTCAAGAATATTGTCAAGATATATATAACAAAATATAATTAATTTTTGTTTAAACACATAATAAAGAATATTATTATCGTACATAATTTTTTTAGCCCCACACACTTATTTGATATGCTCCTTAGTACGTTTTATTACCAATTAAATGCGGACGCAAAAAAAGAACACATTGGCACACATTGGGATTGACACTAACGGCACAATATCAATTTGAATAGGTCCATTGCTTACCTTTATACCAAATAAAAGTTCTAAATCTTGCAGAAGTCTTAGCACGACCTCATCCACACTTTCTGACCATTCTGATGAAGCTGATGCTGGGGGTGATGTTTCTGTTTGTGTAAGCTCTGGTGACATCAACTGCTGTTGTCGATGTGGAGTCATGGATGGATGAAATCGAGTTGCAAAAAAAGAAAAGAAAATCGAGTAGAAAAAAAAATGTATAGTTCACGTCGGGAGGTATTTGATACCAGTTGATCTTGGTACCACGCTGTACCAGCCACCAACCTTGCCAATGGGCGTGACTTAACAAGAAGTGGTTTTAAGCGGCTTTCGAGTTTACATGTACCGTCAGTTGAAAGTCGTATTTATTGTACGCCAGTTCCTATTGTGATTCTCAGTGTCTGCGGTGAATTCTCTTGTGTAATTGTGTTTTCGTGCCTTTTAGACTGCAAATCCCTAGTTATCCTACTCCTAAATTTTATGTTTCGAGTGTTGAAAATTTATCCTACATTGTGTGATCTAGTTTACAGCTTTCTTTCGTTTTGTGTGTTTTGCAGGTTTGATTTTTATTTTTTACCACTATGAATTCTCTAACTGACTTTGATTTTGAATTTGATTTTACCTTATTTGATTTGGAAGAGACTTGCCCAGTCCATGATTTAATGGATTGTCATTTGTGTCAATTAAAACCGGACGCGTTAGAAAAATATTTTAATGAGAACATGGATAATACTCAATCAGAAATTGGTGGTATCGATGACGCTACAATTATAAACAATTTAGTTAAAATTTTTTATCATCAAAATAATGCAGTTGACCCTGAACTGATTTCAACAATAAATTTTGAAGAAATAGCGAGCTTTGGGAAATTTAATTCAGATATTAATCCAGTCAATGAATCATTAGACAGTCTTAGAGAGACCTCTTCAAAATATTTCACTGTTGATGAGGAGGAAATTAATTTAGAAAATCAAGTTTGAAATGTTAGTCAATGATGTTTATTCGAGCCAGGGAGTTGAGGGGAAACAGGGTGAAATTGAATTTCAGGGAGTTGAGGGTGAAAATGAATTTCAGGTAGAGCAAAATGTCTACTCACCAATTTCTGTTTCGTCGTCAGAAGATTCAACAGAGACCGTTATTGAGGTTAAAAAAATCAGGGAGGAATACCAACCAGCTCCTAAATTACCTTTCAACCAAAAATCAATAGCGGTGTTCGACCAAACCTGTAACGAAATTGTAGGTGATGTTGAGGTGTACAATGTTGTTCAAAATTGAAACCATAGTCCACCGAAACTTCGCCTCAATTCGTGTGAAATTGTCGAATATAAAGAAGTTCAGAACAAACGAAAACGTTCTGCTTCTGAATCTTCTGACGACGAAACAAATGTAATGAAAAAAATCAAAACCGATGATATCGAAAAATCAGTGGTCGTTGTTACAACCCAACCCAGCAATTCATTAAAAACTCCCTACAGAAGTGAATTAAACAAATTTTTAGATTCAAAACCAAAGCAAAATTTATCAAAATCAGAACAAAGACGTGGTTGTGCGACGTTCATGTCAATGGTAAACAACTATTTCAATTTGAATGAATGTAAAAATTTCAGTAATTTTACTTGCTCAACGATTAAAAAAATAATTCATAGACAGGGTGAGCTTCTTTTAAATTTAGGTAATATTTTTATGAAAAATCCCTGCTTTGGTGGTAAATCTTAGTGGTAAATATATGTAGAAATTTTTTAAAAATAAAAAAAAACACATGACACGCAAACTTTTAAATTTAAATCCACTATTCCTTATTTAAAGAGGAACTAAACCTATAAATATCCAGTTCAAAATGACCCTTCTTTGCACACTCTGTCTAAAAGAATTTACACAGAGACGAAATGCCATAAGACACATTAAAGAATCATGTTTAAAAAGAGACACAAATCATAATCCGGATGAGTATTTAATCGATAGTAAGTATATTTACATTATTTACTAAGAATTAGGATATATTAAAATATAAGAAAAACAATAAAATTTGTTTTGTGTTATTTCAATGATCTTTTTTGCTTGACTTAGTAAGCGTCCAGGGGCAGGGCAGTTGGTCAGTCCCCTCCCCCACCTTGCTACGCCGCTCATTATGTTATATTGCATATAAATTATTATAGTGAATTAAAAAAACTTAATTTTTTGTTTCAGTTGGTGAAAAATTCTTCAGGAATAATGCAACTCGCCATTGCGAAGACTGTAAAGCTGATATTAATTTTAATGCTTGGAACTCTCATCTAAAAACAAATGTCCACAAAAGCAAGAGTACTATTAAATATGGAAATGGAATAGACCTTATTAGAAGTGCTTTTAAGTCTCGAATTGCTGCATACAAGGTTTACTCACCCAAAATGCATGTCAACCTTAAAAAGTTTCAGCAAGAAATTTCCGAGAAAGTCGTAACATTAATTCGCCAGCAACAGCAATTATATAGATGCGTTAAGATAAATGCAGAATTATTTGGTATCTACTACTCGCCAGTTTTGAAGTCTACATCCGTTAAATCATTCAACACAGCCTTCCATAACGTGACTGAGACGACTGATTTAAATAATCTCTATGACGAACTATTCAAAATTCTAACAACCAAGGCAGATGAACTACCTGAACGAAATTCTGGTAAGTTAATAATTACTTGCAAACATTTTAACATTTCAAACGCTATTGCTTCAATTTATGTTTATTTACAACAGTCTCTCTTAATAAATACTAATTATTTTTTCTTTAAATTGCAGGTTGGATTTTACAACAAATTCTCCATTTAGAAGTAAACATCAACAAGTACAATCCTTTATGTGGCGACTCTTATATTCCAATTCTAGAGTTCCGAGGTAGTTTGGTAAACATTTTGAATGAAGATGATTTTTGTTTTGCATATGCCGTTGTATCAGCAATATGTAGACTTTCAGGTGACCCTAGGAAAACTTCCTCGTACCCGGACTTCAGAACTATCTTTGATTTTACAGGTATTAATTTTCCAGTTAAATTAGAGCAGATAAGTACTTTTGAAAACAAAAATAATTTATCCATAAATGTCTATGGGGTTGAGAAATTTTTTAGAAATGGAGTAATATGTAAATGAGATTGTAGGACCATTACAGTATAATAGACATAAAAAGAATTTACATATCAATCTACTTTTAAATACTTCTGATGACGGTAATAGTCATTATTGTTGTATAAAAGATTTATCTAAATTACTTTTTAAACAACTGTCAAAAAAGAAATGTAGAAAAAATTTGTGTGAAGGATGTTTACAATATTTTGGTACCTATGCAAAATTACAAAGACACTTAGAATATGATTGCACATCTGTTCGAATTGAATATCCTTCAGATGAACTTATTTTAGATAAGTTTGGAAATCAAATTCCAGAAAAGATATTAAAGTTTCAAAATATTCAAAAGCCGTATAAAGCACCTTTTGTAATTTATGCTGATTTCGAGTGCTATTTAAAAAACGTTGAAAACGAAAAGCTTGATCCTACAACTTCCTATACAGTTAAAACTGCTGAACATGTTCCATATTCGTTCACTTATTACATTAAATCATCATTTCATAAAAATCTCACATCTTTAAAACTTTATCGTGGAACTGATTGTGCTGAAAAGTTTATTGAATATATTGAACTTGATGTGAAAAACCTTTATAGCTATTATTTTAGAAATCAAAAGCCTATGAATAAGTTAACTAGTTTGCAACAAAAAGAATTTGAAAATGCTCTTGTGTGTTATATATGTGAAAAACCTTTTTCAGACGGAAATTTTAAAAATGTAAGGACCATTGTCATTTTAGCGGTAACTATAGAGGCGCGGCACATTCTATTTGTAATTTACATTTCATACCTCCAACTTACATTCCAATAATTTTTCATAATCTAAAGAATTACGATTCTCATCTATTTATTAAGTCACTATGTAACAATAAAGAATCAATTAGCGTTATTGCTCAAAACAAAGAAAAATATATTTCTTTTAGTAAAAAAATTATGGTAAACACTAAAAATAAAAAGATAGTTTACTTGAATTTACGATTTATAGACTCATTTCAGTTTTTACCAGAATCTCTTGAATCACTATCTAATATTTTAGATGATTCTCAATGTCTTGAAATTAGGAAACATTTTTCAGACACAGAGCAATTTAAATATGTTAGACAAAAAGGAGTTTTTCCTTATTCATATATTGACTCTTACGAAAAGTTGGATGATAAATCTTTGCTCGCTATTGATAAATTTTATAATGACTTAATTAATGAAAATATTAGTAATGAAGATTACATTAGAGCTAAAGAGGTATGGAATGTATTTAATTGCTCCACGATAGGTGAATATTCAGATATATGTTTGAAATCTGACGTTCTCCTTTTAGCTGATGTTTTTGAAAATTATAGAAATACTTGTTATATTATATATAAAACTTATAAATTAGATCCTGTAAACTATGTAACAAGCCCTTCAATGTGTTGGGATGCTATCATGAAATTTACAAATGTAGAATTGGAATTATTGACTGATCCAGATATGCTTCATTTCTTCAAAAAAGGGGTTCGCGGGGGAGTTAGTACTTGTTCAGCTCGAAAATCGGAGGCAAATAATCCTTTTCTTGATAATTTCAATCCTAAGTATCCATCAAAATATATTGCCTATTTAGATGCAACAAATTTGTATGGTTTTGCAATGAAGCAGTATTTGCCAGAAAAAAACTTTGTTTGGCTATCTGAGGATGAAATTAATGAACTTAATATTTTAAATATTTCAGATACATCATCTACGGGCTATGTATTTGAAGTTGACTTAGAATATCCTCAGAATTTACATGAAAGCCATAACGACTTTCCGCTCTGTCCCGAACAATTTAAGCCACCAATTTCTAAGTATTCTAAACTAATTCCCAATTTAAACAATAAGTACAATTATGTTCTTCATTATCGTGCTTTGAAGCAAAGCTTAAAATTTGGACTTAAACTTCTCAAAATACACAGGGGAATTAAATTTACACAATCGCCATCGTTAGCTAAATACATTGATTTGAATACTGATTTACGAAATGCTTCAAAAAACAAATTTGAAAAAAATTCGTACAAATTGGCAAATAACAGTATTTTTGGTAAAACTATGGAGAATGTCGATAACCGAGTAGATATTAAGCTAGTAACTCAATGGGAGAGAGAGCAAAACAAATTAAGTGCTGAGAAATTAATTGCAAAACCTCAATTTAAAGATTTAAAAATTTTTTCAGAAAATCTAGTAGCTATTCAACTTCAAAAGATATGTATCGAATATAATAAGCCCATTTATGTTGGAATGAGTATATTGGATATTACAAAAACTGTAATGTATGATTTTTATTACGGATATTTAAAATTAAAATATGGAGCTAAGGTAAGTTTATTGTACACTGATACTGATTCTTTAATACTAGAAATTGAAACGGAAAATTTTTACGAAGATATGAAACAAAATCTGGATCAATTTGACACCTCTAACTATCCTGAACCAAATATTCATAATATGCCGATATCCACATCAGTGGTTGGTAAATTTAAGGATGAATATAAAGGTGTACCTTTAGAAAGTTTTTTTGGTACCGGTGCTAAGGCATACTGTGTAAAAACCAAAGATAGTTTACATAAAAAGGCAAAAGGTATTCGTAAATCGGCCGTACAAAAACTTATCAGATTATAAAGATGTTGTGGAAAAAGGTCAAAAAGTATACTGCACAATGTATGTTTTTAAGTCACATCTACACAATATTTATACGAATTTGATTAACAAACTAACAAAACTTTAGCATGGGGTCACAAAGATATTGTCCATATAGAATCAATGATTAAAAATGTATCTATTTTACAATCTGAACAAGAACCCAAATCTAAAAGACGATGTTTAGAAGAGACTCGTAATAGAAGTTGTTTTGATACAAAATTGTCATCCGGTTTTGAAATTGTGAAAGGAAGTTAAAGCTGTCAAGCTTTATAAAATTTGTTTCATTGATGATCTGTGTCACAAACAGTATTATTTAGTTGCTTTAGAACAATGACTGCTACTTCATTAGTCGTGTTAGTCTCCCTTGTTGGCAGAATACTATATGTTAATCATATTCCTAACACAATTAGAGTCGACCTGTGCATCAATAAGAATAAAAATGAAACTGATTGTTATAAGCAAATGAGAATGATTTACATAGATGGAAACTCACATTTGTTTACTTATAATATTTCAGAAAATTATTTAAGTGTTAATAATTATATGAAGATTAAATATTTCTTTGATAAAAAGCCTGTCATTTATTCAGAATGGATAGAATTTGTTCATAAAAAACATAATTGTAATTATGTATATTTTTATATAATATTATTGTTTCTGACTTTAATATCATTTATTTCATCTTACGTTGCTTTTGTAATGTATTTGAAAACCTGAATTAAAAGTTCTAGTATTTGATTTTTTGTAGTTTAATTTTTATCTCCTCCAACGTTAAGTAATCTCCATCCTCCATTTAAGTGGAGGGGACAGTAGACTATAAAAATGTGCCGCAAATCATTATTTAGTTAGTTTCTATATTCTGTGTTTAAAACATCTATACATTCTATCGAAAAACAAACCACAGTAAATTCTAAACAGTACCCTTTAAATAAATCCAAATCAAAGTTTGTGAATATTGGTTTGTGTTTAGAAAGTGATTTTACGCCATGTGTTGAATTTGGTGGAAACAAGAACCAATCTATTGTTCTAAGTAAGGATGATTGGAAAGACCTACTAAAATATTAGGGTGTTATAACAAATTACTTTTTCTCATCAAACGCCTTTCAAGAAACTATATTTTTGAAAAATATGTCCATTCTTTTTGAGAAATTTGGTGAAATGCCAATAGTGAGGATTACAAAGCATGATGATTACGTCTGTTTTGGAAATGAAACTGTGTGCAGATTATGGGAACAAATACCTTTAATCGAATACAGATTAAATATTTTACAAAAACAGCAATTTAACAGTTACTTCGACATTTTTAAGAACAGTCTGTTTTCCGAAACCAATTGTCTTCAAAAAGTATATGATACTCTGTCGCCGAGTGAAAACCCCAATAGTGAGAATGTTTGTACTATGCTGGAATTATTACTAATGCATCCAATCCAGCTCGAATAAAAATTAAGAGAAAGAAAATATTATGAAGAAATCAGTAAGTTTTGATGAAACTAAAAATCAACTTCATACGATGCATGCATGGACGTTTGCATATAGAAAATCCCGTATGCCGCCTCAAGAGTTTGTAGACCAACAACATTTTAAAAGACAAATTGAATTATGTGAAATTATTTTAAAACCTGTTTTAAATAATATGTTAAATAGGATTATAATATAAAACAATATTAATATAAAAAAATGTGTTTTATTGATGAATATTTTACAAAATATCCTTTTTTAATATCCATGAGTTATGTGTTTTCCTAATCCCAACCATTTAACTAACACCTTATTTCCTTTTCTTCTTATTACTTTTTCCATTAAGTATATGTCTGAATGTCTGACTTTTTGTAATTCTTTTCCGTAAAAGCCTCCTTGAATTTCTGATTTGTTTTCATCTTCAAGTAAATAGGTTGCAGAATTTGTAAGTTGTAACTTTTTTATTCTAAAAATTTCATTTGACCAGTGTGTACCCTTTAGAAAAAAATTCTCTGTGTTTGCTTATACGAACAAAGTCACCAACTTTATTTTTTTTTAAATCAGGATCAACTATTTTCATATGAGTAAATGATGATTTCAATATATTTTTTTCATTTCCCTTATTAACAGCATTAGGTTTTTTACCAATTGTAGAGTGTATTGTATTATTGTACACACTAACAATATCAGGCAATATATCTAACCATTTATAATTTCCTTGAAGACTAAACTTTTTCCACATTTTATTCTTTAATGTTCGGTTCACTCGCTCAACGATACTTGCTTTCAAATTAGAAAAAGTACTATAGTGATTGATTTTAAACTGTTCCATTAGCTTCTGAAAATCTTTGGAAAAAAATTCTTTTCCTTTCTCTGTTTGTATATTTTTTGGAACGCCTTGCAGGTGTTTAGGGGCTTCTTTTAAGTCTTTGAGAATTTTTTTCATTGCTGCAGTCACCTCTTTACCAATTTTTGTTTTAGGTAGTGCCCAAACGAATTTAGAAAAAGTATTGATTACCACTAATATATATCTATATCCTCTATTAAATTTTGAGTAAGGTTGCATTTCAACTAAATCTGCTTGAAACAAATCATTAAGCCCTTTTCCGATTACTCGTCTTCTTTTAAAATTCCTTCTAGCGGGTCTATGTAATTCATTAACGACATCCTCCTTAATTTTATTCATTTTCACTCTTACACTTTAAAACCAATCCTGCGTATAACACTCCAGGTGATGCAGAATATTTAAGAGATCTGACAACAGAAATATTATCACCATTACCGAGTTTATGACCTAATAGTTCAACCGAACTAAATATATTGTTATTTACGATAAAATCTATGTATTTACTACAGTGAACTTTTATTACTTCTGCTTCTGGAAATGGAAACGCTAAAGTAGTTTCATCGCCGCTAATAGTAAAACAACGTCTTGTTTCACCATTCGGTAGATTAATTGATTTTGTCGAATGTCCAAGAATCATGGGAAGGATGCAAAAGTAATATAAGTCTTCATTGGCATTTAGGATATGAGTTCCAAATTTATTTACCGACATACTCAATATATAATATGCCACTGTTGCTTTTTACTTTAAAAACTTTTATTTATAGAATTACTTTGGCTTCTCGTAGTTCTTCAATAATTGAGATTATTTCATTATTATGTCCAGTATGCCCGGCAACCCGAGAAGCCATTAAAAGTCTAAGTCTATCAACAAGTTCGTTGATGTTGTCCCAATATACATAGTCCGTATCTGTTTTGTTAAGTTTCAATATCCCCATTCCCAGTTTCTGCCTTGTTTGCCTATATGGAGCCTTAGGTCTACTAAATGCTTCTATGAGATTTTTTGCAGGTGTTTTAATATTTTTTGTTTTCGTTACCCCTTTGGTTTGTAAGTACGGTCCTATAATAGTTACATATTTGACTGAACCGTTACCTTGAACTTGCTCATTACGATCGTGATTTCTGCGATATGCATTAGTTCTTGATAGAATGTCCATAGACTGATCTAAGTCTTCTTTCTTGTAACCAATAGGTTATTTTTTAAAAAGTAGTTCATATAAACCTGGAGTGCCTTTGTAGGTTACACCCTCAACTTTTATATTTTTATTAATAATTTCAACTGGTTTTATTGTTGTCCCTAAAAGAAATTTGTTTGTTTCCAAATCATGAACAATACCATAATTGTGATCAAATATATGTCTTGTATCCCTAACTCCTTCATCGATATATTTTCTTGGCAATTCATCAAAATCTTCCAACCAATCTTTATATCCCGGAGTGTCAACGTATTGTTGAATTGTTTGTCTAGTTTGCTCTAAAATATCTGAGATATTTAAATTCTCTACAGTACTCTCACCCGATGGGGGTGTAGTTTCAGCTACTGTGCTTGTTTCTTGAATGGTAGGGAAATTACTAGTCGATGCAATACTCCTATCAAAAAATGATGGTAACTCAGTGGGTAAAACGGGAGTGTTCCCGGTTTTTCTCTTAGGTGTCCTTGCTGGAGTAGAAGTACTATAAAATTCCTTAAAAGTATGAGGTTCTTCTTTTATGTCAGTTGGTTCCGTTTTTGCAATATTTGAAATTAATTGCTGTAGTGGTTGTGTTATCGGTTGATATGTTTTTTCTAATTGGTTATGAGTCGTTGAGGCTTCTGACTTTAATGCTTGATATTTTTGTTTTACTGCTCTTCTTGATTTAACTAACTCTCTTGCTAGTCGTTTATCCATGTTTATAAGTGTATGAATGAATCGAACCTGCTTCTAAATCTGCCAGAATTTAAGGGACAGTCCTTATCGATTACAACGAAACCGTAGTCTTCTTTCCAATAGTGTTCACAGAGAGCTTTAAATTTCTCAAATGTCATATCCATCATGCAATGATGATGGTCATTATATATGTGTTTTAAACTAGTTAGGTCCTGTTTAAATAAAATTAAGAGATTTGCATTTTCACGTATAAGCCTCTTGAGAATTGATGAATAACCTTGAAAAATGAAAAAGCAATCCGTATTTTTATGTCTCCCAAATGTACTTTGTACTGTCATCAAATATAATAACTGAATTTGGTTTAATATCGTGAGGGGATATAATATTTTCATCATTGTCATATTCAAAATAACCAATTTCTTTAATAGGTTTTAGCAAATTTCTTAAATACTCATACTTGGGTTGATGTAACGATTTTGAGTATAAATAAATATTTTCGAATCTTATTCCGTTTGGATGTTCAAGTAATGTGAGAATGGAGTTCGTTTTGCCAACCCCTGATGCTCCTACCACAAAACATCTCTTTGTTTCTCCACCAAAGAGATCACCATGTTTTCTAAATGGTTTGTTAAAGATTTTTTCATCATGGTTTTTAATAGGTAAAGAAAAACCTTGCTTTTCAATCCACATCGTCAACAATAACTGACATAACATTCTAAATAATATGTATTTATAAAAAAAACAGCCAAGTGAATTTGCTGCCCGTTTTACTATTTATAGAAGACGAGCAGCTCTATCGACTCAGTTTACAAAAACTATAAAATGATCATACACAACCCTTACTCGATTACATCCAATAAGAAGAACAAGAATAAAGGTATGGGTTTAGTAAATAAACTTATTAATAGTCTACCTGTTGAACTACACATTCCTGGTTATAACTATTACGGCCCGGGAACAAAGTTGGAAAAAAGATTAAGTAGGGGGGATAGTGGCATAAATCCTTTAGACGATGCTTGTAAAGATCAGGACAGCGTACTCGCAATCTAACGATTTATCAAACAGACACGACGCAGATAAGATTCTAGCAGATAAGGCTTGGCAAAGAGTAAAGGCTAAGGATTCATCGCTGGGTGAAAAAACTGCAGCTTTGATGGTTACCGGTATTATGAAAGGAAAAAAAAAGTTTGGTATGGGTGTTAAGACATCCAAATGAAAACTCAGGATAAAAAAACGCGTTATAAAAATTCAAAAAAAAAATTGGTGGATTTTTACCTCTTTTGCTTCCAATTTTGGGTGCCTTCGGTGCATTGGGAGGTGGTGCAGCCGGAATTGCTAAAGCTGTTAATGATGTAAAAGCATCAAGACAATTGCTTGAAGAAACTCAACGTCATAACAAAGCTATGGAAAACGTTGCAGCCGGAAAAGGTCTATTTGTAAAGCCATATAGAAAAGGAAAAGGATTGTTCATTAAGCCCTATAAAGGGGGTTCTGTAAAAAAAACATTAAAAAAAAAGCTCAAATAAATTTTCCGCAAAGAGCTTTAACCAACATTGATATAATGAAATATGCAAACATTTTAGAGATACCTAACTTTAGAGGTGTTTTTATGCGTGATAATCTCCCGCGAAAAATTAGACAAAAAGAAACTGGTATTGTTAATTTGGACAGTGAAAAAAATGATGGTTCTCATTGGGTAGCTTACATAAAAAAGCAAAAAGATGTCGTGTATTTTGATAGGTATGGTAATCTCAAACCACCTCTTGAGTTGATCCAATATTTTAATACAAGTAAGGGTGTAAATATATATTACACCTAAGAGGTCAAACAAAAATTTAATAACTATAATTGTGGACAGCTAGCTCTTAGTTTTCTATATAAGCACATGAAATAAATTATTACGGCATTTCTTAAAAATTAACAGAATGTCTACAACATTTACGCTTACAAGGAATTCTTCTATTTTATCATCTGATTTTAATCCTCCCATCTATTTGGATGACGAAAAGCAATATTTATTAGGTTTAGCTGATTTTGAGTCATTTATGAGTATCCCTAATATAGAGGATGGAAACAATAAAATTTACGTAGATGGTAAAGTGATTGTTATTCCGGATGGAACTTATGACATAAAAGACTTAAGTACATTGATAAATAACAAACTGCATGAAATTTTTATTATAGAACCCTCTTCGTTTAGATTAACGACAAATCTCAATACCCTAAAATGCAGTATTAAATGCAGTAAAGAAATTGATTTCACAAAAGATGATTCAATAGGAAACCTTTTAGGTTTTAATAAACGGAAAATTAAGCCTCATGAATGGAGTGAATCTGACAATGTTGTAAATATTTCCAAGGTTAATGCTATTTGTATTGATTGTAACATTTGTGTAGGTTCATTTAACAATGGCAAACCAGTTCACATAATTCACCAATTTTTTCCAACGGTACCACCAGGGTATAAAATAGTGGAATCACCATTACCTATATTATACTTTCCAATTAGCGTTCAAACAATCAACAACATTACTGTAAAAATAATTGATCAAGATGGTCACTTTATAAATTTCAGAAACGAAACCATTACCGTAAGATTACATTTAAAAACTAACAACAATGGTTATTAGATATAATAGACCATTTGTATCTAAATTTCAATCTATTACCGTAAGAAAATCTTATAAAAAAGAAAAACCTAACCATAAAGTTAGTAGTTCCAAAAACATCAACCGGTTAACAACAAAAAACCATCAATTTCTGAAATCGTTGGGTTTTAAAGTTTTAAATAATGGATATTTTAAACGTTAATGAAAGTCTATATGTTGACAACTCTGTAATTGGCTCCGAATTACATACCTATCAATCATTCATTTCTTCAAAATCTGATTATAATGATGAAATACGTATTCCAATCCAAGAATTAGACACATACACATTACCTTCAGAAAGTATTCTATATATAGAAGGAAATCTCGCTAATTAAGAAGGAAAATATACAAAAAAATTAAGATTTGTCAACAATGGTATTGCGTTTTTGTTTCGGGAAATACGTTATGAATTAAACGGAGTAACTGTAGACTCTGTAAGAAATGTTGGTTTAACATCAACACTCAAAGGACATTTATCTTTTAATAACAATGAAAGCGTAAAGCTTCACAATGCTGGGTGGTTTCCCAACAGAAATGAAGCAGACAGAATTTTGGTAGATGATAAAGGTAAATTTAATGTATCGATACACCTAAAGATGCTACTTGGATTCTTCGAGGATTATAAAAAAATTATTTTAAATATGAAGCAAGAATTAGTACTCATCAGAGCAAGTAATGATTTAGATGCTGTGCTCTTTATAGATGACACGAAACCCAAAACATTAGAATTTCCTACTCCAAAAGTCGCGATTGAAAAATTGTATTGGAAAGTTCCACATATCGAGGTAGATATTCCTCAACAACTTGCCTTAACGAAAATATTAGAAACAAACAAGGAAATATTGTTAGGATTTCGAAGCTGGAAATGTGTTGAATATTCTGAATTACCTGAAGCAACGCGTCATACATGGCCGGTAAAAACAACTAGTAAACTGGAGACGCTCCGTCATGCTGTTATTGCCTTCCAAGTAGATCGAAAAGGAAAATTAAAAAAGGACATGGGTCAATTTGATAACGTTGACCTAACAAACATAAGAATTTTTTTAAATTCTGAGAGATATCCATATCACGATTTATATTTAAATTTTAAAGACAACAAATTTTCTGCTCTATATGAAATTGCCAATTTTAGAAATTCTTACTATGGATTGACAAGTGAACCAATTTTTGCGCCTGAAAAATTTAAGACAACTTCCCCTATTTCACACATTGATTGCTCTCATCAGAAGAAATCGCTTCAATGTGGTTCTGTAGTTATAAGAGTTGAATTTGAAACAAATGAAAATATTCAAAAAAATACCTCTGTTTATTGTCTCATCCTCCACGATAAAATATTTAGCTATAATCCTCTAACAAAAATAGTTAAACAACTTTAATACGCATGCGTCAGTTTTAATATTTATAGCATGACACAAAGAAATTTCTTTCATTATGGATTATATGCATCGGTTAATCATTTTTCAACACAAATTACAAGAGTTAAAGAAACAGATAGAAGAATACCAATTAAAATTTGAAATGGTAAAAAAATTTCAATATTTAAAGATAAGTAATTGTAGATATACAAGGATTTAAAGTTTTAAAAGGATTTTAAAGCGCCCTTTCCTATGAATCATTTACCATCAAAACTATACAGCAACGCTATTTGGCTAATGAACAATCATCATTGTATCGATTGGGATGAAGGATTTACTCCTTAGCATAGATGTCGAGATGTTATCAGAAATTTAACCGAAAAAGTCGACTTTATCTATGTTAAGGGTGAAGAAAAGGCGGAGTTTGTCAGAAAATATTCTCAAAAACCAGTTATTGAATTTGATGAACAGCCAGCTTTACAGAAATTGAAACCATGCTGCTTTTATCATCAGAAAAATCCATGTTTTTGTGCATTAGCAAATGTTATGCATAATATATGTTTGCTTAACTCTAATTCTTTTAAATCATGTATAAATTTTCTTTCATTTTTACTTTTAAGAAAATCTATACATGCCCTAGCAGCTAGTTCACATAATTCTGCATGTTCCATATAGTGCAAATAAACAGTAATATTTTGAGCTTCACTGCTTTGTCCGTCAAACGCATAAAACTCAGAGTAAGCTTTAGACATTATGAATTCTTCATACATTTCTCTAACAACTTCCTCCATAATTACACTAAAAGTTCCTCCTCTTTTAAAAAGTCTTTCACTAGAACGGGATCTTCAATATGTTTTTTTCAATTTAAGAAGATGATAACCAAATCCCAATCCCCTTATGTCATGAATAAGTTGTATCTAATGTTTCACAATATTTGTCACATGCAGATGCAGCACTCGCATATTCATTCAATAGTTTCTCGTAATAATGACACCATTGTGGTCTGCTTTGCATAGAATCCTGACAATAAGAAAATGATAACAAGTAGAATTCTTTACTTAACTTTTTAACAGCTTTCACTAACTTGCACATGACCACAACACCTTTTTATAGATCGCGGTGGTCCATTTATACAGTCACCCTCTTGGTTATGATGAGTATAACACGGTAAGTTTAACTGTAATTTCTTGTCACGTCTATAGCGTTCTGGTAGCTTTTCCCAAATTTGTAACAACTCCACTGACTCTACAAATCTTCTTAAGTAATTAAGAGGAATATATTTTAGATCACCCACCGGAATGTCCCTCAATGGCGCCGTTAGCGCTAAACAAATAACTTCACCAACACGTTCAATAATATCTTCGGTAGGTACTGTATTCAACGAACCCATCTGACTAAATTTAAGAGATGAAAATGAATTGATCTGTTGGGTTGGCTGCTAGCACTTAAATAAAACATCTCCCTCCGGATGCACACGTAAGAGTGGGGAAGACCAATCAGAATCAAGCAGAGTCAAGTAGGCGTGGCAGGGACAGGTGCGGGAAGTGGAAGACCAATGAAAAAAGTGGTGGGGGGAGCGAGACTAACCCCCCAATCCCCTCTACTTATTATAATGGTCATAATGAAAACGTAAGACAAGATAATACGCAAAAAAATATATTGCAATGCCATACACATCTCAATTATCCGAAAAATTAAAACATATCTTAGGAAAATATAGCATAATTGTGTGTCATAAAGTCCAAAACCTGATAGGCTCCCTATTCACAAAATTAAAAACTAAAAAAATAAAAAATCCAATCTCATATATGAAATTCCTTGTTTAAACTGCCCTATGAAATATATTGGTATGACAACCCAACTTTTAGAAAATAGAATAAAAGGGTATAAGTATACAAAGAATGCATCCACTGCATTACACAAACATGAAAAAAGCACAAAACACGAATTTAATTTTTCTGAAACCAAAATCATTGATAAAGATAACCGGTATCAGAAATTAATTATCAAAGAAATGATTCACATAAAAAAAGAAAAAAATGCAGTAAATGACAAACAAGACATAAAAAATGTAAGTCAAATATACCACAATTTGATATTTTAGTATAGTTTTAACTTCGTCTAAGTCGTTATTTTTAAATTGTAGTATATCATTGTGAATGTCTGATTCTAATCTGAGGTTTAAATTAAAAAATAGCAAAAAATTATCTTTAAATTCCTCAAAAAAAACGTACTACGATAAGAACACCTTTTTACCTAAAACTATGCCATGAGTTGACCGCCACTAACTTGCTACCTATCATTCAAATATAAATAAATAATCAACATGCATTTTTCGAGATATGTAACCTTATTCTATTAACTTTGTAATAATTATTTGTCAATAGTATAAAGTTTTAAATTAGTTTTAGAAAAATTATAAATGTCTTTTTATAATTAGACCACTAAATGTTGTTTAAATTAATTGTAGGTAGGAAGGGAAAGCCTTATATACCAAAAAAAAAAAAAATAAAGGAATAAGTAATTTTCGAGAAAGCCTACTATGATAGGCGAAACGTCAAGTTAATCCTATTGTTTGATTTTGCAAATAAACCTATACCCAAGAAAGAAGTCCAATTAGTATATACCGGGTTTAAGAAACAAATTGAATAATAATATATACAAGGGTGCAGAACTGTATTTCACTGATATGACGTTCCTTCAAGAAATTGGAACAACTTATGGATTTTTATGTGCCGATATACTTAAAGAAATATCTACTACAAACACGAAATTAGCAAAGCAAAAAAACAGGAGAATTTTCTTATTAAGAAGCAAACACACAGGCGTCTCGCCAACTTTTTTAAATTTCAATGTTTCCCACATTGTCTTCACAGGTACGTACCTCGAAAATAAATTTGATGATATTATAAATTGCACAAAGGTAAAAATTTTAAATCTATGTATAACTGAAACAACGAAAGTTATAAATAAATTAAATAACCTCCTTCAACAAAAAATTAACGCAGTTAAATCAATAATTCCAATTGAGGTTTGAAAACATTAAATATGAAAAATTATTCAATTCTATTAAACAAAAAAATTAAAAAAACTTTCTAAATTAATATCGGTCACTGAAAAAAATGAGATACAAATAAATACATCCTCATGGTTAGACAACATCTCTAACACAGATATTCTTAACGATGTCGCAGAAGTTCTTGCTTTAGGCGAAAACTTCTCGCTTCCTGTACAGAACGAAAAAAACTTACCTTTAACAGAATATATATCCTGCGTACAAACAGCTATACAAGATAAACCAAATGAAATAAAACATAGCATAAGGTCAGACGTAGTAATTACCAATTTTCAAAAACGAATACAGAAACAACATAATAAAACAAGGCAATTCATTAAAGATAATCCTCAAATAACCATACTTAAACTAGATAAATGCAGTAAAACTGTTATAATGAATACGACTGATTATGACACAAAAATGAATCGGCTCTTAAAAGATACCAGTACTTATAAACTTTTAAAGAATGACCCAACTACCATCTTTCAAAACAAAAATAATACTTTTGTAAAAAATTCTTATACAAAAATCTATTAACTGACGCGGAAGCTAAAAATTTGTCAATTCATAATGCAGTCACGCCTAAAATATATGGCCTACCCAAATTGCATAAACCTAACATTCCCCTCAGGCCTATAGTTTTATGTATTCAATCTCCTTTCTACAAGCTCTTAAAGTATTTGTCAAAATGTTTGTCAAATATCACAGGTAAGAACACTTATTACATAAAAGACTCGTTTACATTTAAACATTTTCTAGATACATCAACAATACCACCAAATTCAAAGTTAATATCACTAGATGTAATTTCTTTGTATACTAATATACCAAATGAACTCATAGTTAATGCTATAAAAGGCAAATCGAATATTTAAAAAAATTTTACAACCCTAACTCAACCTGAATTCTTAGAAGCCTTACATCTAATAATGTCAAATAATTATTTTCAATACAAAAACCAATTTTATCAACAACTTGATGGATGGGCTATAGGCTCCCCTATTTCCTCTACAATCGCACAAATAGTTATGGAATACCTAGAAGAGGAAGTTCTCGAAAAATTGAATTTTAATATTACTTTTTTTAAGAGACATGTGGATGATTGTTTAGCATCAGTTCCAGAAAATAAAATAGAAGAACTACTTTGCGCATTCAATAATTTCCACCCAAAACTTCAGTTCTCTCTTGAAGTTGAAACAGAAAACAAAATAAATTTTCTCGATCTTATTATAAGACAAAAAGAAAATAATTTAAAAACTAAATGGTTTACAAAAGAAACTTGGTCTGGACGATATCTTAATTTCAATTCCCACCATCCATACAAACAAAAAATAAGTGTTGTGATTGGTCTAGTTGACCTTGCCATATCTTTAACGTCACCAGAATACCGTCCTGAAGCCCTTAATAAAGTTAAAGAGACCTTGAATGCAAATCATTTCCTAGAAAAACTGATAAAAAAAATTATCAAACAAAGGACGTACATATATTATAACAATTATAACGAAAACGTAAGACAAGATAATACGCAAAAAAATATATTGCAATGCCATACACATCTCAATTATCCGAAAAATTAAAACATATCTTAGGAAAATATAACATAATTGTGTGTCATAAAGCCCAGAACCTGATAGGCTCCCTATTTACAAAATTAAAAACTAAAATTCCTAAAAATAAAAAATCCAATCTCGTAGATAAAATTCCTTGTTTAAACTGCGCTATGAAATATATTGGTATGACAACCCAACTTTTAGAAAATAGGATAAAAGGGCATAAGTATACAAAGAATACACTGCATTACACAAACATGAAAAAAGCACAAAACACGAGTTTAATTTTTCTGAAACCAAAATCATTGATGAAGATAACCGGTACCAGAAATTAGTTATCAAAGAAATGATTCACATAAAAAAAGAGAAAAATGCACTAAATGACAAACAAGACATAAAAAATTTAAGTCAAATATACCACAATTTGATATTTTAGTATAGTTTTAACGTCTAAGCCGTTATTTTTAAAATGTAGTATATCATTGTGAATGTCTGATTCTACTCTAAGGTTTAAACTAAAAAATAGCAAAAAATTATCTTTAAATTCCTCAAAAAAACGTACTACGATAAGAATACCTTTTTACCTAAAACTATGCCATGAGTTGCCCGGCAAGCATTAACTTGCTACCTATCATTCAAATATAAATACATAATCAACATGCATTTTTCGAGGTATGTAACCTTATTTTATTAATTTTGTAATAATTATTTGTCAATAGTATAAAGTTTTAAATTAGTTTTAGAAAAATTGTAAATGTCTTTTTATAATTGGTCCACTATATGTTTTTTTAAATTAATTGTAGGTAGGAAAGGAAAGCTTTATATACCAAAAAAAAAAAAATAAAATAAAGGAATAAGCAATTTTTGAGAAAGCGTACTATGATAGGCCAAACGTCAAGTTAATCCCATTATTTGATTATATATATATATATATATATATATATATATATATATATATATATATATATATATATATATATATATATATATATATATATATATATATATATATATATATATATATATATATATATATATATATATATATATATATATATATATATATATATATATATATATATATATATATATATATATATATATATATATATATATATATATATATATATATATATATATATAAGTAATGGTGTTCAAAAATCAGAATTGGGATACACAGGGTGTAAAAAAAACTGTACAATTTTATTTTACGAGGGAACTTGGGAATTTTGCGTCGAACTGAAAAGAAAAGTGACTGATTAGTGGAGTTCTCGAAAGATATTACTGTCGCTTATAGTGTGTAAAAAAAAATTCAGTGACGATAAAAATAAACCGCAAGCTAGTGTTAGTAATGCTGGTGACCTGCTGACTTATAGAAATTAGGTATCTGGTAACAGTGAATTAGGTCTTGCATTGCAGACTATGCAAAGTAACACAATGTAAAATAGTAGCATACCTGTTTGTCCCGAATAACAGTAATTACTCAGCCCAAGAGTAGTCAACTGAAGTGAATCGTGTTAGAAATAAGTAAAACGTGGACGATTGTTTAGCTATACTGAAGACTCCATAGGAACTATGCGGAGAGAGTTGTTGTTTTTGTGATGGATGGGCCCCTTTGTACCGAACTTGGAGTGCATTTGAAGAAGATTTCTTCAGTGCATTTCCTGACCACGAATCATTGGGAATTAAAAAAAAAAGCATATTATAGTATAATTTTCGCAGTTTAAGACATTTAGGGAATAAACAAGCATTGAAAGAAGATACTTGTTTCGTTTTCATTCTGAGTTGCTATGGGAAAAAGTTTTATATATTATGGATTGTTATTCAATTGTTATGAAACACTAAAACGAAGGGTATCTGCTGCAGATCAAAGCAATGATTATTGGAGACCAGTAAAGCGTTTTAATTTTGGAAAAACTGGACATAAAAAAGAGGAATGTCGGCTATTGGTATCAGGATCATAAACTATTCTAAGCGGTCTTTTTTTGAATGCGCGTTTTGTAAACAAATGGAACATTAGAAAACTTATTGGCTGAAAAATGAAAAACACAAAGTATTGTGTGTTAATATAAAACGATCTGCTATTCTACTACAAGTCCTTACAATAATAAAAATTAATCTTGTTCGTACTTGGTAGACAGTGGAGCAGATTTGTCTATTATTCATCGATACGTTGTTCGCCGTGTAAGTGGAATTTTAATACCTAACGATGTGAATGAACCTCTCCCTGACTCTTGAAGTGACGCCACAATTGAAATCGATTATTTTAGTAGTATCCAATTTAAGTATTCTCGAATTTTAAGCTCTCATCGGTTGGGATCCTTAGTTGTCTTGGGTTGGAAGTTGTTCGTGGAAATCATGACATTGATCTTCATCTTACCGTAAGTATTACAATTCGAGTGGTTGCTCTACACAAAAGTGTTAGGATTGGACGAGCAATAAAGCAAACAGTTAAATCACATTTTAAATAAAGCTTGGATTGCCCTCTTCTGTAGTTACTACAGTTAACCTATAAATACAATTAAGCGATGAAGTTCCCGTAGTATTTCAACCACGTAGATTGGCCTAAGCTGAAAAGATTCAAGTAAATAAAGATAAACAATAGAAGATCTGCTAAATGAAGGGATTATACTCCTATTGTATTAGCTCAGAAGAAATATGGATCAATGGGACTTTGTTGTGATTGTAGAGCCATAAATTAAAAAGAAATCCAGGATGCAAAATGGGTCGTGTTGATTATAGAAGCAGATGTCCACATATTTTGCCAGTAAAAACCAAAAAAAACTTCGTATAAAACTAAAACAACAAAGGATTACCAAACAGAAAAAACTTTTGCAAATTGCTTTTGCTCACAAACTGCAAAATGAATTTCAGATTAAGGATGGTCTGGTTAACTATCCGGTTAAAAATCCTACAAAAACTGATAATGGACTTCACTACTTTGTTCCAATTTTCGAAGGATTAGGGGTGATGAAGACTTATCATATAGTAAAGCCCATGTAGGCCTCATAAATCCATATCCACGAATAAGACAACAACTATACTGGCGCAGAATGGGTTAAATATTAAAAAATATATAAAGAATTGTCAAGTACGCACACTTAACAAAAGTCACACTAGTAAAAAGTAGTCTATATCAAATGGGCGAAAAAGGAACCAATCCATTTAAGATATGGCATGTAAATCAGGTTGGCGCATTAATGGTGTCTAAGAAGTATATTTATATTGTGGTAATTATTGACGCGTACTTAAAGTTTCAAAGAAAGGGATTTTAGTGCAGTTTGATTGCTACTTATGATGCGTGACAACACATTTTTGCGATGAAATAATTTGGTCAAGCGTATCCCATTTTGGTCCATGGGCTGTATTAATAAGGGTGGTAAGTGGCTTGCCGCATTGTTCAATAAAAGCAGTGCTTTGAATAGCACATTTTGGTCAGTTAAACATTCTCTAACCTAAAAACAATTGTAACTTACAAATTGGTTAGCTGTGAAATAATGGAACTCACTAGGTATGTAATTTATTTATTTATTCCTGATTAAATAGAAGAATAAGAAACCTGCTTTTGGAATAAACATATTGTCACACCATTCCTTAAAATGTAGCTGTCACACAAGCTGATTTAGAATTTCTATAACGGACTGGTTAATTGAAATTTCGAGATGCTGGTAGATTTCTAGCTTTTCTGGTGACTAGTGATTTCAACTTATAATTATCTGCAGCATTTGTACAAGCTAGGAAGGTAACTGTTTGCTTTTCTGTTTTTCTTCCTGGGGCTGTTTTTTCTTCATGACCTACTTATATCCAGTACAGAACAAAATCATTCGCATTATAAATCTGATGCTTCAAGAGCTGAAGTTCCTCCATTTTTTGCAGCAATGTTCTTTTAAAGGGATTAATCAACTTAGCGGTAAATGGCAATAAAATTTCGGTAAACTTTGGCACAACAAACGCCAAACGAACAAATAGTTAACAAATTAACACTGTGTGGTGTAGTTCATTATTGGACGTGTTCATCGTAGAATTTAGATTTCCCTGGTAAAAGTGAAGTATTGTAATCGTGAAAAGTCACCCTCCGAGACTTTTTTAGATCTTCACGTTCAGGGTCCCTAGATGCAGAAAAACATGTTTTCTCAATTCCGTCGGTCTGTCTGTTCGCGGCATAGCTAAAAAACTACTTACCTGATTGACTTCGTCACTGGTCATATAAAAATAATAAAATAAATCATGGTAACATTTTGGTAAAAATCCAGTATGGTGAAATAAAACGGGGCTCTAGTGAAATGTTAAAAATATTATAATTAAAACATTATGTTGGAATCAATTAGTAACATTTTGGTACGAATCCAAGATGTGTGCCATACCTAATTGTGGTATAGGGATTTAAGATGGCGGCCAAATAAAATGTTTGTAATCGTGAAAAGAATCACCCTCGCAGGGGTTACGGCACGTTTAGCGTGGATTCCAAAAAATATGTTTTATCATTTGCGACGGTCCCTCTGCCGATCTCTGTTCGAGCATAGCTTAAGAACTACTTACCAGATTGACATCAAATAATGTTAAAAAAATTATTCCTAAAAAATAATTATCCAATTTATCTCAAGTTTTGTATAAAAATCAAGTGTTACTTAGGAATGAATTGGTCACATTTTATATGAATCCAAGCTAGCAAAACAAAATAGCGGTCTAATAATCTAATAAAATATTCAAAAAAAATTAATTGATATTTTTGTGCGTATTAAGTGTGATATAGAGATACACTGGTAATGTTGTGGTACGAATTTAAGATGGCGAAACAAAACGGCGGCCAAATACAATTTTTAAAAAATCAACCTTAAAAATTTTGTTCAATTGACTACGTCCAATATAAATGTTTTAAAAGACAGAATATGTAACACATATATGCTATAACCATTTAGTGAACTAAATTGGGTCCCACTTTACCATTCCCGACGAAAGAAAAAATCATAATAAGTTCCGGGTAAACGAAATTTACCATTTTTTTCTTTTAAAATCTATTAAAAATAGATTATAAAACAGTTTAGTTTCAGTTTAGTGTCATTCTAAGTGTTATAGCAATATTCATCAGATCAGTATTTTTACTTAAATCTTTGTACATGGACTTCAACTTAAAAATTCTAAATACATTATATGCGACTCTTCAATATCTTATTAATGTCGTCCACTTCTTGCAATTTTAAATTTTACACGTGACAACTCTGATTGTTCTTGTTTTTTGTTTCTGGAGGTGTCTATACATTAACAAAAAAAAAACAAATATCTCAAAAATTAAAAACATATCTCTTTGTTATATACGTTTGGGGTCATAATGTATATAAAGAGCAACAAAGTTAAGTACATATTTATAAAACAGAAAGAAGAAATAACCAGTAGCCTTTTCGGAAGGTAGAAACAAAGAGTTCAAGTTGTCAGCATGGTGACGGGGGTGAAATATGAGAAATTGCCAGTGAGGAACACACACAATAATTGAGTGTTTTGTTTGGCTTGTCAACGAGGACGAAATTCGAGTCGAAACCCTGGCAGCCGGAATCCTTTTGCGGCAACTTAATTGACAGCTAAGGGTTGAACTTCCAAAGAGCTCCAAATTTTAGAGGCTTGCTTTCAGTTAAACTCACATCAAACCTGTTAAGTTACAATTAAGTTAAGCAGGTGGTTTTTTACCAAACGATTTTTTACTGTACTGTAACTTTAATTTACTGTAAAAATCATGTTATTAATAAAGACAATTAATATATTGAAAGACTATTTTTGTAGGACAAGGATATGTTGGTTGAGGATTGTCTGTGGTGGTCTAATGAATTGATATTTTATAGATGTATACGACTTCTTGGATCAGGCAGGTTTTAAACTTCATTTCGCTCTCAGTGAATATCTATTATATGGTAAGCTATAATAGAGGGAAAAGATAAAGCTTGTGTTGAGAATATTAACTGCGTGGTAGCCTTGAAGAAGCTACGCATGCCCATGCATTAAACAATGTAAGAAATGTCTGACCGTCTTCGATGTCTCTTTTAAAATTGGACAAAAATATCTTTAGCTGATTTGGTTTTTCGTTTCGTTGTCACCTCCAGGAGTAGCTTTTTCTTGTTTTGTTCTGTAGCTAGTCTTTCAGGATTCTAATTACCTGAACTTAGACAGAAACATTTGCTTTAGAATGTATAATATGTGAAGGAGTTATTTCATAGACCAAAAATAGTATCCAAGGTGCAGCAGTGTAACTTGCAATGTATAGAGAACATAGGTTAGCAAAACAGAAGTGTTCAGAAATAAAATTTACAATGCGTGCCTCAAAACCTCTAAAGTAAGATATTCTTGAATTCTTTAATGAGTTGAAATATATACTTATACTAGGATATTGTTTTAGACGGCACTGGTTTCCCGTTGTTTACATTTTTGTATACAATGGGAACTAATAAGAATAATGATGATAATGTTTTTTTTAATAAAAAAGTATATACAATAAAATAGAGCCGTAACAATAGAATTTCATTATATAATAAGCATGGAAGCAACCTACTAAAAAATTTAACGTTCATGTCTGAAGGGTTTTCTTTTTGTGATAAAAAGTCAAAGTTATTATTGGAATCATCGGCTCAGAGCCATAAAACTTCAGAGAATAAAAACATGTATAAAACTCATAATCAGACAAACTCAAAGATCACAAAGTACATTATCGACAGTATCTCAAATATCATTCAAACCCAACGTAAATATACACAAAATTATTTATTATTCAATGTTGCAGAAAAGGTGTTTTTTAATTTTTTTTTGTAGACATTTTTAACCTCTGTGAAATTAAAAACTCATTATTTCCTCAACTAAATTTTATTGTTGTAGAAGGTTTCAGTACCTATTTGGTTTGACTCTTACGAGTCACCAATTGTTCCTCTAATTTTTGACAGGTCTAGTTTTAGCACTGCCAGGCGTTCTATTAAACTTCATTTAATTTCAATGTTATTTTTAAAAATCTTGAAATATGCTAACTTTTTTTTATAGAGTTATACTTTAAAAATGAAAATCTTAGGTTGACTAAATTAAGAAATATTAAATTTTTGTTTGCAACAATATTGGTTTGGATTCTATAGGAAAAAACATATGTTGTTAAATGCCATTGCTTTTTTTATGATAGTTCGATCGGTCATTCTAAGTAAACACACAAAGAGGCAATTTTTGCCGTTTGTCAATGCTCAAAATAGCAGGAGGTATTAGGTTATGTTGAAAACTCTGATATTTCTAATAAAACAATCTGTAAATTTCCTTTAGCCGAAACAATCAAATTGCAAGATGATTTTTTAAACATTTTATTTGGTCGTTTTACTAGTTTATCGCTATATAGCAATTAATGTTTGCATAAAATTTGAATTTAATTTAATAAATAGTTTTTCAGGCAGATTTTGAAAAATTTGAGTCAGTACACAATCGCAACGTCAGGTAGTGGGACGCAATGGCGTGCGATCGATATCTGCTCTTCGAGCGACTGCTGACTTCGTTTGTTCCATGAAACTGTGGCCTGACTGTTTTTTTCTTTACTTATACTATATATATATATATATATATATATATATATATATATATATATATATATATATATATATATATATATATATATATATATATATATATATATATATATATATATATATATATATATATATATATATACATATATATATATATATATATATATATATATATATATATATATATATATATATATATATATATATATATATATATATATATATATATATATATATATATATATATATATATATATATATATATATATATATATATATATATATATATATATATATATATATATATATATATATATAATATAGTAAACAAATTTTCAGATATTACAAATCTCTTGTACTGATATCATTATCGTGTCAGCGCCGTGCTGACCCACCGAGTTCCACAATTATGCGGCCTGACCACTTTCTTATGATTTTTGTCATTTAAACAAGTTTAGCCCCAACTTTCATCTATTACGATACAATTTTAGTGGTTCGCGCCGCTGCCAGGTGTCCCACAACCTGATCTTGCGAGTGGGTGCTGACACATGTATATCCTTAATACTACATAATATTCAAATATGAGCCGTTACAAAACTCTTGCAGTTTCTTGTCTCGAGCTCTTGGGCTATATGGCCCTTAATTTTAAGCCATTTTATGTCAATCGTATAATAAGAAGTTTTGTAGGTATGCCGCGAACAGACCGACAGACAGATAGACGGAATTGAGAAAGCATGTTTTTTTGGCACCTAGGAGCTCTAAAACGCGAAGATCTGTAAATATTTGGCATGGCGATTTTTCACGAATACAATACTTTCGTTTTACGAGGGAAGTAAAAATACTCTTTGTGTCTATTGTGTGTTTAAACATTTTTGAGCAAATAAGTTGTTGCAAAATTGCAAGGGTCCCTATTTTAGAGGAATACCTGATTAAATAATCTAACACAAAAGTATTCACCGATCAATTGATAATGTACCATTAAAGCAAACCGGTCAAAATAGGAGTTATTTCAGATTCCTTTCATCCATAAATAAAAAACTCTGTTAGTTGAATTATAAAAAAGTACCAACTCTTTTATTTTAAAAAGTTATATCCATATTCGTCCTGTTTTATTTTGATGTTTTCTCTAATAGCTTATACAATACTCTTGGCTGGGTGCCCCCAGTACCGGGTAGTTACGGTCTTACAGTTATAGTTACACCAACTCCAAATAGCCGCATAAGTGACTCTACTTTTCTCTAGATTTTGTCAAAGACACCTAATATCTGAGTGATGTATTTTACTACTTAATGTTTACATTAGTATTAAAATAGATGAGTAATAGGTATCTTATTCATTACATTTTTAAATTAAGTATTTCTCTAATACAGACTTACACTTGCGGCATTCGGCAATAGCGAGCAACAATTAATCGTCGATAATTGGCGATTTTCTACCAGTGTACACGGGTTACTAACTAAAACGAACTTGAGCCGAGTCAAAGCAGACATTAGTGTGTGTACATGTGTGCTCTCCACTCGGCGAGCAGACATATAGAACTTCGGCAAGGCGCTTGCCAAATGTCGATTATTCGTTATTCGGAAAATACCGCATATGTGGTTTCAGCTTTAAATAATCATCCCCGCAAATTTTTTAAAAATGTTTACCTACCTGGACCTGCACTCAGCCATATAAATTATGTTGAACAATAAGCAGTCTTTTCTTTTTTATCACGCAACTGGCCTAATCTAATTGAGTGCTGTCAAAATTGATGTGACGGGTTAACCGGTTGTTTAAAACTTAACCGATTTTCGTGTAAATCCTTAACCGGTTAGTTATTTAAAAAGGACAATTAATTAGGCGGTTAATCGATTTTGTTCTGGGGGAGGGGATTGCAATTTGCTGTTAACTAAAAAAAAAACAGGTCCTCATTTTGATATATGAATAAAGATATACAAGGATTCTGTTGTTTTGGAAGGTGCGGGTGCGCAGATCGGTTGGTTAATCAAATTTTTGTTAACCCGGCCGGACTGATTATTCAAAATGCTGTTTTCTCGGTTATTCGTCACAAAGCTTACCGTAACTTTTGACAGCACTAATCTAAACTAATATAATTACATTTTGCAACCAAAATCTTTTTTATGTCTTTTTGGTCAAGGCGTATTCGGGCTTTTATTAATTTAAACGGTTATATTTTTTTAAGGTAGAATATTTCTTAAAATCGGAAACTTTCTGGTAGGGACAATAAATATTTATTTTATTTAAGCAATATTCATTTGGATGAATGAATATATTTTGTTTAGAGTATTCGGTCATCCTAAAAACTCAAAAATGCACCTACGATGATTTCTTTAGTTTAAATTGGGAGTTTGTTTCAAATCTATTTAGTCATCCTATATTATCTACGTTATGTGAAATTTATTTCACGTACATCAATTTAGATATAGTGTTTACTTATTTCTTAAAGCTCAAAAATTCCGCAACTATGTTAGTAAAAATTTTAGTTAACAAATGGAAAACTTTTTGATTATCTTAAAAATACGATTGATTAAAAATACATAATTATGGTTTCATATAGAGCTGCAAATACAACTCAAAAAAATTTTTGAGTAAGTGACTCAGGAATTTGAATTTCACACTTTTTTGTTTTGCCTACTTGCCTGTACGTATTTTTTACGCTTCTTGTATATTATGTGGGACGTTGTAGGCAGACATATTTTTTTAATAAGGCAAACTTGATATAAATAATAGCTTTTTTGCTAAAGCCGATAATAAAAAAAATCCGTTTGATAATTAAAATTATACAGATCTTGCAAAAATATTTATTTTAATTGTAAAAACAAATACCTATTTAAAAAAATCATCAAAATCGGAAGTGTTTTTGATGATTAAGTAGTTTTAACGGTTTTACCCCTTCAATGTGTATGTAAAAAAACTGACAATTTTCAAGATGGGGTAAATAAAAACTTTTTGTTTCTCTACTGCTTTACTTCAGTGGAAAAATCTGTCGAATTATTATTAAAAATTCAGTTTTGTCTAAAAAAATAATAATAACGGTAGCCTAGTCAGGTTTTAAAAAATAGGCCAGTATATCCAGTGTCTCACTTACCCTGTTCCAGTGATATACGTCAAATAAAAAATACAATTTTTATATTTGCAAGGTACCATAAACACATAAAGATCTTTAATCCTGATTTAATGCTAACTTGATGCTACTTCTTTTTTTCAAATTACCAACTATTTATTTTTACCAACTAACCAAAAAACTCAAAATGATTACACAATTTAGGAATATCTATTTTAATGACTTCTGGGTAGACTTTTGGTAGATTTTTTGGTCAATTTTGTTTTCCTGGAATGGTTTCATCAAAGTTTGTCATATGTCCAAACAACACATTTAATATTATGTTTATTAAATAATTTAGATAGATAATAATATATACATTTTAGAGGTTATTAAATTAGATAAAGTTTATTTAAGTTGCAGTTTATAACTTATATTTAAACTTCTCGTTTAAATATAAGTGCACTCTAAGTGCTAAACTCGTCGCAAGACAAGTTAACGCGGTGCTGTCACTAGGAACAAGCCCTTTTCTTTTCGATGTGTCGCTCGATCGGACAGGTTAAATACCTGAAGAGGGTCCTTTAGACTTCTTTTGCTGTCACACGGTAGCACCGGCCCGACCAGTGCGGTCTTTTTAATATTAGGCCTATTTTGTTCTTTTTAATGCTTTGACGGGTAATTCTATCTTTTCTTGCTTAATCCTCTGTGCTTCAATAATGTCAGGGTGAAGTAGCTTGTAAACAAAGGGTGGAAAGGGGTATTAAAACGATTCAATGTTTGCAGAATGTTTAGAGTAACAGTTTTGGTTCTTGGAATATTAAAGATTTTTTAAAGTTTTCATGGACTTAAAGCAACTTTTTTAATTATCCCTTACAGATTTTACATGAGCAGATTTAAATTTCTATCCGATATATACAACTACATATTTCTTGTGAGTTCGATCTATCATAATAACTTAAGGAGCTTTACCACTAAAAGTTGGCCAAGTATGGTGAGTTCGATTGTTCTTAATTTTATTACTGTTACGATATTAATGTCAATAGATTATGACGACTTTGAATAAATTGAGTGAGAAGTAGTAGACTAAAGGTATTTTGAAAAAAAAACCCATACACAAGACACAAGCAAAGAAACTTATGCAGTTGTTCTTCTTTCCAGTCTTCTGATTGAAATTCTATAAATTCTCCAAACGCAAAATTCGTGAACAGGCCGCCATCTTAGAAAATGACAGTGTTATTTTGTTGTTTCACATTTTTTAAACCATCCACTGTGCAGAAAAAAAAATAAATAAAAATGTAATTTATGCCATTTTGTGCCGGTCTGGTTTTATTTTTTTTTGCTTAAAGTAAAATGTATTTTTTTGTCAGGCGCTATGGGAAATTGAAGATGACCCTCTCTATAGATTTAGTCTATATCTCATACTACGGTGCCCAGATTATACTCCCAAATAATTCCTATTTAGGCAGCACCAGGCTGTTAAGTAACCATAAAAAAATGTCACCAATAAAAATTTCGTAGATATTTTATATGTGCATCATATATTTTTGTTGTGTAAGTAAATTTTAATGAACTATCAAACAAAATGGCCAAGTCTTTTTATGCTGTATTTTGGGCTAATATTGCATCATAAATTCTGCATTCGTTCTCAATATTATTTTTTTAGAGTAAACGTCATTGTGAACACTTTTTAACCCCAAGAACTTAAATTAAGTTCTATACCACTCAACCACACATTCTAAATCCTACTGCGAACATGCACATTTATACAATGTTAAAATTTCTAAAAACATTTTAAAATCATCTGCAAATAATAATAGCCTAGAATAGTTCACAGATTCACAAATTCCATTAATTGCCAACATGAATAAGAGAGGTCCCAAATTGGACCCTTGCGGTACCCCAGATGTACTACGGTATGTCTAGGATTGAATTCTTCTATTTTCTTACACTTTCATTCATCAAATTCTCGGTGACATTAATTTTTTGTAATGCCTGACTAACAGTATGAAGCTTTTCCAAAACATTCTCTATATATGTGAATATCAAGAATCCATAGTACTACATATATTGGTCGATAGTTGATCATGTCTTGTTTTATCCCATTTTTAAATATTGTGATAACCTTACTGATCTGCCATACTTTAGTATATGTAGATGTTTTTAAACAGGGATTAAAAATGAATACTATCTGACTTAGTAGCAACTCGCTACAACCCGTAGTGAAATAATATTGAAGTCTATCCGGTCCTATAGGACCGTTATAAGTTTATTTCCCTTCAACATTTTAAAAGCAGTTTGTACTTCATGTTCTGCAAAAGTATGTTCAGAAAAATAATTTTTTGGTTGAGCCTCACAAATATTCATAGGAGTTGGAGAAAACTAAGCTGAAATTCTGTGCAAACCCATAAGCTATGTTTTTTGTTCCCGAATAAATAACGTTGTTATGGATTAGTTCTGCGGGAATCTCAGAGCGCTTCCTTTGTTGTTTAATATAACATCAAAAGTACTGCACCATATACAATACTGTAGGTACGCCTATCCAATTTTTAATTTGATTAATCACATAATGTCCTTATACTACTTGTTTAACTACTATGTACATCGATCCTTTTTGTATTTTCTAAAAATATACCAAAGAGTTGTACCAACGTGTTTTGATAGTGGTACACATCTATATATTAAGTCAAAATTTGTCCTTTTAGAACAAAAACCTTTTAGAAATTTGCTTTCATTTTTTACTTTCATACCTATGAAACTTACGATCAGGGCAGAATGACGTGGGCCTACAGACAACAATGGGTCACGGTCAATATCAAACTTGATGCCCTGTAAAAAGAGGCTTACAATCACTAAATCTAGTAAGACATAAGTAACATTACGTACATTAATTTTTATAAAAATTGTATAAGATAAAAAAATATTGAATTCAGAGAAAAATTCACTAGGGACATTATAAAGAACATGTAATAAAAAAGATATATGATAAAAATATAAAATGTTTTCTTATTTTAAGTATATTTACCTACGAAAAAACTAAGCAAATTTTATATAACTAATATGTAAAAATGTACTTAATTGTTTTTGAGGTAGTTAAGGTATGATATCCAATTTCTCTTAACTTTAAACACGCGTTATGAAAAATCGATACCTAATAGAAACAAATGAAGCTCATCTTTGCAAGGATTACAAAAAAAATTATTAACGTGTGGATAAATATGCCTACTTTAAATATTTTTCCACATGTTAATATGCTTTATATAATTATTTCCTTATTTAATACCATTTTTGTGTTTCTTTGTTTCTATTAGCTATCGATTTTTCATAAGGCGTGTTTGAAGTTAAGAAAATTTGATATTTTAACTTGAATATTTCGAAAACTTTTAAATATATAAAGTTTACTTAGATTTATTCGTAGATTCTGAAAATGGGATAAAATACAGGTCATTATTTTTTTAAAATCAGAAACATTTTGATATTTTTTTTTAATTTGATGTTCAATTCTTTTTTTTTCAAAAGAATTTTGAATTCTTTTTCAAAACAAAAACCTCAGTTACTTTTATATTATATCAACGGAAATATAAACAAACAATTTTACTGTTTTTAGTTCACCCAGCACAGGATCTTTCCTCGTAATTCGCTATTCCCAGTTTTGAGAGATTGTTAAAGATAAAAGCTGTAGGGCTCATTATGCAGGTTATAGAAAATTATTATTTATATATACAGCATATCTCAAAAATGTGTAGCAGACCCAACATATTTTATTTAACAAAACACCCTGTATATAAAATGGGCATCTTCTTGCTTTCTATAAATTTATTACTTTTGATACATTTATCTCACCCGAGAAATTTGACAAAAATCTTACTATGAGAGGCAATGTGTTAGAGAATGAGAATGCATTGCTTCTTAAGACAACGTCTTCTTAATTGAATGTCTAATTGTTTATTTCAAAATAAAAATTCCAATCAGTTACTTTAATATTTAATTATTTTTCTGTTTTTGTAATCACGGATATATTAAGCATTTTTATTCTCCCTGTACATTAAGAAGTCTGGCGTTTCTTTTCTGTAGCCTAATATGTTCCTCCGATATGGTCGGAATAAACTGTGTTAAAGCACTCGTGACCAGAAGCTTTTAACTAAAACAAACCATCCAAAAATCACAACGCCGCTACCCCAATTAACGTTTGTCGTCCATGTCAAATATTTGGTCAGTGGTTCGAACAGACTCGACAATGTTTGAGCAGCAGATTTTTGACTTGGTCAGCACATACTGAATGAGCCCGCTCGGAATTTGGTCCCCCAGGTGGAGACCGTTATGTTTTGTTGATTTAGCAAATTTGCATTGCATTGATGTGGACAACTTTTAAAAGTAAAATTGGGAAAATATTTGACGGCGTTCTATAAAACCATATAAAACACAACACTTTTAAAAAATGCGTTATTTTCGAGCACTTTAGGAAGTTTACTAAATCATATCCATAGTTAATGCGAAATCATAAAAAATTTTACGTAAAAAAAAACACTAGAATAGTTGTACTGTGGTATGTAACAGTATTGTATTGTATCTTGACAGTACGACCTATTTTCCTTACCAGGCTACTAAATTATGCTTATTATTTATGATTGTAAGAAACGTCTCAAGTTGTTGTGTTAAATGATACCAACACCAAGATCCAGATTTTTAATATTTAAAAGGTTTTGGTAGAATCATTCATTTGAAGTCTATTTGTTATAATTTATTTTTTATTCCCAACTAACTGTCTAGTTTATTACAGGGAAAGTAAACTAACACTAAATTACTTTTTTTTTTGGCCTTGAGCAGAGCCCATTTAGCCACGAACATTCAAGATATAAGTAAAAAAAATGCAGTTACATATAGCAATAAAAAATCCTAATCTAACAACTTAAGATCCCAAATCCCAGAATACAACGATAGGAAATTTTACACAAGGTCACACACTTCTCGCCCTGTTTCAGGACTTTTTTATTTTAAATATAACACACAATACAGGAAGGCCCGGATAGTTAGGTTGAAGGTTACAAAACCATCATAGGAAAAAAAACAGAGGATTCGCAGCTATCTAACCTGTTAATGTATAAACTGCAAAAGAAGCTTGCAATTCTGAAACCAGTATAAGAAGTATTCCCTATTCAGATCTTTTCGCTTATATAAAAGAAACATCACTTCTGAACTGGAAACAAGAATATAAACAATACGCCCAAAATGCAGGAAATGTATATACAGAATTATACCCAGAACTTAATCAGAGACAATCTTAATTTACAAAATGAATCTTTATAGACATTTGGCTGTCTCTTATTTTCGATTTTTGGTTGGACATGCAAATGTCAATAGCCACCTCTTCAAAATGAAGCTCACTAATAGCCCATCATGTACCTGCGACAATTTGACCAATGACGAATTAAACACCGACTGTTTAATTGCGACCATAATTCAATTGCCGTGGCATATATTATTTTGAACTATAAATTAAATTTACTTCCCATGTATATACCTACAATTAATGAAGACTGTCATTTCGAATAGGAAAATTGGAATAATTTTTTTAGAGTATTTAAAAAGATGCAGCGTAAGAGTTTAATAAATATATAAGTTTATACATTAAATTACTTATAAATGTTCATTATGTGTTACATATAGCAATAAAAAATAATAAATATTTAAATAATTAACAGATTGTAAAAGAAAGTAAAGTAATATGCTGTTTTTCCAGAAAATATTTCTTTGTTTCCTTTTTAAATTTTAAAATATAAATACTCCTTAATGAGCCTGGTAAATTGTCGCATATTAAAAAACCATCATGTAATATAATTTTTTTTCCAAAGTTCCTTTATGCTAACCTGATGTGTAAATTGTTACATTGCCTAGTATTACGATTGTGAATTTCTATATATTTATTAAATATTACATTCGAATGTTTTTGCATATAATGTATAGAATTAATTAAAATACACCTTTTTAAAATTTTCAATGTCCAAATAGTTATTAGGTTTATAAAGAATTTTTGTAGGTTCCAAGAATGGCAATCGGTAAATACATTTTATTACTTTATTATGTAATATTTTCAGTGGTTTAAAACTCGAAGAATAAGCAGAATCCCATACTAATATAAGGTATTGCAATTTAGAGTAAATCAAAGAAAAATAAACAATTTTTAGAAGTTTTAAGCGAATATAATTTGGAATCCTATATAAAATGCCAATTAAAGGGCTTATTGTAACTATAAGTTATCTAATTTGATATATCCAACTTAAATTTTCGTTCAAATATATACCAAAATTTTTAATGAATTTGAATTATTAATGCAGGAATGGCTCTTATGTTTTTACTATCCTTATTGATAAACATGACAGATGATTTTTTGAATTTTACCAAAATATATAACTGTAGCATCATCCGCAAACAGCTTAATACTGCCTTTTAAATTCAATTTCGATACTGAATTTATATAAATTAAAAACCGCACTGGTCCTATTATTGGCCTTTGTAGAACCCCGCCATGTATAAACTGTTGAGAACTTTTATGTTTCTTTATTTGAATGTACTACTTACGATTACATACATAATTTTGAAACCATTCATAAATGACATTTTAAATTCCTAAATTATATAAATCACCTAACAAGATAGTATGATTTACAGTGTCAAATGACATGCATAAATCCAAAGATATCAAACAACATTTGTTTCCATTATCAACATTTTGCTTAATATTAGTAATGAGATCAATAATTGCTATTTTAGTATCTCCGCAACTAGAAAAATCCTATTGACCTTCAAAAAGTATATTTTTAATTTTTAATAAAAGTTTTTTTACTGAGATATTATCAAAACAATTGGTTTTTTTGCAATCAAGTCGTTCAATAAATTCTTCTATTTCTTCTTGATATATATCATCTGGATCTAAAAACATTCATGATTGATGAGATATATTACTACTGGCTGGTACATTTGGAGAGTTCTGAAAATGTTAATGATGACACACTACAGGTTTACAGGAACGAGGTAAATCTAGAGTACGAAAAACATTGACTAACTTTTATATTATATAATGCCGTAAGTACGCAATTGCTTGTATCCTGTATAAGAAGTCATTTTTAGCGACCTGACTAAATCAATAATGTTTGCGCTGATATTCTGCAAAGAAATAAAATTAACAAGTTACTAAAATTATAGACATATAATTAAAATTCATAATTCTTTATTTTGTTTCCCAACATTTTAGATGCTTGTTCCTACCAATATTTTACCAGTTTCTACCTATGCCACACCTACCTCTTGGGCGTAATTTAAAATAAATTCAATAAGTAGATTTTACATTAACACAAACCGCCATTTTGTTACATTATGTTGATTTCGTACCAGTTTATCTCTATATCACATTTAATTTTTCTGTAAAATTTAAAGTCAATTGAATAATTTTTGTACGTTAATTTTTTAAAAAAATTATTTGGCCCCATTTTGTTCCAATATCTAGAATTAAACTGGTAAATTCTCTATATCACACTTAATGCTTGCACATAATTTGAAATTAATCTAATAAGTAGTTTTTTAGGCTGATTTTTTAAATATCTTATTGAGCCGCCTTTTTGGTTTGCTACTATCTTATATTCATACCAAAATGTTACACTAAACCGCCATCTTGTTCCGAAAAATTGGATTTTTACCAACCAGGTACATCCGTATATGACTCTTCATTTTTGACTAAAATTGGAAGTCCATCTGATAAGTAGTTTTTGGCGCGAACTGACAGTCACACAGACAAAACTACAGACGGACCGCCTGAATTGATGAAACATATTTTTTTCCGTCTAGCGACGCTAAAGCTAAAACGAGAGATATGTAAAACTCAAGAGAGTGATTTTTTTCACGATGACAAACATTTAATTTAACCGCCATTTGGTTCCGCCATCTTTAATTAGTACCACAGTTTTAGTAGTTCGTCTCTATACTACAATTAGTTATGGCACACAATTTGAAATCAGTTCATTAAATAGTTTTTCAGGCTAAATTTTTAGATATTTTAATAAGGCGCCATTTTGCTCCGCCATCCTGGAATTGTACCATAATTTCGTAAGTTAATTCCTACATAAGACTTGATTTTTGTACACAATTTAAGATAAATTGGACAAGTAGTTTTTTAGGAATATTTTTTTAACAATTCACTAGGCCGCCATTTTGTTTTGAATTTTTACCCAAATCAAAGTTTACAGAATTAATATTTAATTCTATAAACTTTGCCAAAATGTTCGGCATCTAGGTATTCTGAAACGCAAAGATCTGAAAAAATCTCGGAGGGTGATTTTTTTACGATTGCAATATTTCCCTTTAACGAGGGAAGTAAAAATGTATAACTAGTTCCAATCTGCAAGTTGGTTTAGGTAATATAACACTTAAAACGTACCATCTAACTGTAAAGGTAGTCGGAAAATGTTTGCATGCGGCAAGATTTGCTGTAGTGTTGCCCTAGCGCGATTTAAGTCTACATAGAAATATTTTAATGCGTATTTTAAGAATATTAAAAATTAAAACGCACAAGAAAATTATGTTCTAAGTAGACATATAGAACTGTTAATTATAGATTAGAGACCGCGGTGGACTGCGAACTCTGGTGGTGATATGAGTTAAGTTCCGCGGAAATCTCTAGATGCCTCCCACAGTCCCAACCCTACTTCATCCATTTAGGGAGACCAGGAGTCTATTATTTTTTATTTATTGCATCGTCTATTGAAATTATGATCGGTCTTTAGTAAAATTAAGTGTAATTTTGTCACTATACAAAGTTTTGGTTTTAAATATTTGAAGATTGTCTTACTATTTATATAAATATATCGGTTAAGTGACTTTTGAACCACCCATTACATAGTTAGATATGACTAGTGACGCCGCAAGATGGGACGAGACGAGATTAAGGCTTCGTCTCATCTCGATTTTGGTTAATCTCGTCGATCTTTGAATTTTGGTCGAGATGAGACGAGACCACGGTTATGTCTCGTCTCGAAAAATCCCGTCTCCATCGAGGTCTCGACTTAGGGTACATTAGACTATACGGTTTAGTTATATATCGTGTCTGAGCGAACCGCGCGCGTTCAGAAATTCATAAGTTTACGCACCTGCCTGGACGTTATTCGATTGAAAATGCCTTCTAAACATTTGTTTGATAATTTACAATACATAATTTATCAGTACATAAAATTTCAACTTTTATCAAATGACCCTAAATGTTTGTGATAAACGGTGTTGACTGTACATATTCTCTTAAACAACTTGCTGAGTCTGTATAGGGTTATCATTTACACTTTGACACCTATTTACAGCTTAAATTATAGACGTAATATACTACAGTTGTTGGATTTTCCCTTAATTATCTTTTAGAAATATTAAAAATGAAAAAAAGTGATGAAAAAATTGAAATATAGACACAGCGTATTTTTTTTAATTTGACACCGTGTTTATTATATATATATATATATATATATATATATATATATATATATGTATATATTTATATATACTAGGTCTGATACCTTTATCTTTAAAGGCAAACGAGAAAATTGGCAAAAATCCTGCTATACGTTGCGATGCTTAGAGAGAGAGAGAACATTCTGTTCTAACAGACGAGTGTGGAAGCGATAGGAATACATCACCTCTTATGGAAGGATTTTTTGTCAAGTTTCTCTCTTTAAAGATAAAGATATCAAACTTGGTATATTTATGATTTGTAAGAAGAGTACAGGATATCACATTTAAAAGAAAATCTACGTTATGCCTATATTTCAACTTCTTAATGATTGTAATTAAAGTTGTAGCCAGGTGTTAAAATATAAACGAAACCCCGCTTCTTCGACCGGTGATTAAATAAAATGCTAATTTGCACAAAGTCATTTTTGATAAGGTACTTGTTTGACATTAATTTTTTCGACGGGTTTAAATTCTTCCTGCACTACACTTTGTTACAAGTGTGGTGCTTACTGAAGCAGCTGCTACTAAACATAAAAAATAATAAAGTATAAACAAGTGCCAAACTATTTTACTCTATGTGAAGAAGTTTCGTTTCTATAGGGCTTCATCGCAACTCAAACACAAACGTATTTTGATATTCATTAAATTATACAAGAAAACATTGGAAATTGTTAGTAGATTTTATAAATAAAATTATATTCTCGGTGTCTCATTTAAACTAAAAAAGTTGGTACCCGGCCAAAAAATAGAAATTTATTTTCTAACGCCTACTTTTGTATTTAAACATTTTGTTCTATTTTTTTGCAGGTTCTAAGATAATACTATCTTATCTATCAAGATAAACGGGTCACCCGAGGTTTCTTCTTTACTTTTTAGGTTATTTTAATAAATGTAAACTTTTTAGAAATAACTGTTACACAAAACAATTCTTCTCCGCTTAAGAATTAACTTTTAAATAAACAAGAACTATGAACCATCAGGTAAGTTTCTTTAACCAAAATCGGGTCGAGACGAGACAAGATTCTCGGGTCGAGATTGAAACTTGATAAGGTCGAGACGAGAATATCATCACTATGGCATAAATATAATATTTGCCTTTATTTAATCAAAGGTCATACTTGTCAGTCAACGAGGGAAATATTGAAGGCCCCGAAATATTAAACATTAAACGAAGAAGTGCTTCAGTCCATTTCTATATCATCCAACAAAAAAGCCTCAGGTCTTCACCAAATTCCAATAGAGGTAGTAAAACGCATAAATAAAGATAACATCAGTAAAGGTGTAATGTCATGTGATTTCAGAAGTCTGACTTAGGACTACCATTATGTCGATCCCTACAATACCTAGACCGAGAAAATGCAGTGACTACCATCGGATTAGTTTGAACAGTCACTGTTTCAAGGCGTTCCTTTGTATCGTATGTGTAAATACGCAGTAAATACAAACTTGATCTTGTTAATGCTCAAATGGGATTCAGGGACTGGTCCGGAACATGTGAAGCTTTGTTTGGTATCAATGTACTTCTCCAGAATTGTCTGTTCAGATACAACGAGGTTTCTGCCAAAGCTGTATTCTTTCCTCCTCTAGCATGTAACCTTAACTAGGACAGGAATCTTAAAGCGGCTCTTTGGGGAATGAATCATCGAAATGGAACTAGCTGCATTGTATTTAACACCAATAGGTACGGATATGAAACAGTCATCCTACACAATTACGTAGAAGGTCTTCAGCATATGATTAATACAATTAACACAACTTTAGTTGAACTAGCTCGATATTAATATTAACTTTAGTAAGACTAAGCTCATAATATTCAGCCGCTATTTTTACATAGTTTTTGTTAAGGGCACACAGATCAACCAATTTAAACACTGGGGTAGCATTCTTATGGAGCAACTATTCCCCGAACTAGAAATTAAATGTCGTACCTAGAGAGCAACAACTTAATGTCTTAAGATGAGATCTATTGTAATGACGACTTAAACGTGAAGTTCCGACAGCGCATGGTAAAATTGTTGCCAATTGTTTTGACCGGCACAGAAACCCTAAAAGTAAGTTCAATTGGAGGCATTTCAAATGCAGGTCTATCGAAGAATGCTGTGAGTTTCTTGGATTAGACTGACAACACACTCAGACATGAAAGAATATAAAGAGAATTGTTTACAATAGTAAAAAGCCGCAAAATAGCTTACCTTGGTCACTTTCTACGCAAAGATAAATATTGGTTACTCCAACTAATCATGAATGGCAAGATTGAAGGCAGATGTCATAGCTCAGTAATATCAGAATGGCCGAGGAGAGGACATGCGAACTCTCCGAAGAAATCTCCGATGAAACTTTGTTATTCAAGTGAGAAGTATTGAAATGTGTAAGCAAGTTTAGTTTTTGATCATTTTAAAAAGTAAACGAAATTATTTATACATTTTTTTAGTCTAAAGCGAAATACATACGTAACCATATTTTTTAGTCTTCTGTATGAGATAGTAGAGGATTGATTTATTTAAAATTTGATAATTTTTGTAGATTAGCTAATTTAAAAGAAATCCCATTCATTTAAACATTTTGTAGAATAACAATATATAAGATTTATAATTGAATTTTAATTTTACTTACAAAGACAGATCGATATTTTTACCAGAGGCGTTTGTTTAAATCAGTACTTACATTTTTTTATACATATCTGATTGGTTTTTAATTTGATGATTTCTTAGCTAACTTAGTATAAAATTTAACGATCACCGTTGTATTTTGTTTCTGAAATTTTTGAATAGACAGAGTTCATTATTAAAAACAGTAGCTTTATTTCCACTAATTAATTATAATGCAATCTTAAACTACCACAGTGTATAATCAAGAAAATAGCGAAAAATAAATCTTTTGAGAATGGTGAATACATATCTTAATTACTAATCTAAATTGAGCATATATAAAACAATTATACTAGCGCATTTTAACTACTGAATATAAATTGTGCTTCATTAAAAAAAAAACATGTTTCCCTTTTCAAATGGATACTAACGTTCAACAAATTCCGGGACGTGTACAGAGGTGATGATAAAAGTTTATTTTAATTATGTTTATAAAACTGAGTTTTTGTAGTGTCGGTTGCTATGTGTAGCTTATGGAACATAATTTTATTATATCAATTTGGAAAATCTAGGTAGGTGTCGTATCAGATGCGGTCAATATTAGTGTCACTTGCGGTGTGAGGAGATTATTTTTTGGATTTCATAATATAAGCTAGATAGGAGAGTATAACTTCCTTAACTCGAAATGATCTCTAACTCGAACATTTTTTGCGAATAATTAAGTTTTACAATCTGACCAAGTATTTTTATCCCTGTAAATTGAATTTCTATACTTAAAAATTTGAACTGAAATTTAGTAGACAACGAAAGGTAACTCGAATTTTTCGGGGAAATACCAATTGTATTTCGGTGACTTACTGGTTCGCGTTAAGGATTGGCAACAGATAGAAACTTGTTAGTCTCTTAGCACGCATCTGTCACATCGTAGGGGATTTTAAAAATTGTTACAGGTTGCAGTAAAGGTGGTGAGATTTGACAAAGAATTTTTGATGTGTATATTAGTGAAAATATAAAATGGCAAAGCAAAATTTAAAATGTTTAACGCTTAGGGAAAAATTGAAATTAATTGGTGAGGTGGAACAGGGCAAAAAGAAGAAAAAAGACATTGCACAAGAATTTGGAATTTCCCCACATTATCGACCATTTTAAAAAACAAAGACAAACTTTTAGAAAAACGAGATGACCACGATTTCAACTCCAAACGAAAAAGGCATACAACATTTGTTAATAATGATGTGGATGAAGCTATCCAGAGAGCAATTATAGACACTTTTTGGACACGACACATTTTTACGCTACTCTGTTGATACCGCGGCCAGTTTAGTGGAAAATGAGGCCGAAATGGTGAAAATATATACCAGATAGTGCCCAAAATGTAGTCAAATGTTAGTACAAAATGTGTTGGTCCAGTATGTTTCTAAAGTGGGGCAATTGTTGTTAATTTGTGTCCAAAATAATTTTCCTATGTTGCCGTTACGTTTCTAAAATTGAACTTAAATATCCCCAATGTTTTCCCAAAATGTGACCGAAATGCTTTTTTATGGTTGCAAAGTCGACACACTTCTATCCAGTTTGTGCCCAAAATTATATTTTTGTGTCCATTTTGTATAAACTTAAACTCATTACCAACACCAAAATATATTTATATTTAACAATTTATTGCATAATAGACACAATATATCAATTATTATTTTTGTTTCCAATTCGCCTTCAAATGAGAAATATGCATATTTAATAGGTAGGTATACGGGTGATACGCGAGTCTGACTTATCGGGGCACTCAAAATTTCAGATAATAGTTGATAAAATACTCCTAAAAACCAGGCAAGCTTTAAAAACCGACAGCACATTGTGTTTGTTTTTGCTTAAAATGAGCCAGACATTTAAATTTAAGACAATTTTATTTTTTCCGCCATTGCTATCAAAGTAAGCATTGTGGAATCTTCTTAACAAAACATGGCGTCTTAATGATTGTGCCGAACGGAACATATTGTTACAGTTAGATTTGTCATATATGTCTGTCAGTACATAGGACAGTAAAATAAATCTTCGCTTGACACTTTTTCATTTTTTTAGTATTATATCATTTGTGATATCTGTCATTTTAATCTAATTTATAATTAAAAACACATTTTTATACTATATTCAGTCAGTATATTTAACATTGATATCTAAGTTACAGAAATAATGCTAGTTTCAGAAATTTCTTGTCACAAATAGCCGGAAGCAAAAATACAAAATTAGAACCTTATGTGAATTTACTTTATTTTTGATAGAGCCAATATAATATACTTTCATATTGTACTGTATTATCGTATAATTACTGTTTTATATATAAAATTAACTTTAAGATATCCCAATTAATAGGAATTAACATTTTTAATGTGCTGTGACTCGAAGACTAGGTCAACAATCATATAAGACAAAGAAATGAAGGTAAAATCTAAGTGACATATGTTTCTGATAAGATAATCTAATAGAACTTTCAAAAATCTACCTGTATATAGTTTTTTTGCGTTAATATTCTAAGATTCCATTTGTTTATATCAGTTAGTTCAGAAGAATTTTGTTGTATACATGTCAAATAGCATATCACATTTTGCTTAGAAATTTCACAAGCGCGTAAGTTTAAACACAAATGTTCTTTAATAACTTGGTTCACTATTTTGCATTAATTAGTAAGGTAAATTTGTTCATTATTATATATTTTGTAATCTATAAAGATTTGCTTTGTTATTGTTTATCAGTTGTCAGATTTTTACACGGGGTTATGATAGGTCAGTTCAAAACCACATGCTTTCAATCGATAGAATAATGCAGTCGAAATAAGTATAGGAGTGGAAGTATTGTCTCTCTCTTTTTCTTTCTTATTATGAGTCCTATTGATTTGACGCATCGGCGTCTAATTTATATGGTTATTCTTTGGTTGGACAAAATACAGGGTAGCTTGGATTAGTTGAGGAGTAATAATACATTTTCATCTCTTTCCAATACCGTGGGTATAAAGACTATTTTTGTTATAAACCGTTTGACAAGTTAATATTTAGTTTAGTGGATGTATTGTACCAACATTATTTTGTTGAAGCAAAAGTATAGAGAAAGGTTGTTTTGTTTTCAAATAATGTTTTGGAATGTAGATTTACCGTGTTTGGTAATATTGTGTGATGGAAACCATTTCGTGTACGTGAGAAGTGCTAAGAAAAAGATCTTTCTTTTTAGCACCAAGTCTCATAAACGACGGAAGTGTCGGATGTTCTGAATTTTTTTTTTGATTGTTAACTAAATTCCATCCCAAATGGGAGATTAGAAGGATCCGATTTGACGAAGTGAAGTTGAATATTATGGTTTAGTAAATTTTGGGTTTCAAATTTACGGCCTAAATGGCGATTTTGTCTTAATTACTTCCACGTGCCACTAACATCGGTCGTCATAACATTGGTGCTCATCAAGCAATTTTTTTTTTGGTACCCTCGTAGCTACAATGAGGTAAGAATTTTGTATTATATTCTCGTATATATTGTATGCTGTTTAGCCTGTCTGGAATTATATTCCAAGTTTTGTTGTAGAGATTTTTCTAAGGGGGGGGGGGAAGAAACTTATTGGGATTCTAAACTGATTATTTGATCTAATTCTTGTTTATATTGTGTAATCCACATGTTACTAATCTGGAGTGGTATAGATAAGGAATAAGCTTCGGGGCTTTGTATTTACGTACCCAAATCAAATAATTTAGTTGGGATATCAGTTAGTGTAACCTTACAATAAATTTAAACTCTTGTTAGGGAAAACTTAATTCCTTCACTTCTTGTTGGGATGCTATTAAGCTTTCTAGTGGATGGAATTGAGTTAACAATAACTTTTTTTTTGTTCAGTACATTTTCTTTTTTTTTTGGGGGGGATAAGTCACTGAATATTGTGAATTAACAATAAAAGTCATTTGTTTCCAACGTATTGGTTTTCAATTGATCAAGATAAGTCTTTACCTATTGATATTGGTTAGGTTCAATGCAACTACTTTTTTTTTCCAAGTTTTATTTAACCTAAATTAAAACTTGGTAGCGCTCAACTTAAATATTACATCTAAAGTAAGAGATTGTGATATGGAAGTATAGGTAGAGTAACGAGAAAGAAGAATCCGAACCTTCCCGACTAAAGCTAGCAATAGTCATCATCAAGAGATATTATTGGGTCGATATTAGGTGAGTGTATTGCGTCTGGTGACTAACATATCTTACTTATTTACCGCCTTCCATCATATTCGTAAACCATAACCTTTCAATTGGGCATCCTTTAAAGGTAGAAATGTTAGAATATATTTCCTATATTAGCCCCTTTTGTTTCCAAAAATTGTCTAACTTAACACATACAAACTGGGGGAAACATCTTAGACCCGTCTTTCCGTTATTTGACCAAAATTCTACTTAAATACCTGTTTAGCATATAGGATTTATTTGGCTTTCGTGTACATAATGTGCCTAAAACGGGTCCATTTTTTCATATACATGGCGTTTAAAATACGCCCTGTGTGTATCGATGGTTCCAATTTGGGCTCGATTCAGACACATTCCTACTACAAGGATTTTCTAACCCCGAAATTCTCAAATTTCAATTTTTTGTTTTTTTTGCGCTTGCCGTCACCGTTTATTGGCTCATCCAAACTATCGGTTGATTAAACATATTTCTAGGCGATTGTACCAGTAATTACCTACTCCCATTAGTATAATATCTACTTTTGAGGGCGTTTCAAGCAATGTTCTACTATCTCTAGGTAGGTAACTATGACTCGATTTTTTTAACAAGTTGAGTAGATCATTTATTGCGCGATGCGTAATTTTATGTGTAGGTTCCCATATTTTCAGATTCTCTATAAACGACCCTTGTGTTTTTGGTTCATCTTCAAAATGGTTGTTATCATCACGCAAATCATAATTGTACTCATCATAAAAAATATAGTTTTCTCGTGGTAGTTCTACTATTTTTAGGCATTTCTTTTAAAATTATGGTTAAATTCGCAGAATCAACTTTAGTTAATGGGCAATCTACTCATCTAAGGTAAACTAACACATTTTGGAAACAAAATGGAAACTAGGTGCATGGAATGAGCCCATATGAGACCTAAAGTGTGCCCATCCAACACATTCCCGAAACAAAATGAAAATTATGCGTTCAAAATATGTCCATTCAACACATGTTAGTAACAGAGCGGAAACAAAATTTTCGGACAAAATACAGAGGCAACGTGTTAGGAAAGTTTCGACACCAAGTTGCTCGAATTTTGTTATTGTGTCCAAACTAGCACAAGACGAGAACATTCTCGGTATTTGGTATCTAAAGGATTACCAGTTAGGCACAAACTAACACAATTAAGTTGATATTGTGTCCACACATTTTTTTAAATTAGACACGTCAAATAGGGCAGGATTCCAGGAACACTATTTAGACGCAAGAAAACTGTGCCCAACTTCGAACACATTTTGCTCCTTGGGTATGGTTAAGTAGGTTACTACCGCCCGTGATAAAAATCTTCGACTCTCAAGAACCTTAATTAGAAGAAAATATAAAGAATTTGATGTTGCTTTGGGTCGCAAAGATTTTTCAACTAGTGTAGGATGGTTTGTGGTGAGAGTGCATTTGTAGTTTTACAATGTAGCGAGGATTGAAAAAAATTGTTTTACCTGATTTAATCCGACACTACGAAGAAAATGACATTTTTAATGCACACGATACAAGCGTTTTTTTAATATTTGCCCAACAAAATATTAGCGTTGTAGGATGGTTTGTGGTGAGAGTGCATTTGTAGTTTTACAATGTAGCGAGGATTGAAAAAAATTGTTTTACCTGATTTAATTCGACATTACGACGACAATGACATTTTTAATGCAGACGATACAAGCGTTTTTTTAATGTTTGCCCAACAAAACATTAGCGTTTAAAGGCCAAAAATGTTTTGGTGGCAAAAAGAGCAAGGAGAGAATAACAGTTATGGTTGCAAGCAATATGGGTGGATCCAAGAAGTTCAATAAAATAATTAAAAAATAATCTACATTGTTTTAAGGGCATAAAATCACTTGATGTGGATTATGAATACAACAAAAAACAGTGGATTACAAGTGAAATCTATGAAAAGTGGCTCAAAAAGAGATATAGATAAAATGTTTGCAAAATAGGAAAATTCTACTGTTTGTTGACCACTGTCCCACACACCCTAAGGATGACCTCGATTTTACAACCAATGGTCCAAGGAATCATAAAAAATGTTAAGCAGTATTACAGAAAACGAATCATAATGATAGTTTTGGTCAAACAAACAAACAAACAAACAAAAGTACAAACAAAAGTATGCTTTATTGCTGCAGAAAAATTTTACAATTTTATGGACAAAGCAAAATATACCTAAAAATAAGACATATCAAAACATTAATCGAAAATAATTTCGACAGGTCAGTGCTTTTTTTTTAAAAATGTAAATTATCAATTTACCAAATCGTAAAACACACGTTAGAATATAACATAACATTGCAAACAGTAAATGAATCATGATAACCTTATAAAAGTAAACAAACACACATGTACGAGGTGAATAATTTCGATGATATTGAAATCAAAATTGCAACTATGCGACCTTAAACTCTATGTTATTATAGTTATACAAATAATTGTGATGTTAAACAGAAGGTATATTGAACTAGTGTAGAATGTAGTATACAAAAAGAATTAAATTGTTTTTAATCCAATACCTAACAAAAATAATTAAGTTTTAAGTGAATGTTCGACAGTTCTTTTCCCTATATAATGATTTACAAAATTCTATGCTACGAGTTAGGACATGACTCACAAAAGATTTAAGTAAACAAGCGAGTTTAGTGACAATTTAAAGAGACTTACTCACTGAAAAAAAAAATCATTAACGCTGTAAAAGTGGTCTCTCAATGAGGTATGCTTTGGTGTTTTTTCGAAATTGTGCAAGCATATGGATAGATTTTAAATGTACTGGCAGATTGTTGTAAAGTTTTGTGGCGTTGTAAATAATTGATTTTTTTATTAATTCTGTGGAAGGAATGGGAAGATAAATATCATGCCTAGAGTTTCTGGTAGGGTATACATGTTGTGGCCTTTCTGGGAGGGTGTTTATATGTTTTCTCAGCAAACATACCGTTTCCAAAATAAATAATGCAGGAAGTGTTAATATTTCATGTTTTTTGAAATAGTATTGGCAGTGAGCTCTATTATTTAGACCAAACAAATAACGAATGGCTCTCTTTTGAAGCATAAAAATACTACGAAATTGCTCGGTGGTACAGCAGCCCCAAAAGGGAAGGCCATAGCGGAGGTGGGATTCAAATAAAGACAAATAAGTAAGTCTGGCAGAAGGAACGTCTAGTTCTTTTGAAACTGATCGAATGGCGAAGCAGGCGGTAGAAAGTTTTTTAGTTAAGGTGTCAACATGATTAGACCATTTTAGGTTGCTATTTATATTTAAACCCTGGAATTTAACCGACTCTACGTATTCAATATTGCTGTTATGTACCTGAAGTGGTTGTAAAGTTCCCTTATAAGATAACGCCACCGTTTTATCGACGTTAAAACAAAGCATATTGGAATCGGACCAAGCCTTAATTATAACCAAGTCTTTGGAGATACTAGAGTGTAAAGACGTTGTATCAAAATCACTCCATGTTATGCTTGTGTCATCAGCAAAAAGGGAGATTCTTCCATTAATTTTAAGGTTCGTGATATCATTAATGTATAACAAAAAAAGAATAGGTCCCAAGACTGAACCTTGAGGGACTCCACTTGTAATCAACTTACAATCAGAATCGGAACCATTAGCCCTTACAAGTTGTTGCCTTTTTCCAAGATAAGATTTGAACCAATTTAAAGAAGTACCACGAATTCCATAAAAATTTAGTTTGTTTATCAGAATTTCATGACTAACACAATCAAAGGCTTTCGCATAGTCACAAAAAACTGAGGCAGTTGGGTGGTTGTTATTGAGAGATAAGTAGACGCCTCTAAGCAACGTGAACATGGCGTCATTGGTGCACTTGTTGGGTAGAAATCCGAACTGCTCCGGGGATATTATCTGATGTTTCAGGAGAAATGGCATAAGACGGTTCTTCAGTAGCCTTTCGATAATTTTTGATAGCACTGGTAGTAGTGCAATTGGGCGATAATTGCAAGAGTTAGTTTTTTCGCCGCCTTTATGAAGTGGAATAATTATAGCTGTTTTAAGGCAATCAGGGAATACACCTTTTATAAAGGACTCATTTATTAATGTTGTAAGGGCCTCTATGACTGGGAGTGGCAAGTTCAGGAATATTCTAATTGATAGGCCATCAGTGCTACACGAAGATTTACTTTTGATATTATGTATTACCTTCAATAGTTCAGTGTTGCTAACGGGACTTAAGAAAAAGCTATCAGCTAAACTTTTTGAAGGAGGGAGAAACGAAAGAGGGTCCAAACTTGGCGAGATACTAGAGGTAACATTTTTGCTTACATTAATAAAATAATCATTTAGATCATTAGCCCCTGGCAAGATCTGAGTCACAGGGTTTGATTTGTTTCTGAGGTTGTTGATGATGGACCAGGTTTCTTTTGAAACGTTATTAGAGTTTGTTAGACGTTTTCGGTAGTGTAATTTTTTTGCTGACTTAATAAGAGTAGTGTAGATCCTCCTATAATTAGAGATATAGTCGAGAATAAGAAAGGAGTCGGTGAATTTTTTTATATATGAGAGCGAGCGCATATTTTTAGCAGAAATTCGTATTCCTTTCGTGGTCCACGGTTTATGCCGCTTAGGTTTGATATTCTTAAGCGGAAAGGCCTTGTTAAAAGCACTTAAAGTTTTATTTAAAAAAGTTCTGAAGTTTGTGTTGACATTATCAGATTCAAAATTCCAATTGGTGTTAAAGCAAATATTATGAAATACTGAGAAATTTGCGGCCGAGAAAATTCTGCCCCGATGGCGAGATCTTGGTAAGGGCCTAATAGGTAAACTAAACCTGGAAATTACCGCCTCGTGATCGGAAAGACCTGAGTTATAGACCTGTGATTGCACCTCTGATGGAGAAAAATCAGACGCCATGTAATCGATGATAGAAGAAGAGTTTTTTGAAATTCTAGTTGGCGAGGATACATGCATTGAAAGACCGAAAGAGTCGAATATAGAAATTAGATATTTCTGCATGGCACAAACAGTAGCATAGTCAATATTAAAGTCCCCGCATAGAATTTTTTTACCTTTAATCGGTAGGCTGTCTAGCAAACTTACCAGGCTATTTAAAAATGATTGTACATCAGAGTTTGGTGATCTATAAATACAAATTACATAAAGATCAAGGTTTTGATTATATACTATAGAGACTTCAAAAGAGCTATCCGCTAACAAATGATCATATTTAGATACCGACATGAAATCTCCATTTAGGGATAGAATCAGTGTTCCCCCATGAGCTGAGTTTTTTCTGTCATATCTAGCTACTGTGGTATACCTCTCAATATAAAAGGGTTCGTTTAGATTCAGCCAGTGCTCAGTAATTGCAACAAGTTGGGGGAACTCCAATTCTTCCAGAAATAGATACAACTCGTCAGTTTTATTTCTTAGAGAAGCAATATTAATTAGAACCATATTAAGACTAGTAACATATTAGGAAGTTTTGGAGGAATCTAGTTCCTCAGGACACGTCGTGTTTTCTAAAAATTTTTTTTGGGAGAATTGCTGGTAAAATAGTTTTTATGGCATTCTCTGGTCCTCTGAAGATGAATCGATCTCTCCGAAGATATGTAGGATCCATAGTTAAATCCGTAAGCAGCATGAAAATCGAAATATATCTTATGTAGGGTTCTATAATCTATAGGAATGCCTTCAGAAGCCAAAAACAGCCTGGTGCTTGTATTTGTAAACCCTTCAAAGTGAATTGGCGCAGGTTGGTCGTGCAGGAAGGCGAGATATAACTTAAAGGCCTTTAAAATGGCTGGTTCTCTTAGTCTAGACATGAGGAAACGGTTATCAGAACTTTTTTCGGTTCGCGTAAGCTTCACTGTTGGGGGAGACATTGGATCAAAAATAGGTTCTTGGTCAGTAGGAGCTTTCTTGGAAAGACTGTAGCAGTTGTCGCTCAACAAGACATTTGCTTTGCAGGCAGCAATGGCCTCTTTGTCAGAAGATATTATAGTGCCCTTTTGAGAAATTGGAGAGGAGACAACCAGTGAACTGACGGAGCTCGAGTTGGTGGGCAGTTTTTTCGGTGTGGAGGGAGGTGGGAGGTTCGGTGTAGATTTTTCTGTAAGTTCGGATACAGCTGACCGTTTTATTACTACGCCATGTGGCCATAGATTGCTGTCTAAAAGCTTTTCAGCTGACTTTTTTGACTGAGTTCCAATTTTAAAATCAATATTTGAGATATGATTGATTAGGTGGTAGCATCGAATAAACTCTGTAGTCCCAAGCTTTTCCTTAACGTAGTGAACTATGTTGTTAGGCGTAAACCCTGCAGGAAGATTTCTTACGACTACATAGTGCCACCGTTGTGTATTATTACAAGCCAGCTTGCTGGAGCCTTCAGTAGTACTGGGAATATCCGTAGGTGTTACCTCAGTTTGTGTAGAGGCGGTGGAGCAGGTAGTTTCCATAGTTGGTGTAGGCAAGGGTATGGTGGTAGGGTATGTATTTTTGATATGCTTACACTTATGTTGGCTTTCATATTTGGAGTATAACTCCTTTACCAAGTCAGTTACACAAGTTAGGTTGCTCTTAATGTTAGCAATACCTGCTTTTAATTCAATTGAAGAGGAGTCCTGTACTTGGATTTTTATCACTTCTTCGGCATTGTTGAAGAGGATTTGGGAAATATTGAAAATATTCTGTTCCATATCCCTTAGAGACTTTAATAACATATCTGGTTTGTAAGCGGAAAACTCCCTCGAGAGATTATGGATATCGTCAATTTTTTTCTCCATGAGATCCCACCTGGATTCACTCTTCACTAAAATGTCATACATTTCAGAAATTGTCGGTACACTACTTGACAATTGAGATACACGGTTTGCGACTGAATCAAAAAGTTCATGTGGAATCAAATTTTGAGATACCTTTGTGATTTTATCGTTGAGATATTTCAAACTAGGGGAGTCGCACAGGGCGCAGAAAAATCGGAGGTGGGTTGATTTTTGTAATATCAAGATTTTTGTGGTAGCCTTATCAAGGCCCGTGCAATTCATGCAAAAAGATCGTTTACACTCGCCACTACAACGAAGTTTATTGTATTTGTCTTTCTCTGAAAACTCTTTACGGCAATTGTCACACTTGTATTCAGCCATATTTAGAAAATGAAAAATTCGAAACAAAAATACACAGCGAAAACAAAACAGAACAAACACACGTACTGCGAAGCAGCTCGACTGCGAGGAACGCAAAACAAAGCACACCCGAACGGTACCGCAGTCGAACTGACAATGGTCCATATGGAAGAAGCAACTCCTATAACTTCAATCTCGCTACTTGAAGTAATTAGAGATCTAAATAGAACATGGAAACTCGGTAATAAAAAACAAACAATCAGCAATTGTTTCAGGAATGCAGGATTTGCTAGAGCTGAATTAGTGCAGGATACTACTGATGGATCTCGTACCAAACTGCAATGAATACCGATGATATTTCATTTGAACATTAGGTTAATATTGACGATGATGTGCAAACAATGGAGTTCTCAACAGACGAAGACATTTTAAATAGCGTTTTAGAAAATCTTATTCCTAATGAAAAAGGTAAGTTTAAGCTAAAAATTACCAAAGTTAAGCAAGTCAAGAAAGAGAAAAGGTTCCTAATGCAGTACATGGCTTGGTAAATGTAGTAGATTTCATAGAAAAAGGAAAATGGTCAGTATTTAAACATCGAATTCGATTTTCGGTCCCTTGGAGATTCGAGTTAGGGAAGTTTCACTGTTGATGGATCGGGTATGAGACGGAGTGAGGCAGTTCGGGAACACTAAGTGAATCGGTACCATGTTAATACCTGGTTAGGGCGCCGAAGTAAATATATTTGCATGGCCAGTCCTAAGCGTGGATAAAGGGTGAAGGAAGGGCTTTAGTTTCACCTCATTTGATACACTCTGTGGCCCAAGCTTAATCGTTAAAGCTTCGTACAAAATTATGTATATCACATTGATTTTAAATCTCAATGTATAAATATGTTTGCATTGCAAGTCCTAAGCAGGGATAAAGTGTGAACGAAGGGTTTTAGATTCACCTCATCTCACACTCGTTATCTTGTTACCTGAAAATCTTCCTAAGGTTCTGCACTAATCGCAGGTGATACTAATATTGCTGGACCGCCAATAATACGACCACATGTGATATTATTTCTTCTTTCCCTTTTTTCCTTCATGATAAATTGAAATTAGTTTAAAAGAAAAATATTTTTTGGTATTTCGCCACTTTAAATGGAAAAATTATAAAATTTTGTTTTTAAATTATGAATCCGCCACAACAATTTAGTATTTTATTATGCAGATAATAGACATTAATAATTTTAGAATCTCATTTTCCGTATATACTTTTTACTAGTCTTGGCCTTCGAGACCGTAATTTCTAACCTGTGATTACGAATTGAAACTAAGTATCCTTTTAATTCTTAAGTAGGTTTCTTCGACTTAATTTATTTTTTCTTCAGTTTCTGTGCTGTATCTGTATGTTAGAATTGATGATGAGCATTGTGGCCTTTCTTAACTTTTAATTTTTATATTTTTTTTGTTAATTACTTTGTGATTACTTTCTTGATATTTCCACTTCACACTTTAAATAGAGCATGAGCATGGCCAGGAAAAAATTAAATGGGGGAAAGATCATAAAACGATAACTATTTGCGATTTTTAAATTTAACCTTTTTTTTTTATTATACAGGTTAGTCAAATAGTGAAAAGCGTCCTTGCCGCTAAATACACAAGTTGTTAAATACGAGAGTATGCACATTTTAAAAATATTTTCCAGTATATAAGGGGTTTTAAAAAGTGCATCAAGGTAATTTTTGAATTTTCTGTATATTTTTAAGCATATTTAAACTACGTACCTCGTATTGCAAAATTATTAGTTGTATAACTATGAACAAACGAAAATCGGCTTGTTGGGTCTTTTAAAAAGATGTGTTCGATAGTGTCTGCAGGATGGTACCATATAGTAGCTTTTAAATATTAATGTTGGAAACCGCAATTAATTTCTCCCATTTTGAAATGGTTTTCTGTTTGCCGCCGTTTTATGCTTTTATTAGGTGACACTATATTTTCACTTAGATTATCTCTAATACATTTTATATTAAAATGCTAAAAAAAGACAAAAACAAAATAATTCCTAAAGTTATTCAGTTTTTATATGCATTTGTACTTCCCTCGTAAAAGGGAAGTATTGTGATTGTGAAAAAATCACCCTCCGAGGTTTTTTTCAGATCTTTACGTTTCAGGGTCCCTAGATGGTGAAAAACATGTTAAAAATGCTTATCCAAAGTATTTCAAATTTTGCACAAAAATCAAGTGGCTATAGGAATCAACTGGTAAAATGTTGGTACGAATCCAAAACGGCGACTTAACAAAATATTGAAAAATTCTGCCTGAAAAAACTACTTAATGAACTGATTTCAAATTCTGTGCCATAACTAATTAATACATTTTTTGTAATTTGAAATAAATCTCCTTCTCTGGTATTACACGTTTTGGCGTCCCTAAATAACAAAAAAATATGTTTTGTCAAGACCGTTGGTCCGTCTGTTAATTTGCCTGTCTGTCTGTCAGTTCGTGACACAGCCTAAAAACTATCCATCATATTGAATTCAAATTGTAGTGAAAACTAAAGCTCATATGGGGATGACTTAGTAATATGTTGGTAAAAATGCAATATGCCGGAACAAGATGGCGGCCTAGTGAAACGTTAAAAAAATTATTATCCAATTTGCACAAAAATCAAGTACTATGTAGGAATCAACTGGCAATATTTTTATACGAATACAAGATGTCGGAACAAAATGACGGTTTAATAAAATATTTATAAATTCAGCCTGAAAAAATTACTTAATGAACTGATTTCAAAATGTGTGCCACAACTAACTGTGGTATAGAGATGAACTAGTAAAACTGTGGTACCTAATTTAAGATCACGAAACATAATGGTGGTCATGTTTTATCAATTCGGTCGGTTTATCTGTCGGTCTGTCTGCGGCAATGCTTAAAAACTACTCATCAGTTTGACTTCAAATTTTAGTCAAAAATTAAGGCTCGTAGGGGGATGACCTGGTAATATTTTGGTACAAATCCGATATGCCGGAACAAAATGGCGGCATAGTAGAACGTTAAAAAATTATTACTAAAAAAAGTAATTATCCAATTTACTTCAAGTTTTGCACAAATATCAAGTATTACGTAGGAATCAACTAGTAAAATTTTCGTACGATTCCAAGATGGTAAAACAAATTGGGGGCTTAATATAATATTTAGAAATCAGTCTGAAGAATTTACTTCATGAACTGATTTCAAGTTGTGTGCTATAACTAATTTTGGTATAGAGATAAACGAGAAAAACTATGGTACTAATTCAAGATGGCGACCAAATAAAATTTTTGTAATCTGAAAAACTAGATGTCAAAAAATATATTTTATCAATTCCTTCGGTCGGTTTGAGTCTCTGTCTGACACTTTGCGGCATAGCATAACAATTATTCATCAGATTGACTTCAAATTTTAGTCAAAAATTATGGGAATGACCTGGGGATATTTTGATAAATATCCAATATGCCGGAACAAGATGGCGGCCTAGTAAAAGGTTAAAAAAACTGATTATCCAATTTCCTTCGAAATTTGCACAAATATAAATTGTCACATAAGAACGAACTGGTAACATTTTGGTATGAATCTAAGATAGCAAAACAAAATAGAGGCCTCATAAAATTTTTAAAAAATCAGTCTGAAAAAACTACTTATAATTTCAAATTTTGTGAAATCATCTAGTAGGTTATAGAGATAAACTGGCAAAGTTGTGTTACTAATTCAAGAAAGCGGAACAAAATGGCGGTCAAATAAAATGTTTAATAAAAAATTAACGTAAAAAAATCTTCTTATTCAATTGACTGTAAATCTTGGAGAAAAATTTAATATGATATAAGAATAAACTGGTAAGAGTTTAACATGACCTAACAAAATCGAGGTGTGTGTCAACGTAGAAACTATTTATTGAATTTATTTTAAATTAAGCCCAAAAATCAAGCTGGTAAAATATTGGTAGGGATCCAATATATTAGAACAAAATGGCGTCCAATAAAATGTTTGAATAGTCAGTATATATGTGTTCCTAAATAACTATGTACTAAACTTAAGTGGTCCACATTTCACTATTCCTAATAAAAGGAAATATTCATAACGAGGGAAGTTCCGGGTAAAGGAAATTTACCGATTTTTTCAGGTATACATAACAAATTATGACCCACGCGTGTATTTTTAGTGAAACATCCTACATATTGTTGTTTTTAGTTATAGAGATTTTTGCAGTTTTGTGTCTCTAGATCCTGAAAAACGTGTTCTCCTATTTTCTTCGTTCTGTCATTGTGTCTGTGGGTGGCATAGTTCAAAAACTATTAATACTTTCTTTTCCAAAATTAAAGCTCATAACATATCATGTCATTATAAAGAAACTATTTAACTAACATACCTCAAAATTTTCACAAATATTAGTATGATAGAGGGAGTAATATTGGTGCGAAGCCATTATTGCAGATGAAAATGGCAGCCTAACAAAATGTTTTAAAATTACTTTCCAAATAACATAACTTTTGTACAGATTATGTAAATCAACTTAGGAATAATAATAATAATAATAGTTACAATGATGCAGAAATAAAAATATAATATAAAATAAAAAAGGTATCCTGGATTATCTAGGCAGCGGTATTAATTGACTAGGTATGGTAATTCAATGAAAAGTGTGTATGTATGTATGATGTATATATTTGAACTTAAAGATCTTGACAAATAAAAGTTGTGGAGATGAAAAATATATATGCGCTTTATTTGAATGATTAGACATGTGAATGAAGCAAGAATTTTAAGTAGTAAACATAAGTAGTTATGTGTTATTAGGTACTGTTATGCAGTGCCTTTTAAAAAATGGGTCGCTTAACGTGAGATTTCTTGGCATAAAATAAGATAGAAATGTTCTGTATACATAGGTCCACAATCACCTCATTTTCAAGACGCACAAGCTACTATGATTATTCAATTCTTTGCCATTATTCAGCGGTAGCTTCTTTTATGTTGGCATTTTTGACAATTTGATGTTTGTCGCTCATTTTCGGAATAAGCTCACACAAAAGAAGATACTCTTAGTTCAGCTATTTTAATTTGAAATAATTTTGTTCTAATATAAGAAAATTTGAAATAAAAAGCAGTTCTAAGTATTACAAATGTTAAATATAATAATCAGTTGACATAAGTAACCACGGCATTTAGTTTTGATACTTGTTGGTTTTTTAAATCAAAGTAAGTGTAAAATTATTCAGACAATAAGTTCTGTACATTATATTGTCAAAATTGCCAAAACGAAATAAGTTACAGGTTTTTTGATAAAAATAGGTAAAGCTCTTTTAACCGAAATTTCTTCGTATTGAAATCCTTGCCTTTACTAATACAATTAAAATACCGGGTGACCACGAAATTACTAACAAGGCTGTAACTTTTTTAAGATAAGTACTATTAACATGAAATTTTACGGTGATATATGGTTACCTATGACTATGAGGAAGATTTTCGCTGTAGAAACAATCGACTGCCGTTTCCGCTTTAACCGGAAATGCTATCAACTTTAATATTTTAAACGGAATATCCTGCATATTGATTTATTTTAAAATTCTACACTAAATTCTAAACGTAAAACATGTTTCAGGCCCTATGTAATTCCTGATAGTTTTCGAGAAAATGGCGAATGAAACTTTAAAAATTTCAATGAATAATTCCGTTTTTTGGAAAAACAAATGAAGATAGTTCCAATTTACTACTGTAAATAGTGTTTGTTATGCAACTCATTGCATCTAATCTGACAATTAGGATACTTCCAGTTTACCCGGAAACGTAGTGAAAAATCACTTTCAAACGATATTCTCACTTTTTATTTTAATGGGACGACCTATAAACCTACTCAACATCTAAGTCTTCAAACAATTTTAAATACTTTTGTGTATCATACCTTATACCTATATCAAGTACTTTTCGAGATATTTAAAATTGAACTGTGCAATTAACTTTTTAACGCTTAGGCTGACAAATATTAAATTTCTGATCTAAGGCGGATTTGAAACAATACGTAAGTATATGGCCATCGTTCTTATAATATGCAGATGGTCCGCTTTGAGAATTAAACGGTAATTATAAGTACTAGGTTTTTCGAGATTTTCTTCTAAATTTTAATTATTGAAAATGTATTTCACTCGTGAAGACCAAATTGATATGATAATGATATACGGAGAAACTAGAAAAAATCTCCAGGAAGCCAGAGTATTATACGTACAGCGATTTCCGAATCGCCGATATCCATCAGAGTCATACTTTCTTTGGTTGGAAAAGTATTTAAAATCGGAATCCGCCAGGCGAGAATTTCATAGTTAGTGAAGAGGCTGAAATTAATACACTGGCTTGTATAACAATCGATCCTACTATATCAATACGACAAATAAGCAGTGAAATTGGAATTGGCCGCGAAAGTGCACGAAAAATTTAACGTAATCGTAAATCATTCAAATACCAAATCCATTACCACTTGTATGAAGCGGATTATCAGAGAAGACTGGAATTTTGCAACTGGTATTTTGATATGCAACAAAGACAGCCTAATTTCCGGACAGTAATTCTTTTTTCAGATGAATCCCGATTTACCAATATGGGAATGATTAACCGCAATAACACTAGGTACTGGGCTACCGAAAATCCGCACTTGGTAAGGGAAGGGGCATTCTAGAAAGATTGGGTGTTAACGTCTGGTTTGGAGTACTAGGAACTCGAAAAATAGGTCCCATTTTTTTTATGAGCCCCTGGATGCAGAACATTATTTGCAATTCTTCCAAAATACAATAGAGGATTTTATGGACAATTTACCTATTGTTTATTACAATCAAGTATATTTTCAGCAAGATGGGGCACCTGCACACAATTTCAGAGTAGTGACTCACTACCTGAGAGAAAAATTCGGCGGCAATTGGAGAGGTACAAATGGGCCAGTCAGATGGTCAACGAGATCGCCTGATCTCATCCTGTTAGATTTTTCATATTGAGGCTACATTAAACAAAAGGTCTACAAAACACCATTAGAAAGTCGTGTGGACCATATTAATCGAATTACAAGGGCGATAGAAGAAATATCTCCAATGCAGATGGAAACATTTTACAAGAGTTTTATAACAGAATTCGTATGTGCCATGAAGCTAATGGACAACGTTTTGAAGATCTTATCTATGGATGACCTTTTTTCTTGGTTTTCTATTACTCTTTAGTTTTATTTCGTGTTTTTCCTTGAGTTAAGAGGATTTTTTATGTTTGAATATTATTTAAATTAGTGTTTTGTGGCGTAATGACAGTTGAAGCTACTCAGTAGTGTCCTTAATAAATACCTATTTAAGTAGAATTGCAATATTTCTTATAGTAAATAATAAACAATGATTAGTTATATAGTGTGTGAAAACATCAAAAAACAGTCAATTTGAAATAACTTTTTGTAGGTAAGTTTATTTATATTTATAAGGTTAACTAATTTTTCATTTTTATTCAATTTACATTGCTGTCAAGTACAAAATATGCTTAGCCTTACAGATAACATATCATAGGCATTTTATTCCTTTTTTATATGTTAAAACTCAATTTAGTATCATGTAAAATTCAAAAAACCCAGTCCTTCCTTAGTACCTATATTTGATGACCACAAAACGTTGCAAAAAGTAGTATATTCTAATAGCTTGTTTTTTTTATTCGGACATTGAACAAAACAATAATTCTAAACTAAAGTACTTACTTTAAAAATTAGAAGGTGAATAAAAGAATGGCAGCTGTGTTGTTTTTTTTATTTCACAGCCACCTTGAATCAGAAATAGGTGTTAAAAAGGTAATTGCACAGTGCAATTGGAAATATCTCGAAAAGTACTTGTTATAGGTATAAGGTATTGTATACAAAAGTATCTAATTGTCACATTAGATGCAATGAGTTGCATAACAAACACTATTTACAGTATTAAATTGGAATTATCTTCATTTGTTTTTCCAAAAAACGCAATTATTCATTAAAATTTTTAAAGTTTCATTCGCCATTTTCTCGAAAAATATCAGGAATTGACGAAGATTATTATATATGTTTTATGTTTAGAATTTAGTGTAGAACTCAAAAATAGATCAATATACAAGGTATTCCATTTAAAATATTAAAGTTGGTAGCATTTCCGGTTAAACCGGAAACGACACTCGATTGTTTATATAGCGAAAATGCTCCTCATATCCAACCATATTTCACTGCAAAATGTCATGTTAATAGTACTTATTTTAAAAAAGTTACAGCCTTTTTAGTAATTTCGTGGTCACACGGTATATTACATTAATACCTTATATATAAGGTTATGACCATATATCAATGTACACACCATGTTATATGGTGTGTGGTATGATTTAAACGCCAATAAAATGTCATAAAAAAGAGCTGCATCATATTTCAAAGAACCTGAAATAATATGAAGGATTTCTATTTAATTATACTCTGAAAACCGAAAAACTTTAATACAATATATAATAATATATGCACACTTAACTAAATCTGTGCACTGTCACTGTAATTGTCAAAATGAAAGGGTTACAAAAATCACGGTGAATACCTGTTTTAAGGCGAGTTTCATAATATGTGGTGACCAAAAAGTCTGGGTTAGTAGCTATAGAATCAATTGAAAATTCACTTCCGCAACTATAGAAACCATAATAAATAACCATAACCCAATGGTTACCACACGTGAAAATGGGCCTTAAAAGTATTTGTTTAGTTATACCACCTTCGAGTTAATAAATAGTAAATATTACGTTTAAGCATCTCAGTTCTGCTATTATTTTAAATAGAGCTATATTTATTTTTATTTTTAGAGGTTTTTAACGTTTTAAATTAAGAGAGATTATATAAAGGTTGATTACTTCCACCTAAAACCGTAAATCCATGTAATCCGAACCACTCCAGGTTCCAGTTTTAAGCTAAGCACTATATTTAGAGTGGTACCGACTTGATGGTACAATCTGAAGAGCAACAGAAGCGTTCTTTGACTATTTCACTTAACGTGGTGTTTTAAAAAACTTAGCGATGTGTTCGGATATCACGTATAGTGTTGGAGACATGTACAACTTTCAAGTATCCATATAGTTTGCATGTTGGAATGAAATCGTTAATTGCCACTGGTTGTACCGGGTGATCTCTTTCTTATATTTTGCACCCCCCCCCGTATCTCGATTATTTAAGAAGTTAACGAAAAACTTTAAAATTCAAAAGTTCTGAGGTTTTTACAGAATTTGTATAACATGATATCACAAAAAACAATTGAACATAAAAAATCGGTCTTATTTACAAAACTTTTGTGTTTTCTTATGGAATACCCTGTATATTATATGTTCTTCAAATGGGTCCCTTCTAGCTGATTATAAATATACCAGGTTTAATAACTTTATCTCTAAAGATGCCTAGGTAATTTGAGAAAAAATTTGCCATAAGAGGCAATGTATTCCATTTACTCTTTATAGAGTGGAGCGTTCTCCCTCTCTCTCATACACATTGCCTCTCGTGGCAAGGTTTTTCTTAAATTTCTTGGGTATTTTTAGAGAAAAAGGTATCAAATCTAGTATATTCACAATCAGTTAGAAGAGACTCATTTGATAAACATATAATATACAGGGTGTTCCATAAAAAAATCAAAAGTTTGGTAACTATGTGTGATTTTTTGTGTTTAATTGTTTTTTCTGATACCATATTATAAAAATTTTGTAAAAACTATATAACTTTTGTATTTAAAGTTTTTTGCTATCTTCTTAAATAACGGGGGGTGTAAAATATAAGATATCATCCTGTACGTTTCATTAGCAGTATTCAAAAGTTTGCTGCAAAATTTTAGTTTGTTTTTCAAAAACTGTTAAAGACTAGGCACAGTTGCAACTTTTGCAATATTTTAAGCACTAATACAAATTAAAAATATACTGACGTATGCTATTACATGTTCCACGTGTATTAACAAATTATTTTAAAATACGCCTATAAGATGCCTTGTCATACTAAAAAATGTAAACAAAATGTCGGTGGAATATTTATACATTACAATACAATTAATGATCTTCGTCGTGCCGCCACTGGTATTTTAGACGAACAACAGGAAATCCAGGGCCGGATAGATGTCCCAGTGCGGTCAGCACGTCAGGTCGCGTTTGTGGCACTATGCTGTCTCGTGGAGACTGGAAACAAGACAAATTGCTCTAGACACACGAGAATCTAGCTGAGTTGATCCAGAAGTTACAACAACTAATCTACGAGGGAAAAGGCAAGAGTTATTCACATTGTTTTATGAGAAAGTTCCTTTGATACGGCTTTTTTTATTTGGAGGGCATTGTTTTTAATTTATGTAGACAAGTTATATTGTTCATAAAGTTAATAGCGTGTAACAAAAGTAAGGAACCGACAAAACAAAATACACTTAGGTATGAAATTAAGCCGGAGCCATTTCCGCATTGCTGCCAAATCTACCGTTTTTCTGTCATAAAAAGAAAATTATTTTTTTTAAGGGAACAACCTGTATTATATTACTTTTTTAAAATCTGCGTAAAATTCTTAATACTTTTTATCAAGAGCATTTTGTTGTGAAAGCCAACAGTTTTTGAAGAGAATGCGAAACCTGGAAGATGTTTGCAACATTTTTAATGACAAACATCCTAACATAATTCCAATAACTAAATCTACTATAGATACTAAAAATCGATAAAAATGCGCTCTCACACATCTTTATCAAAAGTTCTTGGCCGGAAAAGATATATGTATAATAGCAGAAATATATAATAAATATAAAGGTACAAAACGGCCTACAAAAAGAATTGCTTTCGATTATGTCACAGGGTACCCTCCTGCGATCATGATTTCTGGGCCTCTACCCTCATCAGGCAAGCTTGTACCCAGGGACCCAGGGAGATCTGAAATAACAGATTGCTCGATATGACAAAATCGAAAACGAAACGTCTATCATACTGAAACAGTACTACAAGTTAAATGTAACATTTAGCACCACCTATTGGGGCTCCGGTGATTTTTAGTATCTGTTCTCCGCATGATGGTGCTAGTGCATACTTTTTAAATTACCTATGGGTTTGCAGCCGGAAATTATGATGGAAAGATGCAATGCCAATCTAAATTTTGTCAATCAAATTATTTTTTTCTGGCAAAGCAACTTTTTTTTTAATGGATAAGTTAACAGGCAAACATGTGCATATTGAGCCAGAGAAAATCGACATTGGATACGTGAAAATAATTTTTTCAATTTCTTTAAAAGATAGATGTTTGGTGTGGTATAAAGGGTGCAAAAATAATCGGGTTCTTTCTTTATGGGAGGCCATTAACTGGAGAAAGATATTTGAATCTTTTGAGGACCGAAATTGTCCCAGCTATTGCAGAATTATTTCCGAATAACCGTAGAAAGTTCCTTACTTTACCTGTTTTATTAAGTATTTAAACCTAATTTTTTTAGGTAATGGTGCACCAAATGATAAAATATTGTTTCAGCAGGATGGTGCTCCACCGCATTTTGCTCGGAATGTTCAGGAATATTTAGAAAATGTTTTTTTGAAAGATGTATTAGAGGTAGAGGTAGAATAGAGTGGATTTCTCGGTCTCCGGACTTGACGCCCCTCGACTACTTTTTGTGGGGACGCCTTAATAATGTGGCGTATAAAAATAAGCCCAACGACCTCGAGGATTTGAAGGACCGAATAGAAATCGAATGTAGACTGAATGCATTCTTTTTTAATGTATTAAATGTTTTCCCACAGTATTTGGAAGTAAATGGACAACAACATCTTACTTAGTTTCATTATTTTTTGTTTGTTGTATTAGGTATTTCACTATAAACACTAACACTGCAGCCGTAGAAAAACTATCTGGGATAATCAACAAAGCGTCGGTGGAAAAATCGAAATTTCCACTGGCAAATAGACCCATATCTCTCCCTTCTTCATCCGAGCTCTCTTCTGAGTATAAAGAGTTTTTTGAATAGTTGTTTTAATCAAGGTTTATTTTAAATTCTAGAATTAAAGTTTCTCTCTGTGGGCTGAGATCGTCTTAAAAAAGAACTTTAAACAAATGGGGAAAATGCGTGACAAAAGATCAAAGGTTTGTTACACAATACAATTATGGTAATTCAAATGGAAATCTTAATACCCTAAAGTAAAAATTTAATAAAAAACAAATTTTTATTTTGTGTTTTTATGATTGTTTAATGAGTGTAAGAAAATATCCTAACGTAAATGATTTAGATGTAAGTAATAATATTTAATTTTTTATTAAAATTTAATTTTTGATGTTAATTTGCTACTTTGTATCGCTTTAAATGATCAGTGAAGGGTAACTGGTTTCCTACTTTCCTGTTATAAAACCAGTCCGAATAACGAGGCAAAAAGTTATAGCTAGAGCAATGAAGTCTGATAACAAAACGATGTAGTTTACCAAGCCTAAATTCTGTGCCAAATTTCAACTATATCGGATAAAGCACTAGCGTCGATCTCATAAAAACCAAACAATAAAATAAATTAAACGTTATCCCAATTGATAAAAAGCTAAAAACCTGGTAAATTTTAGAATATTATATTTTCACATTATTTTATTAAATTATTATAGCCTCAGAGTGACCTTTTAAATTTTCCTGAAACCTTTTTAAAACAGTCTACTATATTACAAATATTATTTGAAATAAAAATTATTACATCATTATTTTTATGTATTAAAATTTTTCTTAGAAAGTGGTTGGCACTTACTAAGGGCGAAATAGAACTCTGCGGAACTATATCCTAAATCGTTCTTTAATTTCACAAAAATTTATAAACAATTTTCAAAATATGTTATATACTTATTTTTACCTTATCAACTACATTATTCAGGCAATCAAATAAATTAAAAACCCTAACAATACAGAGAAACAATGAAATACGTTTTGTTTTTAAACCAGATTAGACTCACCTAACCAAAAATTGTTTTCAATTCTATAATAATTCGTGGAATACTAAATATTACTATGTTTTAGTGGTGTTGAAGTGGATAAGGGTATTTGCTTCCCATGCGTAACCAGACGGAACTGCTAATGTTGTTACACTATTTAGAAGTTTAAACCCAGTTAAATTCGGAAAAAATTTAAACCAAATTTACCTTAAAAAAAAACGACGATAATATAAAAAAAAAATGTTTTTTCGACACCGATATATCAAGAAAGAAATACCACAAATATAAGATTTTTTTTTCTTTTTTTACCCTGTTGATGTAACATTATGATATTTGTTTTTGTAAACTGATAACGTGCAAGTCTTGTGTAAAAATATCTTTTTTATTTGATAATTGCAGTTTTTTAAGAAACTTCGGCAGATCCAATTTATTTATCACCTTTTTAGTTTAATGCTTGATTGCCTAACTGATGTGTATCCAACTAGATATCGGTAAATTATGATTATTTAATAAAGTCTGCTCGGAAGTCCATTACCATCAAATCAAATAAACATTTAAATGAATAGAACATAAACGCTCAACTGAGAGGCCTATATTTTAGTTTTAATGGGCACCCTGCTGAGCCCCCTAATTAATAATCAACTTCCAGTGCTCGTTTACATGCGATCACGTGGTTGGATTATGTCTTGCTGTCAAGAGCATAGCTTTTCTGTACTCAATAATCACAAATTCTTTGTTTTATTGTGGATGATGGTGTTATTTAGAACCAAGTTGTTTAAGCTGATAACAAATTTCTGCAAAACTGAATTATTGAAGTAACGCTTATTAATTTAACAAGTGGTTTTATAAAAAAATATATTTACACAAAATAGTATAGAGCTCATTCAAATTAGACTTTTGCCTTCAATTAATTCCAAGAAAGCTGGAAATTATTTTATTTCACTTCCAAAAAGAGGAGTATGAGTCTGCGACGGTTTCAGACAAAGGAACTTACCTACTGGTGGCAAATTTAATAGTAAAGGGTTCATAAGTATTCATTTTAAAAGAAACATATCAAGTTTAATCAAAACCCAAGCGAGTGATTAAGAATTGTAATAACTGAACTCCAAATCCAGTGAAAGACTTTCCCAAAAATCTTTTGAAAAGTATATCGAACTTTGCATCGATGCTTAGGAATAAGTAAAACGTATAAAAACTTAGTTTTTATACGTTCACTCCGCGTCCGCGATGATAGCTTTTAAGTGATTGAGACTAGTGAGATTTATTTAATAAAAAATCAAAGTACCATATTTGGGTGAAGATCAACTTTATGGTTTTGTTTTCCTATACAATATGGATAATTTCAAATCTAGCGACTTTTCTCCCCTCATCCAACTCATTCATTACTCAGGGACTACTGGGTACATATTGGACCTCGACCAGTCCATTGGGCTCGCCATCTCGAGTTATCCCTAAAATCAGCCTTGTATAAGACAGGACTCTGATCTTAGGTTATATATAGAAACCTTCAAATAAGTATAATCCAACACAGGTGCTCAAAAACCTTATTAGACACCACGAATGAATTTTCTAAAGAGGAAAACTTATTTAGGATAATAAAACTACTTGTGAAGCGCTTTAAATTTATTGCGATAGCACACTCGAACTAAATCAAAACATAATTAGTAGTCAGAATCCTAGATCATTGTCACCAATATTGGTTGTGGATTTTAGTAAACTTATCAAAGCATATAACTACCCCAACCAAGTCAACTTTGACGCCATTGATTGGAAAACTGCAGGTTGGTCCTTTTCGATTTAAGATTTTCTACAAAGCAAAATACTATTCCCATCAGAATGTCGTATTCGACCCCATTTCAGCAATTCTATTGCTCAAAGCAAGCAAGACAGGGGTTGCGAGAGAGGATACTGAGATAAAAGGAGCAGGCCAGGTGTCCTCTAAAAGACTCTGGCAGTTTGTTTAGAGAATGTCTGAAGAAGAAATACATGACCAGGTCACTTTTTCACCAAATTCAAAAAGGAGGGTAATTTAGTAATTCAAGTGTCCACTGAAGTAAATATTTGCATTTTCTCACATAAGACCAACTGGGTATTACATTTAAATAAATTCAATTATCAGTTAATGTAGAATTACTAGCTTCAAAAAATTAATATAAAATGTAATTTCTGTATAGAACCAGACTTCACGATGTAACTACAACACGGAGGTCTTACCCTGCTCCCACCCACCATCCCCAGACTACTTCAGCACTTCTAGATAAAACGTAGAGAATAAAATTGAATGACCAAATTGTATAGAAATTCGATTCCTCAGACGAATGAGGGTGATTTTGGTTTCAAACGAATGAGATTTCAGAAGAGCACTTAGAAGATAATGAGCGCTACGACTACTTTTGTTTTTTTTGCCTCTATCTATGCGTAGGAATAAACAAAATTTTAAAATTAGGCGTTGCCTGAACGCAGAATTTGATGCTCTAGAACTTTCGTATGTTTCATTTTTTATTTCGAATAATGGTTTTTGGTCACAGGCGTTTGAAAGTGAGCGTAATCAATTTAATGTTAAATCGTTTGATACAGTATTATTGCTCTTTAATTTTGATAAGAAAGAAGCTTTCTGTACGATGCACATTTACATATTATAAGCTAAAAACTAAAAAAAGTGCCGGCATTTTGCTCCCAAAAGTTTAGGTCACCTCAGAAACTGCTGCAAATTCATATTACTCAGGTTTGAAACGCCCAAAGTGAAGTACCATCATTTGCAGTTTTCCGGGTATTAATGGAAGGCACATTTGTTTATTGTAATCGTGAAAAAAATACGTTTCAGGGTCCTTAGATGCCGAAAAATATGTTTTCTCAATTTCGTCGGTCTGTCTGTCTGTCGATCTGTCTGTTCGCGGCATAGCTAAAAAACTATTTACCCGTTTGACTTCAACTTCTGGTTAAAAATCAAGGGCCATATGGGGATTGACCTGTTAATATTTTTTTAAAACTCCAATATGGGGAAACAAAATGGCGGCCTAGTGAAATGTTAAAAAAATTATAACTAAAAACTTGCGTATATCTCAAATTTTGCACAAAAATCAAGTATTATGTATCAGTGGCGAAACAAAATGGCGGCTTAATAAAATATTTAAAAATTCAACCTGAAAAAACTACTCAATGGATTGATCTCAAATTGTGTGTCAAAACTAATTGTAGTATAAGGATGAACTAATAAAAGTGTGGTACTAATTCAAAATGACGGAACAAAATGGCTGCCAAATAAAATGTTTGTAATCCTGAAAAAATCACTCTAGCGTCCCTAGATGCCAAAAATATATTTTATCGCCGGTCCGTTTGTCGCTGTGTCTGTCTATCTGTCAGTTCGCGGCATAACTTAAAAACTATTTATCAGATTGACTTCAAATTTTATTTAAAAATTAAGGGTCACTTGGGAATGATCCGGTAATATTTTGGTAAAAATCCAATGTGTCGGAACAAGATGACGGCCTAGTGAATCGTTAAAAAAATATTACCAAAAAACTAATTATTTAATTAGCCTCAAATTTGGCACAAAAATCAAGTGTTACATAGAAAAGAACTGGTAATATTTTGGTATGAATATAAGACAGCAAAACAAAATGGATATTTAAAGAATTAGCCATAAAAGTCTACTTATTAGATTAACAAATTCAAATTTTGTGCAAATATTAAGTGTGATATAAAGACAAACTGGTAAAGCAGTGGTGCGTATTCAAAATGACGGAACAAAGTGATGCCCAAGTAAGATTTATATTTGATTTTAATTTAAATAAAGACTCCTTTAGGATCCCGTGCGGTTCTGCAAATAAAGCCTAATTCGAATATTTTGAAAAGTGCTTCTAAAATGACAAAAGATGTTGAAGATTTTTGCAGAAATAAGTATTTTAATTTACTATGCAGATTCTTCCAAAGATGATATATGTCTGAAATATTTTTTAGGTGAACATCCTGTAGTTCACTAATTATTATTCAAAAGAGGATTTTTTTTGGTATCTTTTTTATCCGCTAGGGTCATACTATAGCTTACCGATTTTGAAATTGTATGCGTATGATGGTTTCGAGATGTAATACTTAAGGCAGTTAAAAAATATCTTATTTAAATTTATTATGCAGGATGAGATGTTTCAAATATTTTTAATGGTGCATTATGTTAGTGATGAAATAAGCAATTTTAATATAACATATCCCATATCCAAATCTAATTACCAATGCAAAGAAGGGGCTTAAATGTATATCTTTTAGTTCTTTATCGTTATAGAAGCGCAAAAATTGCTCGATTTGAGACTTGAGACTGAGATTGGAAAAATGTTGAAATTTTTTATCTTCGTGAGAAAACCAGTAACATTTTATTCATTCCTAATAAAGATACATTTTACAGATTTTTAGAGCTAAAGTTAAAAGAAAGAATAATAGTAACAATAATAATGAAATGGGTTGCTTCGAAACCGAAGAAGTTCGGCGCAGCGACCTGGCATTCTCGAAACAAACCTGTTAATAAATTCTTGCAAATTAATGCAAATTTTCAAAATATCAATTTTAGGCAGCTACAGATATGCACTATGATGTCCATGTCATAGACCCCGTTGACTAATCCATTCGAGGCCTGTTATGTTGTTGAACGTAGCGATACATCGTTTTCGTTGGGGATGCGCATTGTAGCCTACTGACTGTATATTATGTAATCCATAATTTTTGCGAACGAAATAAGTACTGATGTAAAATTTTCATTAATATGCCTCTGATTTTTCTAAGAAGACGAGTTCCACACACAGTCATTTCACCACCTCCAAAAGCAACTTTTGCTTCTATATTCTCTTCACTATATCGTTTACGTTGTCCGCGCCATGCAATTATCCTATCATCGGACTCAAAGAGGTCCACCCTATACTCGTCTGAGAACATTCTATGCTGTCATCAATTAATAATCCAGTGTCTGTCTCCTTCTGTTCGAATTCTGCAAGTGGTACGGTGGTCTTCTTTAGCATTCGACAATCCTTTTGACGTCGAACCCGCAACTGCTGCTTCTTCGATAGAACGGTTTTATAATAATAATTGAAGAGCGTTTAGCCTTTTTATTCTTGTTGCTTTGACATTCTTTTCCTCTAGCATGTTTATATGCATTATCGCCTTTTAGCATGGGTTCTTGCACAACGCTCTCAATATTGATCTTCGAAGCGTATAGAAATCAATTACTGATGCGAAAGATAAATTTATTGACGTTGCCTTACATGTAACACATAACGCAAGTTCGTACCTGCTTAATTTACGAGGCATCTTCTTTTAACCCTAGTGTGTACTTTGCACAGGGGCGTGCGGTGAAATTTGGGGCAAAAGAAGCAATTCTTCAAAACTTACCTATTTGTAATGTAGTTGTATTCTGTATCTTTTTTGCAAACTCGTCTATAATTTCATCGTAGAAACGCAGATGCTAGGACATTGTCTGTACAAGATTGTTTTCAACCGCTAACAGGGATAAATCCGAAAGACGTTCTTATCCTGTCGAATTCCGCAAATAAGTCCTTATTCCTTTAAGCGCAGAAAAACTACGTTCTACCGAGGCACTAGGAGCCGGAATCGTCAATACTAACTCACAAAATTCAACTACCTCTAAATATGCGTTAGTTCAATCTGTTTCTTTCAAAAAAACCAACAACTCATTTGAGGAATTTTTTTTCGATGTCTTCAGTCTCATATATAACTGTTAGTTCCGAAGCAGCAGCGTCATAACTTTGAGCAACCAATTTTTCATAGGCATTAATATTTTTAATAAATTCACATACAATTTTATACATTGCGTTAGCCGTTCTATCTTCTGACGTTAATAAAATCTAAAAATCCTTGCTGTAGGCTTCCGTCTCCATTTACAAACTGCACTACATCAGAAAGCTGACTAAAACATCAGTTTCGTCCAAAATAATAGCTACAAAACGCGTTTGCTTAATTTCTTCTTTAATCCTGTTTAAAACAACAGTCGAAATTGCAGAAATTAAATCGTTTTGAATTCGATTTGAAGTGTTTTGAAACCCATTACCCTGGTCCAAAAGAGCTTTTAAACAAGGGTCGTACTTAAATAATAGAGAAACAAGGTCTAGATAATTGCCTCTATTTGCAGAATACATTGATGAAGCTGTAATTCCACACACCATGTTCATTAACAAAAAGTAAACAAGGCCAACAAAAAAGTTTATTTCTTATCTCACAACCTGTTAGTCACATATACTGTTCATAATATTTATCTGCACCAAAATATTGCGTGAAAGTTTTAATTTCTGTTGTAAGATGTTTCATTTTGAGCTTTGGACTACCCTTATTTATTATATTGGTCTTTCCACAAAAACTCTGGAAGGAGGAAGATGCACTGTGTGCATTCTCATTCGCATGACAAAGACAAAGTGATATATTATTTTCTTCTCTTTGTGCATACTGATATTTTACTTGAAATGCTGCTTCTGCTTTTAATGATTGTATTGTACAGTCAGAGTCGTATTACTCATTTTTCGGGATGCGCGCTCACGGGCCTAATTCAGTCGATTTTTAATGAACTATTAATAATATTTGAATTAATTTTTTTGCACAATAGCACAATTTACACCTGTGTAAAGTTTAAAAGAAAAATTCTCTTTGTCCTCTTAGAAGTCTGACTGGATGAAATTATTACAACTGTAGTTATTCCGTTTGCAGGAAATTGTGGAATGACTATAGGATTTCGTAATAGTAAAAAATCAGTGTGTGTTCAAAATTGTTTTGTTCAAGGCGGAGCATCCTGTTACCCTTTTTTTACTGTATTACTTTAAAAGTTGTTTCTAGTAGATAATAAAGTGGGTGTGTATTCTAATTTTGACTTTAAAATTAAAAACAAAGTCCATTATCCTAAATCCTTTTTTTTTGTTTTATTTTAGTCGCCAAATTTTATGAACGTGTTATTGTAATAGGTTCCGAGCGAAAAGCGTGTATCAATAGATCTTTATCACTTTACTTTAGTTTTTCTGTTTTTTTTTTGTACTCCAGTTAATAAAGGCGCATATCAATATTTGCACGAGGAAGTCAATATGAGTTGGCGCGGTCCTGTTTACTATCAATGAATAAAATGTTACTGGATTGTCTCACGAGTTTAAAAAGTGCCAAACTTGAGCGAATAGTGCCAAATGAATCAATTTTTATGCTCTTGAAAATATCATTCATTTTGACATGTAGAAAATAAATATAATCTTTAAGAATGGATGTAAGATGTGAGAGTGAAAGCAACTAATTTCTATTATCCCTAAAAATAGGTACCTCAATTTCTTATGTTGTAGTTGTATAAGTGGTTAATATATGGTACTAATTAGGAATTAGTATCGTTATACTCTTGGAACATATGATTTAACAGTAAACAATATTCTCTATTACACCAGCATAAAGTTATAGAAGAAAAAATATAAATACATAGGGTGAATGCTGATATTATGAATAACTTTTACATCGAAAAATTAATAAATAGAGGTAATATAATTTATAAAGTATTTAACTACTTATAACACAATAATATAATCTTGTTCCAAAATTCATTACTCATCGAAATCATTAAAAATAAGAGCTTCAAAATATATTTCTTATTTAGTCAAAATGTCCTACTTCACTGACAGCGTTCATCTGTCAAGAAAGCCACCCTGGGGGTGAATCGGCAGTCGCCCTGACACGGATTAATGGCACGGCCCTACGTATCATTCGTCTTGCTGCATCTTTTGGCCTGCTGCTCCTGGTGGTTGTCTATTTTCTGAAGCGGAAAGAATATTATATGGCTAACAGGCCGTAGATAAAAACATTTATTCTCAAAATATTTTTTTTATATTGCATAACTCAAAATAATATATTTTATTATATATTATATATTATATATTATATATTATATATTATATATTATATATATATAATATATATATATATATATATTATATATTATATATTATATATTATATATTATATATTATATTATATATTATATATTATATATTATATATATATATATTATATATTATATATTATATATTATATATTATATATTATATATTTATATAATATATATATATTATATACTATATTTTACAGATTTGTTACTGCTGCTCAACGGGTCACTCTTACGAAAAAGTGTTCAGCGCGCTACGTTTTTAAGTCATTATTATTTTTTGAGTATATAACGAACTAGTTTTAAAAGAAAATAATGGTATAATTAAGTAAATAATGTGAATTTATATAAAACATACTGCATTTTTATAATAAAATTGTAGATTATAAAATGCATAATATTTTAAAAATATTTTTATTTTTAAGTAAACTGACTGGAAAATGTAGGTGAAACGGTGTTTCACCCGCGTCCCCTGGCGAGCCACTGATTGCTACACAAAAACCAGGCACGTAGACAAAATTTAGTTATAGAGAAGAGGTGAGAGGTTTGAATCTTTCAGCAGGACCGATTATAATGGTAAAAAAAAACAAGTCACTAAAATGGCATCTTGGCGAAAACCTGTGTTAATGGAGAATTCATAATCAATCAGTGATAATAACCACCATCAATAACATTCTCATTGGGGACAATTTCAACTTTTTACAAACGAATACAAAAAATTAATGTAGAGAATGTTTACCTAACGTCATATCATTGAGGTATTTTTCCTCTATTTATTTTAAGAGCTCAGGAAGGAGCCTTAATATTTCTATTATACATATGATTTTTTTCCTAAATAAGAGACAAATGGACGGGCAACTACAGTTAATTATCTGCCACTGACATTTCCTGTCAAGAGAAAAATGTGGAAATTGTGAACGCGTCGAGGTACTAATTACAGTTCCATGACCCGGCGGATCATCAATTTTAGAGACCTAGTTTATATATTGCAATATACTTAAATCAGCATTTTTTATTATATAAATACTAAGCTTGTAGACTAGCCAAATCAGTCGTGAATAAACTTAAGTTATTAAATGTAGTTATACAGTAAGTTGAAATAAAGATTCTTTTTAAGAAGCCCACTGTGACGTCATAACCCTTAATTAGCGCAGTCGGAGAATAATGGAAGAGTCCTTCAGGATCCTCGTCGTTTTTAAACGTTTGCCCATTAGTAAAGAACCTGTTTTTTAGGGAAACATTACATAAGTTCACCCCCTAGAAGATTAGTGAAAAAGTGCAAGTTTATTCGATTCATTTAGATGTCACCCGTTCCGCCTTCGTGTCAAAACACCGGAAGCGCTACTATGATAATCAGACAAGAAATTCAAGGAGCTATAATTAGAGAAACACTTACTACTGCCTGCAACCAAATTCCCAAGCCCAAATTGAGCTGACATAATTCCCAAGTACGCACCGAAAACCAACATAGAACCACTAGTGAGGATGGATCACCACAATGAAGAAGAAGAGCGAAATATCAGAAGATTGTGTAAAAAATATTCTTTCATTATCCAAGAGTATCACTGATCTTCACCAATCAAGTAAAACATCACATAAAGACCATATATGAAGTTCCATTGATTGTCAAGTCCTGTCATTATCCAAACATTCTTATAGAAGCGGATAAAAAGCAGATATCTTCAATACTTGACCAAGGAATCATACGACCTAGTCAATCACTATGGTCTTCACCTATATGGGTGGTTCCAAAATAACTCGACGCTTCTGGAAAAATTAAATGGCGGACAACAGAAAGATCAACCAGAATACTATAGACGATAAGTATTCAGTTCCAAACATTATTGACATCTTAGACAAACTTGGGAGATGCCAGTACTTCACTCTCCTCGACCTGGCTAGCGGATTTCACTAAATTGACATGACAGCAGAAGACATTCTAAACACGCCATTTAATATGGAAAATGACCACTACAAGTACTTAAGAATGGATTTTGGATTGAAGAGCGCACCGGCTACCAGATAGTGATGAATAATGTTCTAAAAGAACTACAAGAATACATTTGTTTAATCTACAAGGACGACGTATTCGTCTTCAGCACATTATTACACGAACGTCTAGTATAGATATTCCAACGTCTTTAAGAAACCAACTTTAAATTCAAGATAACAAATGCGAGTTCAACTTACCACCGACGCCGGCGCGACGCAAGTAATTTTGCTTTTGGAGCCATACTGTCTCAAGGTTCAATTGGCAGCGATAAACCTATCGCATATGCTTCGATAACATTAAATGAGACAGAGACTAAGTACTCAACCAGGAAAAAAGACAATCGCCATAGTTTGGGCTACTAAATACTTTAGACCATACCTCTTTGGCCGAAAGTTCTAAATTCTATCGAGACTCAGACTCTAAATTAGTAAGATGGCAACTAAAGCTGCAAGAATATGAATACAAAATAATTTATAAGAGAGGAAAAGCCAACACCAATGCTGATGATTTCTTTAGAATTGAAATCCATTCTAAAGAAACTTACGTCGCAAATCCCCAAGACGAAGAGAACGCCTTCCTGTACAATCATCCGCCATCAATACTCGATCCAGCTGAATATGTTACTAGCAATCCTGCAGTTACAACAGAACAGGAACTCCAAATAAGCGAATTACTAGAAGACGAAAAGAAAGTCCCAACAGATGTAAACAGACACAAATGAAACTAGACACGCGGCAAAGAAATATCTAAGCTTAGGTATGCCTATAAGCGAAAAAGCTTTAAACTTTTATAATACTCAAATTATTCTTAAGACTGGTAACTCCTATCCTGCAAGACCATTGACAGATCAAGCGTTTCCGAATAAAAGAAGAATACACGTTCAACTAACTAGGGAAGAGCAATTTAAGAAATGATATTATAAATTTCCTCAAAGCATATAGTAAACCAGAAATATGCCATATTCTTCGAAGATGACGAGCTTTATATTTTTGTCAGTAACACTATCCGTGAAACATTAAAAAATTCGGCATACGATTTAGCGGAATGCAATAACGTACTAGAGGATGTCAACTCGGAAGAACGGCAAAAAACCAAATCCTCAAAAAATATTTCTAGCCAATCTTGAAGAAAGTGGCCAATCTTTAAGAAAGTTATGAAAGATGTAAGATCTGTGACATTTGTCAAGCTAACAAATATGATAAGAATTTAACAAAACCAAAATTTATGCTGACTCCAACTCCAACCAAACCTCTAGAAATTATACACCTAGATACTTTCTAAGAGAGCGCCAAAAAAGTTTTACAATTGTCGATGCTTTTTCAAAGTATGCGCAAGAATATCCTCTCGAAAGTTCTAATGCAGTCAATATACATAATGCAATTCTTATCTTCATTACTCATCATGGTTTGCCGTATATGATAGTCGCTGAAATCGCGGAAATGATTTAAAAAAAGGGCCTGTTGCAAAAATGTGTAGACATCCACAAAATATCGATTCATTATACCACCGCAAATAATTTTCAAATAGGATGATTGAAAGGTTCCATTCAACAATAATTGAACACCTCTGTATTCTACGAGAAAAAATGAAATCTTTCAACATCAAAGAGCAAATGTCATATGCTATATTAGGGCACAAGCACTCCATCCATTCTGTGACCAATCAACGACCTATGGATATTTTTAATTTATTTTATGGTCACTTGGATGGGCAAAATCCTTTCGATGTAAACATACAGAAATGCCTAATAAATAACTATACCCAACAACACCAATAGAAGAGCAAAGGAATCTACACAGAACTAAATAAGAAACTCCAAGATTCAAAGAAAAATGCAGTGAAGAAAGAAACAGTAAAAGACAGATCCCTGTTACATACCAACCTAGACCAAAAATTTACAAACGAAAACATATCAAACAAAATAATCTTTTCCCAAAATTTTCCCCGAAGATAGTAAAAACCGACAACAAAATAATTATCGACACATACAACAGGACTGTACATAAGAAAAATATGAAGCATCAACCCAAAAAAACAACTAATGCTAAACATACTTTGCAGATGTTCCTTAATCAAGGCCCATGAGATCCAAATTCAAACCCTGAGAGACAATCTAGGGATCCTACCTCTCAAGCTGGAAGCAGTAAGAATACAAACTAGCACCCACGACTTCATCCATTACATCGACCTCCAACCTATAGCCGAAGAAATCGAAACCCTAGAAACCCAGCACAAAGCAATAACAACCACTATACAGAACGGTCTAAGCTATTCCTACTTTTTCAATCTAAAAAAACTTCGACCAAAGCGTTCAGTATCTTCTAAAAACAGTACCAGAGAAAATTCTCTCAATATACCCAAACATCAGACCTAAAAGAGGACTTCTGAATGGACTAGGAAGCATTATAAAGACCATCTCCGAAAATTTTGAACAAGACGATAGCGGGAAATACGAAGCTTCAAATTCCTCTCTAAAACAAGATCATCCAAGTGAATCAAGGTATGAGCCTAAGCAAAAGTATTATGGTCAATTTTAACAAAACCATCACCCTTATAAATCTCAATGAAGAAACAATTCAAGCCGAAACGAACAAGATTAGCTCGGAACTGAATAAATTAATTTTTGATTTCGACCATTTTCTACAAGCTAGAAACGTGTTAGATCAAATAAAACCTAGAGAGAGCAATAACATTTGCAAGACTAAACATTCTTTGCGAGAGCTTTATAAGATTCGACGAATTTAAATGGACTATCCAGAAGACGCTGGAACACCATGCAGAATACCAACTTTTATATATCTTAGAAGAAGATCTCACAAAATACTATGACATTATTAGTATTGACGGCTGCTTGTCAAATCCCATCAATTGATTCTTCATTCTGACAATTTTTCATACCAGCGCCTTTTTTCAGATCTAACCTCTAACCCCACGACAACCAATCCACCTATCGCCTCTATGTATCCACAAATTACTTTTTATATCAATACATGGACTTGCCTTGCAAGCAAAGTGGATCTAATTTCCTGTGACCCGAAAATGTGTCCAAGATAACACTCAATCCAAAAACTGAATCAACGAAATTCTTCAAGTAAGTAATAACGAAGCCCACTGTCAACACGTTCCTGTCTCTATTAACTCAACTTTACTTCAGGAAATGTCTGCCATATTTCCAGAACCAACCAAGATTTCAATACATTGCTCAACTTCAAAAAAATGGTGCTCGAAGGAACCTTTATGCCTCAACTTTCACCAGGATGTGAATTCCAAACAAATCATGAAGCATTCGTGAACTCGAAGACAATTTTCCAAGAGTAACCACTTACTCTATCAAAAATTAAGTCCAAAATAATAGAGCAACGACAGAGAGTAAAACTCTTGAAACTGGACAAAATATCCCTTGATGAACTACGCAAACTGGCGAAGGAAGAACACCTAGAACCCATCCATACAAAAACACGGACATGGACATGGACCACCAGTCATAATCATTTTTGGATGACACGCATTATATATTTCTAACCATTTCTATTATCTTAGGGCATTACAAGACGGAACAGTATTGGAAGAAGTTCTAGTAACAGGCTCTAGAAGACACTCCATCTGAACAGCAGACAGACACCACCAAGCAAGTTTTGTTGGTCCCTTACAAAACTTCTTCAGGGGATGGAGAAATTACAGTTCCAAGACCCTGCGGATCATGAAACATCAGCGAACTAGCTTATATATCGCAATATAATAATTAGATCAGTATTTTTTATTATATAAATAGTAGGCTTGTAGACTAGTAAAATCAGTTGTGAATAAACTCAAGTTATTAAACGTCGTTATACTGTTATTATAAAAGGTCATTTTAAAAATTCCCGTGACGTCATAACTCTAACTTACTAAATCTGCACTCGTTTAAAAGAGTTCTCACAAAGCTACAATAAAAAAATGGCATATTTTCTTGACTAATTCAAGATTTTTTTTATAATTTCGAACATAGTTGAGCTTTATTTTTTTACGCAGTACAAACTTAAAAAAGTTATTTATCATACCAATATTAACGCCCTTTACGTCAACGCTTTTACCGTATTATTCATGTCTATAAAATGTTTCAAGCCGATTCCATGTTAGGCCAGAATCACACCATTGCCTCTCTGCTGGAAGATCAAAGGCGTGCCGGTGTACGCGCGATCAATCACTCCGACATGCTCCAAAGAGGATCATTTATTATCCGGGGCTGTTCATATTTGAAAACATCTTTTAAAGATTTCACATCCAAATCGAATCTGGAGGCCGGCAAAGAAAATTGACAGGGCCGACTTCTGTTTTGTTGCTAGAAAATATATTTGTTTTCTTATTCATATTTCCTGGTAATGTGAACCACAGAATCTAAACATTGCTTTTAAAAACCACTGATTTGCTAACTAACTTTAAAAGAAAAAAGAAGTTTAAATTACTTATTATAAGTGAAATTTTGATTTCTTTGTTTTTCTATTGAATGGCAATAAATTTTAATTTTCGTTGAATTGCATTCTATATTGCTTTCAGGATTCCGTTGAAGGGTGAACTTTGATTTAAATTTAGATTCTATTCTATTCTATTCTAACTCCCTAAAAACAATAATATTCAAAACTAACACAGAAAAATAAATTATATCACGCAACTGAAAAATTAATATAGTTTTATTATCTCGTTTGGGTTTAGATATCATACGATACATTTATGAAAAATCTAAAAAATACAACGAATACTGCCAAGATACAAACCAGAGTATTTCAATATCACAAGAAATTTTATAGAAAAAACTAAATACATCTCATATAGAAGCAATAAAACACCAAAAAGCAAAACTGTTTTATCCAATTAAAATTTGGGGGTGCCAATTTAAGTATTTTGTGTGGTTGCTCCTGAGTTTTGTTGATTATTATTCTCAAAATTTGGAGGAAAAAATTTGCCTCAGCGCCTTACCCATACCGGAATCCAGGTGGAATGTGACTGAATGTTGTCCTTCGGGTTGGCCTATTTTTAAAACAATATACGTTTGTATTACATATATATATTTTTTTCGACCATTGAAATGAAATTAAATAAATTTACTCTGCTATACAACGTTACAGAATAGGTAAATAAAAAATTAAAAATAACAAAATACCCTTCACTACAACTAGGGAAGGCAATCCCGAAGGGTTTTTCTAAGCCCGGATCATCGTCGCTCATCTCTGTTTCATATTGATTAGTTGATCTGTTTTCGTTGTCCAGCCTGATTAAAAGTTTTTTAATTCAGATTTAATAAGATAAATACTTAGTGTTTTATCTTATCCTTTTCAGAGTTTATAGAGTGTCGATTTGTGAGATAGTAAAGAATTTTAGAATAAATGGTTCTGCGTTGCTTGATTTCCATTCTTCATATCCCTTGCAGATCAGTGCTAGGTAGTGTTCTAATTTTGCACGTTGGCACAATAATAAAACGTGCAACGCGTCAAACGCAAGCAAAATCCGTAGTATTACGAGAATTGAACAATGGGTCATTTCCGGTATATAAATAAAATCGGAATTAATCAGTTCATCGGTCTAATCCCGGTATTGTCGTGACAGGTTTTTCTTCCGTTTCAGGATTGCAACACTAATAATAAATCGCACCGTTTAGGAAATACTAAAAATTAACAGTTTTCTTTGACATATGCCACATCTAAGTAACGAAACTCTATGTCCCTTTGAATAAAAATTTTACGTACCCATCTACTATAGGTACTATCTCTCAAAAATTTGGTTTATTAAAATAAATTCTATTTCAACGTCTCTAATATAGAATTAACCCTAGTATACTAGTATACTAGCCCATTCTTAACAGAATTCCTACATCTCAGTTTTGTAGTTCACTAAAACCTTCCAATGGACAATATTCAAAATGAGATCTTAAAAAGGATTATTCCTGATGAGGTACATAAAAATGAACTTACACAATAGAATCTATTTGACATTAAAGCTTAATTTACATTCTAGTACTAGTCCTGTATCATTTAAACAGTCTATCTTAGGCGAAAGAAATAAAATCGCCGATAAACTGGAGACTAGTACAAAACCCAGCCCGGCTAATTTTTGAGACATCTTTTAAATGTAGCGTGCACGAACTCTGCTTTTTTGAGTCTTTGTACAGAGGTACCGGTTCTTCCCGGAACAAAACTGCTTGGACAGCTGAAAAAATCTATGTTTGATACAAGACATAAATTTACATTTTTTTTGTTCGAGGTCAAAAAATGAGGTAAAATCGAAATTAGAAAAAATGCACAAATTTGTAATTTTTTAAAAAAACGAATTCAAGATGGCGAGACAAAATGGCGGACAACCAAATTGTTTCTAATCGTGAAAAAAAATACCATCCCAGGCTATCTTGATGTTTTAGGGTTCCTAGATGCCAGAAATCATGTTTTCTCAATTCCATCGTTCAGAATGTCGGTCTGCCTCTCAATTCGCGTCATAGCTAAAAAACCACTTATCTGATTGTCTTCAAATTTTATTCAAAATAAGGGATTGACACATTTGGGTACGAATATACGAATCTAAGATGGCGGCCAACTAAAACATTAAAAAAACTAATTACATACTTTATTAATCTAAATTAATTTTAAAAGTGTGACGTAGAGATAAACTAGTAAAATTGTGATACAAATTCAAAATACCGGAACAAAATGGCGGCCAAAGAAAATGTTTAAACAACAACGTAAACAAAAATTTCTTATTAATTGAATCTTGCATTAGAATTAAATGTAATATAGGGATAAGCTGGTACGAATTTAAAATTACGGAACAAAATGGCAAACTAATTATTCCATTTATTTTAAATTATACCTAAAAATCAAGTGTGGCGTAAGTAGAAATTGATAAAATATTGATAGGCATCCAATATGATGGAAAAATGTTGCCTTACAAATTGGGCCACACTTCACTGTTCCTAATAAAAGGAAAGATTCATAACGAGGAGAAGTTCGAGGTAAAGGAAATTTACCGGTTTTTTCACTATAATAAAATACGGCGTGGTAAAGCAATTCGGTCTGAAGTTTGCGTTTACAAGTATATTTTTAATAATGCCTGAATAAAAACAAAGGTGGGAAATGTGTTTCACATGTTCCTTGTTTAATTCTAAATAATCAGTTTTTTTGTTTTTTCAATAATTTACTTTTGTTTACATATACAAACACCTTGTTTTTTTATTAACCACTCTTCCAACTTGCATAAATCTACCGTACTTTTTTTCAGTGATCTATCAACTATAAGGCGTAACGTTAAAATTCTCTCTAGTATGCATAATATCCCTGGAATAAAATATTATGCTTCAGTAAGCTTGAATTTACAATTAACCAATCTAACAGTAATATAAGAATAAATAAAAACCGATTTCTTGACAAACTAACGAAGTAAAAAAAATATAGGTAAAGTCTAGAGTAACTGTTTTTAATGACATACAACATACATTGCATGCACGTTAGGAAAATATAAAAGTCTTTATTTAATATACATTTTATTGCTTCTCTTACAAATAATTATTGAATTAAGTAAACTAATCAAAGATAGAAGATATTTCCGTCAGAGGAAAGACAGATAATACTTTGAACAGACTATCAATTCAATGTAACATAAATTAACCCCTAAATAGATCCCAACTCTGTAATATCTTCCGTTTAGTTGGGATCCATCAGGACGGACATTTTTGCATTCACAAGCCTAATTTTTGTATTGTATTTCTAAACAAGTAGACCCTTGTCCTAGTCAAATTTAGCTCAGAACTGTAAATATTTGCATCCTTTTCGTAACAGCTTTAAAAGAAGAGGTCAACTGATTAATGAGTTTGTGAGCTTGATATTTTTTACTGACAACAGAAGTGATTCTTATTACAGGAAACTCATGAAGAGTTGGTAGGGCCCAAAAGAGAAAAGGGGTTCAATGAAGAAATGCTTATTTGGGAGTTTGCTGTATAAAATGTGGGGAGTTACAAACTTATGAAGAGTTTGTAGCGCCCAAAAGAGAAAAAGGGTTCAATGAAGAAATGCTTATTTGGGAGTTTACTGTTTAAAATGTGGGGAACTAAGCAGAAAGTTGATAATAAAGTCGATGATTATCCTTTTTCTGAGAAAGTTACTTTCTTGTAACCAGGTTGGCCCGAGAATTTCGTTCCAGCATCCTTAAAAAGCTGGAAAACGCTCATTTCGGTTTTATAAATGATTCTGTTTCCGAAGGACATTTCTTTGAAGCATGTCCCAAGCATGCTGAATGGGGTTCAAATCAGGTTATTAAGCAGGCCAGTCTAAAATAGGAATGTTCTGTTCTTCCAGGATTTTTTTTGTAGTGCTTTCAATGTGTGGGGTGGCATTATTATGCATCAAGATAAAATCTGGATCGACGATGTTTCTGTGTAGAACAAGAGGTTCTAAAACATTTCTAACAAAATCGTTTGCACTTAAAAATGATTCAGCAAGAGGAGTTCAGTTCTACTGCCAAACGAAATTCCTACCCATATCATGATTGTGCCTCTTGTGTAGTTATGACCTTCCTGCTTAGGTTAGATTCAACTTCTTGTGCCAGGTGCTTTTCAGCACATAGAGTCTCAGTACAAACCGAACCGAGATTCATCGGTGAGTAAAACGTTTCATTACTGATTCTCTTTCCACATCAGACCTACTTAAGTACTCGGCTTAAAACTTTACATCTCCAAGGTCTTTTATTCAGTAGATTAATTTATCTCAACCTTCAATATATGGTACGTCTTAAAACAGCCACATTCTGAGCTGCGTAAAGATAATTACTTAATTGGACTCAGTCACATGAAGTCGAAATGCCATTTTTTGAGCTTCCAAAAGGACACATCGAATGAAATGAGGAGTTCTCATTCTTGGCCGATCTAAATATCTCTATCGTACGCTTTCATTGTCATTTTAAGGGGTCAAGAGATAAGAGATAATGTTCTGAGTGGTTTTCATAGCATTAGAAATATTAATTTAAAGTATTTTAGCCTCAAGCGTTCCCAGAGCTCTTTAGATCTCATTTTCATTCATTCATCTAGGCATATTTCAAATACCAATACGTACGATTTTTGCAGAATAACAATTGATCGGCAGCAAAAATACATTTAAAAATATTGTTTTCTTAAGCAAAATAATTTACTAATATCTCTTATGTTTGTATTATTAAATATTATATTTGTATTGTACACTGCCAAACTATTTTTAAAGTTAATAATACAGTAAATCAGTCGTGAAAAAAGAGTGTAGATCGTAAAAATTCAAGGTAGGACACATTTTGTCCAAGCAGTTAAAAACAGAAATGCTCAAATTAGCTTATCTGTATCTCCGTTGCGCTAGCCGCTATTTTGATAAAAAAAATTGGATTCGATTTATCTCTTTTTCTGTTCGCTGGAGCCGAAAAACTGTGAGAACAAAAATTGTAAAGCCCATAATTTGCAAAATTTTTGGTCTAGGATGGTTCATTCCGAAAAAGATAGAGGGCGCCAAAGTTAATAAGTTTATTCGATTTTTAACCGCCCAAAAATGAATTTGAACAAGACTTGTTTCGAAAATCTTGTAGATCTTTCAAAAATATTTAAATTGTTTAAGACACTGTAACGCAACCACTGTTGACGAAAGCTAAAAACGAAATAATGAATTTTAGAAATACATTTGAAAGACCTACAAGATTTTGGAAAAAAGTCTTGGTCAAAATTACTTGCTCTGCAATTTTTGTCGTTACAGTTGTTACTCTCCGGCGAACAGAAAACTGAAACAAGATTGCGTCTAACGCGACTTTGATAAAGATACTCCAATTTGGGAATTTGTGTTTTTGATCGCCGAGAACAACATCAAAAATTTGGACTACTCTGAATTTTTTCGATCTAAAATTACAGATTGATTGTATTATAAACAAAATTAATTTATTATTCAAAATCCATAATATTCTTAGAATTTGAGAATGTATGTAGTTTAGCAGTATGATTTACTAAATGTGCCAAATAATTTTAAACCCATCCCTGAACCAACCTTATTTTAGTGATTTATTTATCGTTGGCTTCTTTGAAGTCAAAAAGGAGAGACGTTCGATTGATTGGCGAGTTATTCAAATAGACAAGACTGACGTGAGATGCATAAGCTAGTCGAAAGACCAGAATCATTTTGACGAGATTTTTGATCTCTCTTGAAATATTTTTTTGTACTTTTGGAATATGTTTAGTTATTATGGAAATGAGTGAATAAATATAATAAGTTAAATTGGTTAAAAATGAGATCATTAATATACAAATATTGAGAACAATGAGGAACTCATACACACCCACTTTATACTATTATAAATATGGTAATATTGATGAGTTTTATATAGTAGTGTTATTTAAACAAACACTACAAAAACAAACTATGAATACAATTACACAACACATTTTCCAACTCTCCGCGGTTCCGCTAGGTCTCCTATATATAAAAAATTATTTTCAGTACTTCCCCGTAAGGTCAATGATCAATGGTTTTCTCAATTTCAGTATCAAAAAATTTGAAGATGTTTTGTATTTTTTTCAAAATATTAATACTTTCTGAAATAAGAAAATATTTTTGCTCTTAAAAAGCTACTTTATCCCTATAGGAGCACCTTGTGTAGCCACAAAAATTATATACAAACAGAAAAAAAAATTGGCGTCTTCCATAGTTAAAAAAAATTAAACACTTTAAATCTGTTTTTAAACAGCTGTTATATCCTTTTAGAGTAACCTTGTATACAGGAAAAAATGCTTTTATATGCAAGAAAGAAAATAAAATTTGTTCTGTTTTACCGTTTTTGAAAAGCCAAGCGTTATGAAAGTAAAAAATATTACAATTTTTAATTAATAATTTTTTGGGTTGTTATACAGGGAAGTAAAAATAGGCAAAATGAAGAAATTAGTGTTTGAGTGGACAAGATTTATTTAAAACATCCATGGTTTTGGATGCTTGAATTGCTGAAATAATGCCCTTCCATTAATAATTTCAAGAAGTTATATCAGTACCTTCTACAACTACAACTAGGAAGTACTGATATTGGTTGCAGTGAGGCCGCAAACGATTTACCAAATGTATTGATTATATGTATGTATATCTATATCTCTCGAGACGAGACGATACCTTAAGAGATTAAGAAACATTAATTTCAAGACGACACCATAGTAATGTAAGACCGAAAAATGTCACATATTACTATAACTATATTACTAGTTTTTGAAGATTACCAAAGAGCTTAAGTAAAGAATCAAACAAATAGAATTATAGAAGTGCTAATAATTCTATTTCCGCACCGTCAAATATGATGAAACTGAAAATATATGAAGACTTTAGTTAACAGTTTTTTTTAAATAACAATATCGGAGGCAGAAACTTAATCAAACGTAAAATTGTAAATTTATAGCGTTAACAAACTTGCATGTTCTTATTAATTTTGATTAAAATTGCAACACTTCTTATTAATTTTGATTAAATTTGCAATTATTTTCCAGAATAATTGATGGGTCAAATTATAACTTTTTTTACCTGACTGCGTATGCAAAGGACGATGATGTGTTAAGCATATGCCTATATACTTATGTTTCCTTGTTTACATCCTAAACGCTTATCCGATTTTCATAAATTTCGTTTGTGTCGCCAAATTTTCTTTACTACTTTTGCTTTAAAAAAAAGTCAAAATAGCAGCTCTAAATTTAATCCCAAACGACTAAACGGATTTTAATTAATGCCTAAACATTTGGAATATTATTATGAGTCACCGGCTATGTGTTTTTAACATTGCAGACCTCAGAGGCCAATTTGCGTAGCATGAAAAAAAATTAAAGCTCTATTATCATTATCATTAAAAGGGCAAAGTAAATTAATTACGTCGAAATTCTACGGCAACTATTGTTTAAAAAGTATACTCGTAAAAAGAGGTTTTATCATTTATTGTAAAACTTAAGAACTCAAATGCCACAGGACATGATGGCATATCCAATAATTTGTTGAAAAAATGTGGTTTTGCTTTGTGTGATGTTTTAACATACTTGATAAATTTCTCAGCGCAGTGTGTAATATTTCCTGAACAATTAAAGTTTGCAACTGTCATTCCACTATATAAAAAGGAGTATAAATTATAGAGGCGTAAGTCTGCTAACAAGAATTTCTAAAATTTTTGAGTTAAATTTGCAACATCAATTATTTCGTTTTTTTAATAAAAATAATGTTATCAGCGTTTCTCAACGTGGTTTTACGGAATCACGCGGTACTGAAAGTGCTCTTTGCGATTTCCAATCGACGGTTGTCGATGCAATTGATAAACACCTTCATGTATTAGGTTTATTTGTAGATTTCTCTTGAGCAATTGATATGGTTAGCCATGAATTATTGTTAAAGTTGCATCGTTATGGCATTAGAAGACAGACGTGGAAGCTCATGGAGTCTTATTTAAGTGAACGTCAACAGTGTGTTATGGTGAATGGGATGGGAAGCGACCCATTGCCAGCAAATTAGGGTGCATACTGGTATTTCTGTCTTACCATATGCAGATGATACAAACATTGTGATCGTGGAAAAGAGTGCACTATCTCTCAAAATAACAGCAGATTTGCTTTATCATAGTATTATGTTGTGGTTCAAAAGAATTGTTTGATTATAAATCAAAGTAGAACAAAATTCGTTGTATTTTCAAATAAAAAACAAAACAATGACATTTTTTTTATTTTTTTCTAAAGTACGTATCTAATGTAGTTATTTTTCGCATTTTTGCTTTTCTAGTTATTATTTATGTACTTACCTATAACTTTTTTGACGATGTACTTTTGTAAGTAGGTATACTTGATTTACTCTTTTTGACGTTTTCTCCAATTACTGTTCGTATATTATACACATCTGTTTCATGGGTAACATACAATTATTATTATTGTTATTATTATTATTGTTATTATTATTATTATTAACTATGAAACAAAAAGTGGCACCCCATCAATACTTAACGGTGTGGATATTTACAATCAATTCTTTGTGATCCTCGTAAATATTTTACAATTATTTTTGGGTACATTTTAAATTTCAATTTTAACTTACAAACATAAAACCCACTCCTAATCATAATTCTATAACGTCTAACATAACACAATAAAGCCTCCTTGACGCTTTAGGGGACAAATATGAACAGGGGTGCTCTTAAAAATATCCGATTGAAACTTATTCGTTTAGTTTTCTGACGGAATTTTCGATTTTGCTCTAGCATAGCTAGGTTCTATTTTCAACTTCTTGACTGTCTAAGAGGTTTGTATGAATGTCGAATTTTGCTATGAGCATTATTAGATCAATATTTGTTTCTTAGGTGAAATAATATATTTGGATAAGACTGAGAACAGAATATACAGAGACAGGTGCGCTTTTAGTATGTAAGTTTAGCGGTAACCGCACACTGTCTAAAATCTTGAGGAGTGCCTGCCGCCTTGGTTTTATGTAAAGGCGCGTCTTATTATGTAGGTGGGATGATGTGGCATTTTCTATTCAGTGGTGACGATCGCGAAGATTAACACGTTTTTTTTTGTTACATATGTGAACAAAATTTAAACAAAATGTCGTTTATTATACTGTATTAAATATTTATAAAGGACATTTTATTCTACATATGTAACAAAAGAAACCCTCTCTGGAACACTTCAGTCACTCTGAGGGCACCATATTTCTCTTGCCAAGCGATGCACTAAAGCTAACTACTTTGGTTTTATTTAGGGTTGCCAGATTTGCAGCAAAAAGTAAAAGCGTGAGGCACAGGCGGATCATTCTGCGAAATAAGTTGACGAGTAAAAAAGGTCTTTAGCTTCTTCTACTCATTTACTATTTTTTACGTCGTCTTCACTAAAAAATTGAAGAGCAAAAAAAAAGGTCCTCGTCTTAATATTGGATCCTAGAAAAACATAATTTTGTTTCTAGTGGCTAAATGAGCTAAGCTGAAAGCCAAAAAAAAATAATACTGGATCCAATTACGTTGATAAAATGCTCATTCCTAGCCAGGACACACATAAAGTCTCACACAACGTACCGTACGTTTTCGGTCAACGTTTTCTTCGTTGTTAGATTGACGAATCTGATTAAATTTATAAAGCCAGCTTTCCAACGACCGATAAAACTTAAAGCATTCCTGTGTTGTGTATGTCATACTAATAGTCTAATACAGTCTAATACCCCAGAAGAATAGCAACAATCACCAGCAAGAAGAAATCCATCTACAGTACTTCTAAAAAATAGTTTTGGAGATTACCTAGATACAAATGTCTAATAAATGAATTAAATTTTGGACAGAATATTGGTATTGATTTTCTTTTTGATGAATTTTGCGTTTTAAAAGAGTACGTTAGACAGAAAATAGAAGATGAAATATTTAACAATTTAAAGGCAGACAAAAAATGGGTCGATTTTTTTAAAAGCAATAATAGTGTGCAAAACGTCAAATTTTATATTATCTTAACCACATTGCAACGGAGATTCTGAAAAGTGTTTAGTGCTTGTCGTAAAGGTAGAAACAAAGCTGCATTAAAAACTATAGAGGGTGAATTAATCGTAAAAACCAATTTTCAGTTCACTTGCACGTATTTTAAGAAATAACTTATTTCATGAGACGGCGAAAGTTTGTTGCTAACAATAAAACAAAGTTAGAAATATAGTATTTAAGTTTTATTTTGTTTTTATATGAGAATTTATTTTGTTTTTTTCTAGTAATCTAAAAAATGTTTATTTTTCGGTTTTTTTTTATGTATTGATGTTGAGGTTTTTTATTTTTCAAATTTGTGTTTGTGAAAGTTGAATTTTTATATCCCGTATAAAATGTTGTAGACAAAGACATTTTTTTAGTTCTATCGAATATATCCCCCCGTCCCCCTGCCCCTTTGTCACGCTTTTCCATCTCAGAGATCTGGCAACCCTATTCATTGGGATGCCTACATAAACAGAGCACACATTGTAAATTGCCTAAACTTACATATGCGGTAATGACATAAATCATAATAATTATTTCAATAAAAGCAGTTGTCAACAATAACATGACCGAGACCGAAGCGTTTTATTGAAAATCGTTTCCATCTTTTCTAAAGTACAACAAGCTCTTCCTAAAACGTCCTTATATTAATAAAAAGAAAATAATATTTATTAATTTCCCTTGGAATTTTAAATTAAGTAAAGTAATGACGAATATTTAGGGGCACCATTGTATTGATTTTGAACAAACCTAACCTAATAATTTCTAAATGTATTTTCCTATGCCAACTGTGACGTACAAATCGCAAATTAATTAATGTTGTCATACCCTGCACTTTAGGCAGCTGACTACACACAAATTTGACGTAATACCGATTTTCCTTTGTCCCAGCACTCATAAAGGCTTTTACATCGGCCATCAACAGACCCAAAACGCGTCTGAGTCAAACTCACACAATGACCTTATCAGCCCGCCCATTATTCCTTTAAAATTAGCCTTCAAAGCCCATTTTAACCTCCTGACGTGCTTCTTTTGTTATCTGCATTATGCTTTACAGGCCGGAGCTCATTTTATTTCCATACTTGTCACGAATAGCCTCGATAACCATCTGAGGTAATGAATAGAGAGTGTTAGCCGTATTTTTAAAGTGTACGTTAAGGGTATATGACGGAGATTTTTCTGATTTTCTATGTTTATGACATAGATGCTATAAGTATATTTTTTCATATTCTTTCAAATTATTGTCTCTGTTAGACGTTAATCTTAAAAAGCACCGATTCAAATGCGCATATATTTTTAATTTTTTGTTAAATTTGTTTATCGAATAAATGATTTTTTACGATTTATTACGAGGAAGTGTTGCTTTTAAATTCTTTTACAGAACGATTCTAGATTCCGGATACAGCCAACTTACCCATTTTTTAATATTCGACTATTTTTGATATATAAATTTTACAATTTTTGTTTCTGATGCATGTAAATGATATATAAAGATGACACGAATACTCACTCATCATTTTTGAATTAAATGTTCAATAGGGAAAGGTCCCACCAAGTGACTTCTACATTCATAGCGTACTCTTCTGGAACACTTCAGTTATTTTGAATGTACCAATCTCCTTAACATGTTTGAGATGCATTAAAGCTAACGATTTTAGCTGCATTAGGATGTTGCTCGATGTCAGTGGGTGTGACTAAGTTAAGTTTTGCATGAATAGTCCAAAGAAAAATTATTTCTTTTGTGCTTCTAAGTGATTCTAATACCAGTTTACATAGGTTGAAATACCAGTTTTAAAAAATCTAACATCTAGAAACAACCTAGTGCTGTTATTGTATTTTTAGTGCAGTTCTCAAGAAAAGTGTTAAAAATAGAAATCCGGCACAAATATATTTAGAAGTCACTTGGTTAGCTCTGTTAAATTATACTTAATTTACATGTATGCAAGGGCAAATTCATTTTTATCCTTTACTTTATTTATATATTAATTTAATGCCAAAAAAATCTTATATTACAATGAAAATTTGAATTTATCATGTTTTAATATCCTTTCCAACGTTTCGCCTACGATTGCACGAAATATATTTATGGATTTTCACTGCACGAGAGAAAACACTGTCACGCACACTAAACTAAATGAACTAATTGACTCCAACAATGAAAGCTTTCGTACCATGTTAATCCTACGGTGAATTTATAATTTTAATAAGTCCTCAATAAAATGTACACTTTTTTTATAATCAAACTTGATATAGTTAAGTATATTACATGGGGTATTTTAAGGAAATTTGCAGGACCTTTGGAAAGAAAATTTTACAGGTACTTAAAAGCAATATAGGTCCCAATTAACATCTCTTAACATTAACAAAGATCTGTCTAGACGAGGCTTTCCAATAACCGAGTTAATGTAATTTGGAAACTATATGGATAATTTCGTTTGCGACTTATACCTCAGAATAATTTTTATCCTGTGTGTATACTTTCTCGTTTTGCACTATTCCAAAATTAAAATTTAGGAAACTGCATTTTAGAATATCTTTAGGTAGTATAATCAAATCGAGCTACTTCTCATACCAAGATCTAACATTAATACTAAGAGCTACTAATAGCTTTAGATCATCGTGGGTGCACCGACAAGTCGTATTGAACTTTATACCACGCCATCAACAACATCAAAAATGATCACAATTAAATAAACTAAAGAGAAAATGTACAAACTTGTAGATGGAATATACTGGCAGCCAAATCTACCTTACAGGATAATAGTTACCCTACAAATTAAATAAATAGAATATTGAATCAGAACTTACCGTTATGATCATTAATCAAACAGGAATACAATACATCTATAGAAAAACGTAATAATAATAATACATCTATAAAAAAACATTACTATAAATTATTTGACATAAAAAATGTCACAAAACCTCTAAGTAAAAAATTAAAAACATCTAACTTTGCAATTTCTTTTGACAACACAAAAACTATTGCTAATTTATTTTTTAGAAGAAGTTTTAGTAAAAAAAAATCCCCAAAATAAGAGTCTCAAAAGTAATTTCATTTATAAGATCCCAATATGTCAGAAATAGCATAGGTAAACACAAACGGGAATGCAATATTATAAAGCTAGACAATCCCAAAACAGGGTTATCAAAACATCATATTATAAAAAGTCACAACTTTAATTTTGACAGTGTTGAAACGTAGGCATTTGATTTAAATGTTCTCATAAAACTATCCAAAAAAGCTGCTTAAATCTTTTCTTTCAGAATACCGAATGTCTAGCTAATTTATTTTTAAAAATTGTCAGCAGACAAAAACAGATAGAAAAACCTTTTAATGTGAGATCGAAAACTCTCTATTGGCCCGATAACCATCTCAAAAACGAGAATGCCTGCAGCTGGTCGCCGGTAGACGGTATCGCGTTTCCTTTGACACTTGACAACAATAACAATAAACACGCTGCTTATCAGCCCAACTAAATTATTTATCTGGATTCGGCTGTTTTCGGTGTTAATCAGATGGAAATGCATTGTTGGGTGGTTTTGGTTTGGGTGCGGTTGTGATTTTGGAAGCAAAATAGAGCTACCTGAGTTTTGTAACGCTTCGGTTAATAGGCTCAAGGATTTTTCAGTTAAAAGAACAAGTTTTGTGTTCCTTGGTATAGCCATATTTAATTTTTGGTAAAATGTATGAATATTATATTGTTAATAATTTTTAGCCAGTCCAATTTTTGTTTGTCGACTTATGTATATATAATGATTTTAATTTACTTATAGACACATGAAGGCTTTGTGGTTGAAGTGGGTCAACTGGTTAGAAGGAAACTAATTGACTAAAAAATCTATTTTCAATTTTCCAAGGAAAGTTTCACACAATAAGCAACTAAAACACATGACTTTGCCAAGTCACTCCGACTATGCCAATCCACCTATATAATTCAAGGCACTCTTTAGCTCTCTCCCCAGATGATAATAATAATAATAATAATAATAAATTTGAATGAAATACAAAACCCATTCCACTCATGATACTAAGAACAATGAATTAACACCTTAAAACAGAAGCTTCTCTAAAATCTGAAAATCTGAAAGCTTAAAAGGCCAAATGGCTGCCTAAAAACGCTTTATAAAATAATCACAGGCTGTATCACAATTCTGATCAACCACCACATAGTTACAAATAATAGTCACAGAGCAGGAGAAAGGATGCGAAAAAGGTACATAGTGTAAAGAGCAGCTGATAATGATAATAGTAATCTTAAAACAAGCACAGCAGAAACGTATATTAGAAAATTTCTACACTGCGTATTGCAGATGATAGACAGTGATAAACATAAAAACACAAGAATCTTATCTAGAAACTGACCCCATTAGAATTAAACAAGGTATATTTCAGGGTGATTCACTCAGTGAGCTATGTTTGTGTCTTACGCTCTCCGTCTTGATGCATCGACATGTGACTTCGACCTTAAAGAGCTTCGAACGCACCAAGACCAGTTTCGCATCTACTATACATGGGTGACCGAAGATCTATGCTGGGACTGAGAGAAAGCTCACGCAACTCATAAAGCTAGTTGAAAACTTCACCAATGGTATCAGAATGGAATTTGGTGTTGATAAGTGCAAACTATTAAATCTCAAGAAAGATTCACAACTCAATGACTTCGGAACAGAAGATGGACAAATCATACAAGCATAGGGCGACATGTATAAATACCTAGGAATGTTGCAGTCAAAATGAACAGAACACACAATCATCAAGAGACAACTGACGAGTGAATTCTCAAACAGAACACTTAACATACTTACGACAAAACTTGACACTAAAAACATCGTAAAAGCTTTTTTTACATATGCCATTCCATCTCTGAGTTATTCGTTTGGACACATACCTGGGACTAGCACTGACCTTAAAAACCTAGAGATAATGTTAAGAACGGAAATGACTTAAGACTGTATGTATCATAAAAACTCCAGAAAAATACTCTAGCAAAGATCGTAGGGGGTTAGGAATATTAGGCATTCGCAACAAATACAAACCAACAAATTAAAAACCCGAAAACGTACACAGCTGAAGACGCGAGTCAGACCTTTACGAAGTGGTGTGTAATACTGATATGGAATTCACTCCTGTCCACCTACAGTATCCGCTTGGGAATGACACTAATGGTATCATGACCTATATAGATGTGATGTCGATAAACCTGCGTCGAACGCCTGGCTTGCTAGGGGAGAGGTGTTTCCCGAAACAACAGGCTTTAAACTTGCAATACAGGACAAGAAATTATCGCAAGCATATATTAAAAGATACATCGGTTGTGGATAATTCGTGTGGGAAATGTCATGAAAAAACTGAAGACATTCAACACATGATCGGACCCTGTTCGCTTCTATCTCAAAAAGGATTACACACACCGACATAACCAAGTAGCCAACATAGTACACCGGAGTTTAATATCAAGAATGGGCGTGAAGATGATGCCCTGCCATATTACAAATATAGACCAAAACCAGTTATTGGCGACGTTAAACTATACTACGACTGTACAACTGATACCATCATAGACCTGATATAATATTACTAAAAAACAGAAGAAACATACATAAAATACTTAAAAGTATGAAATAAATAGAATATGGGGATTAAAAAATGTCTACATTGTCCTTCTAGTTATATCTACCATAGGTTTTGTCCAGACCTGAAGGAAAACCTGAAGTTTCTTGATATTCACAGCGCTAACTGTAATATTTTTCAAAGAGCTGTAATACATCTGTAGAATAGTCAATAGTAACAATAGTGAGCACCTGGTAAAACTCCAACTGTTTACACTGAGAAAATGAAGGTAATAATGGTCGAATATATATCGGAGGATAATTTAGTCGCCTTGGACGACGTTGAAATGATATTTTAAAAAAGTCGCTAGTCACTTAATAACGAACGATTAAAGTCTGTTGTTTAATGTTAGCTTTAGTACACCTTGATAAAGACAGATGGACGTATAATTAGTCGCACTGAACAACGTTAAAATAAGATCTTAGGGAGGTTACTAGTCGTTAAACGTCTGCTTAACGTTTTCGGTTAACGGCACTATTGGTTACTTTTGTTAAACGTTAATATAAACTAGTAGATAATGGTTATTTCATGACAACTGATTTTTAACGGCGAGGTATTTTGCCGTAAAATAATTTACAGTAATGATTTAAGACGACGTAGTATTTGGTCACTGCATGGTTGCTAGTCATAAATGTGCTGCTTGGATAGAGGCAAAAACTTTTAGAGTAAGTATTGTATACTATACTAAGTCTATGATTCCTACGAAATAGTGGTTTGAAAACACACAAACAAACATGTTTGTGAAGATAGCATTTCTAAGTTTTTATAAATAACGAAACGTTTCTCTGCAATGGAACAACCTGTAATTTGGGATACGTACAGAGCTAAATAAATTGTATGAATAAATAATACACTATGTCCATACAATTCAGTGACGCGTAGTGTATCGCTGATGCTTTGACAACGAATTTTATTCACATATTCACATTGGATCAACTTCATCCAATAACGCGCCTTAAAGGCTTTGCTTTATAATTTATTTGTTAGCTTGGTTTAATAAATTTGGTAGAGGAGTATACTTTTTTCAATGAATGGAGAGTGCCAAATATGATTCATTTTGCATTTTTTAAAGGGGATTTTATGATATCTTGTAATACACAGTCGTTTAAAGCACAGAGCAATTATTTTTTTAGAAAATAGTGGCACTTTCATTTACTTTGATATCCGACCCCTAAGAAAAAAAAAACATTAATTTTCCAGTAAGGAACACATTTGATTTGCTATGCCTTAAAAATATAGCGCGAACCCTATTGCGTAAATAAATATGAGAATATCTTTTAAAGACAAATACCACATTTAGAAGATATATACGTAGATTAACACATTTTTTTCCAGACTCGAATTGACCATGTAAAAGTAGTTTCTGTATAAAATTAAATACTTCTTTGATGTCACGGACACGTCATTTTGGTTTGTCGGCAAATTATCGGTTTCCGACTGTTTAGACCGTCTGAACAAAGAGGGAGGAGTGACATGCAACAGGACCACAAAGGGATCCCGCTGAAATGCATTCAGTTTTGACTTTGACAGCGGTTTATTAGTGTAGTTATAGACTATAGTGCGAGAGTCTATTATGAGAAAATTGCAGGTTTTTCATATTCACCTCGAAGTAGTGCTGTAACTATTGTTTATCAATCATATATTCTTGTATAAACTTGTCTTAATTATGAGTTACAGCTACATTACAATTGTATTTACCGAAGTTAGTAAGTAAGCATTTTATTTTTATCAAATTCATGCTACTAAGAAGTACTGTGTTTCTTAAGAAAAACAGACAGATCCAGAAAAAAGTGTAAAGAGAATTGCTTAAAATTATTTGGTTATTATCGGTTTAAAGTCTAAACAAAATTAAAATTTGAAAAAATGCTTGGTAAAAGAATGCGGTATATTAACAAGGATAAAAGTGATAAAACCACCTCTTTAGCTCAGTGGTACGAAAGCTTGCCTTTCGATCTGAAGGTGTCTTATGTTTGTACATACCACGAAGGCCTGAGGCCTAAGAATAATGTGCCCCTTAATTAAACCGTGGTTGCCTTTTTTTTGGTGACCCATACGCCGAGTCGTATCTGAGAAAGCTGGCGTCCCTGGCGAGATTTCGATTGGACTAGACAAAGACGACTTCTATATTGGGTAGATGGATGCCAATCTTTATTCGAGAATATCGTTTAACACAGTTAATCAATCTGCTCTTTCTATATTTTTTATCGAGGAACAAGCCCGATGCTTGAAACTTTCAGTTTCTAGATATAATTCATTGACATCCAGGTTATCTTTATATTTTATTGCTAAATCAGCTGCTGATTTTTTCATATGTTCAACTGATTTTCTAAAAAAAATGATTTCGTGCTAAAAAACTAAAGTCGGATGCTACATTTGACAGGCTTTCAAACCTCCATTCATTTTCTGCAATCATAGAATCGAGAACATCATATAACTGAATTTTGACTTTATCTAAGTTTGTCAGGGACGCCCCCTCATTCTCCGCTTTTTAGTCGAAGATTCTTTTAACGTTTTTTTTTTCTTTTTTCTAAAATCTGTTAGATAATTTTGTAAACCAACAATATTCTTTGCTTCGCTGTTTTTTCTACTGTTTTGAAATTGGGGACTCGATGTAGGAGAAGAGTTATATAATATCTCAGGAGTGTATTGCGCCCCTGGCGGTCGCCCCTCTTGCCAGGCCCTGCGAGATCGGACCAACGCAAGTCACCATCGCACTGCTAATCTTGATATAAGAAGATTTTAAACCACTCACTAGCCATCGCCAAGGCCCAAATGCGAGTACGAAACTCCAAGAAGAAGAAGTGTAAAAAACCCTTCTTAAGCTTCTGGAAGCTTCGAATTTAAATTAGATTTAAACTACATTATATGAATTAGCCAAATGCAAACATATAGCCTGTTCCTTGGAAAAAACTTATTATAATTTATATATTAAAAAAATAATTAACACGCTAATATATTAAACTAAACTTATAGAACGGCACCTAAAAAACAATTCGCACAAGGAAGTCCTAGGTAACTTGCTTAAAAAGATAAATAAGGGGTACTGTCATATAATGCGAAACGAATCGAAGATGAGCGAACAACGTAAAAGTGATATTAAAAGTCAAAAATGCTTTTAATATTATTTTAGATTATTATATGTCTATCTACATAGCATGAGGGTTTAGTTTAGGCTAACATGTTCATTGTTTTTTGTGTCGTTCTGTAGAGTGGAGAGAACCGGGCAATCCTTTTAAATGATGCATGTAAAAGTCGCACTCTGGAGTATACTTTGTATTAAGTTATTTTATTTCATTAAACTTTTATTTATATGCTTAAAGTGCGTATTCACTTTTTGTTAACAGGTTATTTGCTCAAGCTCCAGACACCTCAGCCAAGTGTGCGAAAGTGGCAAAAGTATCAGCAAAACTAGAAATAGAGAAGTTCGACGGCACCAATTTCCACCTGGAAATTTAGCAACTGAAGCCTAATAAAAACAGACAAGCCCTTATACTGGTACACCATCACAACCGGCTGAAATACAAACTTAGTGAATTGTAGGAATGCAGCTGATATATCGCAAAAACTTAGACCAGTCCATGAGTAGAAAACTCAAATTTCAAATAAGATATTCTGGTAAAAATTCTATGACTGCAGAATGGCAGAAGAACTCAATTACAACACATCTTTCAAATAGAAAGTATGGTCAAGGTTGATGATTAAAGCATGTCAATACTAGCCTAAAATTGGTAATATATAGGAAAAATTATAAAGGTATGAGTAGTTAAAATACCTAAATGTGGTTTTCATTTACACTTGCTATAACAATGCACCGATTCGCCAATCGCCAAACCAGTATATATGCATTAAGAATCAATTTGTTAAAACACAGTTTAACAAACTGATAGTAGTTAGAGAACTTTGGGGCGATTTGGACATTTTAAGAAAGTTACTAAACTAAAAAGGATTTTTGATTTAATACATATAAATAATTTTACTATTAATTATTTAATAACTCAGGCCTGCATAAAATTTGTGATCAAGTAATTTTAATTTTTTTATCTTAATTATGACTTATATTTACCCTAATTAACCCATTTTTGCTTCCATCACGTACATTTTTTTTGTAAACCAGTTACAAGTTATCAGGGGCGTGCAGTCCATGGAAGCAAGGGAAGCAGTGCTTCCCCAAAAAAAACTTACAAATTATCTTCTAAAATGTAATTTTTGAAATAGGAAACCATTAATTTAGTTTATATTAAAAATGCTAAAATATTATCTTAATTATCAAGCTCATAATAAATGCGGCCTTGACTCCGACCGAGCGACAATAGAAAATGGAATAGAACCTATGCGGGCCGTTAGCTTCTCTGTAGTCAAGTCCTGTATGATTGATTTCCTGTGAGTCGAGCCAGAGGTTACTGAACTTTCCACCGGCTGTTTGCAATTTTTGCATTTCAGTCGCGTTCTTTAAGTGGGGGCGGAAGCTATAGTAGTGGAGTAGGTTCTTTGTTTGAACGGCTATCCGTGTGTTGTGTGATAAGTACGTTGCGTCGTGCTTGGTGCGATATGGAAGACAATAATACGGACGTGGATATGCAAATACCGTCAACTTCGGCTGTCGGTAATAACGTTGAAAATTGTTGAGAATTTAGTAAGAAGAGTGTGGGTGAATGTGTGGTGTGTGTCTTAATAATAAAGGGATTTTCAACATTAAACTTCGCTGATAAGCTTGAAATAATTTCCAAAGGAAGGGCAAAACCGCCTATGAAAAATTTAACCACAAAAATGAAAAACTGTATTAGACATTTTTATCCGGAAAAACAATACGAACAATTTAAATGGCTAACAGGGTGTGAAAATATAAGTAAATTATTTTGTTGGCCATGTTTACCGCCAACACAATGAACTAGTCGATAACAATAGGCAAATATTAAGAAGACTTATCGATGTTAGAGTTAGATTTAGAGGTAACGACGAAACAAGGGTTTCTTCAGATGGAGGAAGTTTTCAAGATTTACTTAGTTTAATGGCTAAATATGATGATTGCTTAAAAAATCATTTAGAGCTGTCTAGCGTTTTTCGCGGAACGTCGAATCGAATCCAGAATGATTTAATTTCCGCTGTTGCAACCATTATTCTAAAAAGAATTAACTTTATTAATTAAGATTGGCGAGGCGCGGTTCATTGCTATTGTTCTGGACGAAACAACAGATATCACTAAGTTTAGCCAATTATCTATAGTAATACGCTACGTTAAAACAGACGGAAGTATTTAAGAGCGATTTTTAGGTTTTAAGAATGTGTCCGAAAATCGTATAGCAGATGCATTATATACCGTAGTTTATAACGTTACTAAAGAAATTAATGGAGAGAAAAAATGAGTTGCTCAAAGCTATGATGGAGCTGCAGTGATGGCAGGACAATTAGGGGGTCTGCAAGCTAAATTTCGAGAAACTTTCATAAGTGTTGTGCTTGTCCATTGTTTTGCTAATAAATTAAATTTAGTTTTATCCCAGTCCGTCAATCACATTAAAGAGTGTAAAGTATTTTTCGTTACTTTAAGTGGCATGGCTGCTTTTTTTTCCAAGTCATCAAAACGTACACAAGCTTTGGACTCCATTGTCTACAAACGATTGCCCAAAGTAGCTTCTACTAGGTGGAAGTATAATGGAAGACTTGTGTTAACAGTATCTGAAAATCGTAAATCACTGATTGAACTATTTGAGAATATAATAGAAAATAATGAAACGTGGGACTCAAAAACAATAAATAGTACGGGGGGGTTTTTTGGACTGTTTGAAACGATATTTTAATTTTAATTATTTGTTGAACATATTTTCGGAAATATTTCCATTCTCGGACAATGTTTTTAATATATTACAAACTAAAACAAATGATATTGCTTTTTACCTAAAAAAGTGGATGATTTTAAGTCCATGTTAAGACAAAAAAGAGATGACTTTGACCTATTATGAGAGAAAACGATGACGTTAAATGTAGAGCCACAAGCCAAGCGTCTTCGAACAGACAAGGTGGGAGATGTTCAAACATCATACAGACGGCTCTTTTATGAAATAATCGATCAAATACAAATAAACTATAGATTTAACGGTTTAATGATTTTAAATTCCTCGAGCTCTGCAATTTTGATGGATTTAAAGGAAAAACTTTTCTAGAAGATGCGTTTAAATCTCTTCTTCATTATGGTCAGTTCTTCGACCGAGTATTCCTGCGATCTGATCTAAAAGTGATTTACGAAACTGATGACATTCGCGCAAAAAATAACGCTAAGGAACTAATGCAATTTTTAAAAGACAAGGAGCTGGAAGATGCCTACACCGAAGTGTCGAAATTGTGTGAATTAGTACTGACAATAACTGCCACAAGTTCATCAGTAGAACGCAATTTTTCAACACTTAAACGTATAAACATTTTCGTAAGAAATTCAACGGGGCAGGAGAGGCTTTCGCATACATCGCTGTTGTCCATTGAAAATAAACTTCTCCAAAATATGTCGGAGCATCGACGTTTTTACGATGACTTCGTTGACGAATTTGCAAAAAATGATCGAAGAATAAAAAAATATCTAGTTGGTGTTATAAAAAATAAAGCCGTGTGATATTTGTAGACAGTTGATAGTAAAAAATCTTAAAAGAAACTTGTTTTGTTTGTTGTTTGTTTCCTTTAAAATGAAACTTGGAGATCAAGTTAAACTTTGGGCATCAGATGTTATTTGCAAGATTTGCGAAGAAGCCTTGAGACAAGGAACAAGAGAAGTCTTACCGTTTGGAATATCAGTGGTCTGGAGAGAATCTAGAAATCACACCGACGCCACATACGGACAAATCGCGAATTTAGGTGGCCATAATTCGATATTTAAAGTTATAATTTTTTTTTCACGCAATTTTGTATTAAATAAAATTTAGAAATTAAATGTAGTTTTTGCCATTGACTTCGCATCTTTGTAAGAATAAAAAAAAAAAGCAATCGAATAATAGGTATATGTATTAGGTAAACAAATTTTATTTTTAACAATATATAAATTAAACGTGTTTATGAATACATAAAGGTTGCAGTTAAAAAGGCATTTTAATTACTGTCCGATTGTTCATCATCACTATCATTATCGATATTATCATCGACCTCATCTTCATCATCACCACTACGGATCGGTTCCATAATTACGATAAAGTCAGGCGTTTTGAACATGCTTATTACTGCTTTATTAAAAGTCATTTTACTTTTTCTGGTTTTCTTTTTAAATTATGATATCACGGGATCAGAGGCTATTAACATCCAATTAAATATGTCCGAATTCGTTGCAAGCCTTGAGGTTTTTCTTGAGTGAAACTGTCGGAGAATTTTATAACTTTCATGTCCAGCTTCAATAGCATCTTCTGAAAGTTGACCAGGAGGTACAAGTAGTGATTGAATGATGTCAGAGACATGTATCAACAACTTGTGCAACCTGGCGCTCATTCTGTACCAGCTGTAAAGAAAGATAGCTCTCTTAGCAGCTTCTATGCAGTACATAGTGACCACATGAAATGAAAAGTATGTTCCCAAAGCGTTCTATTAGTTCTTTGTCAATTCCAGTTATATTGGTGACTAAAACCGGATTTTTGAAAATTTTTTTGGCGGTATACCCGTCATTACTATTGCCTCCGCCTTGCTTTGGTTGATCGACGACAAGACCCATTTTTGTGTAAAAATCATTAACTATTTTCTTCTTTCTTTCTCTCACCTTCTCTTTTGCCTCTATTCCTCTAGCCTGCCAGCTTTGAATCTCAAGTTTATATGCAATATGTAATAAATATTCGTAACATCTGAGATAGGCATCTAATACGGAAATACCGTATTTGTATATGCTTGTATCACATTATTTTTTGCACTTTTTCTAAGTCGTTCATAACTTTAGAACTAGCTTTGCAAACATAACATGACTGAGTACTTAAGGTATCTGTTAAAATTTTAACAGTTTAACCATCTAACACTCTGCATACAGGAGTGTGCACGAATGTTATCTCCTTGCTGCCTATAGAAACAGTTGTGGGTAAAAGATGTGAGATTTGATTTTGTACTATATTGAATTCTTCTTTTACATTTTCTTAAATTAAACGAAATTGGTCGGCAGTACTTGATAGACGATGGGCTCATGTTCTTTCAAAATATTTTCTTATTTGCTGCTTCACCTACAGATACTTCGAGGGGTATAATGGTACATAAAATTATATTTGAATTTGCATACTGCGAATTGCTTGTAAAATTCTTATATATGCTATGCCCGCCACTGCCGTCTAGTCCCCACTTATAAAAAATATTAAGGGTATTGAATCTTTCTGGAATATCATGCGAGATTACCTCTGACTGTACTTCTGCTAGCCGCTGAATAGTCTAATCAAGTAAGTCTTGCACTGGTACATCTACCCCATTTTCTGAAACTTGAACATTTGGTGGATAACATCTTAACTTGGCACTGGTAACAACATGATAAGAAGGATAAATATCAGCACTTCTTTTCTTAGCTCCAAGCCTCATATTTATGTATTCCTCCTTAGTTAGGTTCTTGCCTTCATTTTTTTAAAATCGCTTTGGAGTGCTGTTTACGGCAAGTTTTACAACCTGCGCTACTGTTCTTTTGCCTGCTATTATTAGACTTGATTCCACAGCATGGGTGATCCGTGACCAATAATACAACACTTCGGCCTTTACTGCGGCTAGAACTGTCGTCGAAGAACTTTTTTGGCCTTCCTGACTTCTTTGAAAAACCGAATTGCGTAGACTTTGTTGGATGTTGTAGTAAAACGTTTATACACAGTTTTAGCTCTGTATCTAGCCATCCCTTATTTTTTTCACAAAATCTCTCGTACATGTATTTAGATTACAGAGACACTTAGATAATAGTTTCGTAACAAACAACTTCACAACGTTGTTTAGCTGTGTAGGAACACTTTCAGATATTTCACTTATGCTGAACTTGTCCGTTATGTACTTTATTAATTGTTCATTACACTTTGCTGACGATAATTTAAACAGCTGGTTATTATTAAAGAATAACAGTTGTACTTAACGCAACTTTTTTTGAAATCATTGCTATTTAAATTTGTATTGAACTTTTGAAACCAAAAGAGTGGTCTTACGAAAGGTATTTTATTTTTACAAATTTTACGAATGTAAAGAAAAAGTAACATTAGAATTTTAAAGTACATACTTGATGATTCAATCTCCATAATGAAGGTTTTTGAAATTCAAATAACACAACAATAAGCAAACGTAATTATTCCGGTAAAATTTGAAACGCAATTTAACACAAAAGATGACTTCGTTTACAAGCCAACTTTGTTTTTACGCACAACCTCCTACGATGCGGTAATAAAAGAAATAATTCGGGATGACAAAGACCGACTATTGTTTTTCGAGTATATTGCTAAAACTATTATCGGCAACCTAATATAGCTATTTGTCCGTATGTGCGACCACTGCTTTTTTTGTCTTTTTTATAATAAAGGTCATAACACAAAATCTCTAAAGTATATTAACTATCCCAATCTTCCGTCGGCATTACGACCAGTTCCACATGATGCTGATATACCTGTACCTATTCCACCCAAAGTATTGGAGTCTAATGTCGAATCAGAATCTTCAAGATACAGATCTGACATTTTTGAAGCATCTACTCCAAGAACCAGTGAACCGCAGCTATTTTCTCAATTAGAACTGAATGACAGTCAGGGATTTAAGACTTCCAAAAGGTCTTTCTGAGAATTTAGGATCTAAGTGAATTTGCCGATTACTTCGCAACAGCTGGTTCACTTGTATATTGTCAAAACGTATCTGAGTTGGTTATCCACCTTGGTGCAGGTAAATTAAGTTGCCTCCCCCCCACTAAATTTTTTTAAGTTTTAATAACGCAATATAAATGCACTCCTTATACACCATTGGGTACCATCAATAAAACATTTTGCACCATGTCGTACGAGAAACTAATTAAGAAGATGTGTCGGGGACCAACTTAATGCCAGCCCCCCCCCCACTTATTTTTTTTTAACTTTTTTAGTGGAATGTAATGTAACTTGATATTCATCATTATGAACCACCCCTAGTTTGTTTTGCAATCCTAGGGTTCAAGAAAAAATACCCCTATAACAACTTAAGTTAATCCCCCCACTAAATTATTTTAAACTTTTTTAATTGAATAATATGTTACTTGATATGTACCATTATGCACCATAATTAGTTTATTTTGCACACTTAGGATTCAAGAGAAAACACCCTTACAAAAACTTAAGTTACTCCCCCCCACTAAATTTTTGTGTCTATTTTAGTGGAATATTATGTAACTTGATATTCCCCATTATACACCCCCTTAGTTTATTTTGCACCCCTAGAGCTCAAGAGAAAAAACCCTTACAAAAACTTAAGTTAGCCCCCCCACTCATTTTTTTTTACTTCTTCAGTGGCATGCATGTTGCATAATATAAAACTAAAAAAGTTAGAACAATTTACTGGAAGGGGCTAATTTAAGTTTTTATAAGGGTGTTTTCTCTTGAACCCTAGGGGTGTAAAACAAACTAAGGGTGGTGCATAATTGTGCATATCAAGTTACATATTATTCAACTAAAAAAGTAAAAAAAATAAGTGGGGGGCTAACTTAAGTTTTTGTAAGGGTGTTTTCTCTTGAACCCTAGGAAAGCAAAATAAACTAAGAGGTGCATAATGGTGCACATAAAGTTACATAACATTCCACTAAAAAAAATTAGTGGAGGTGGGTTAACTTAAGTTTTTGTAACAAAAATTAAACAAAAGCGTTCTAGATATGGATGTACCGGCATATCTTAATATAAAGAGAATACTATACAAAGGACATAATTAAAATTAAAATAATAATATGAAACCGAATAATTCAAAAATACCTACAATATTTCGGACACATTGCGAAAAAATCAGCTGAATGAATCACATACAAAATTATTTTAAAGCGGATCAGCAAGGCCTTAATGAATAAAAGAATAGAGGCAGCTTAAAACAATTACCGTTACTTTAATTGTTTGCGACTTTAATATTAATTTTATCTCAATAAATTCAAATACATTTTGCGGATTTAAATTGGTTTGAACTATTGGTGCTTCATCCATTTTGCCTTTACTGATTGGCGAAACAGAGAAAGGGCATTGTTAACATGGGATTTTATTAAACAGAACCGCTAGCTTAAGATAAACGCACTTGTAAAAACATCAGCAAAACATAACGATAATATTCCTGTGAAGAATTAAGTACTAGATATTTTGTAGCCAGTCGGTTGTTCCAATTTCTTTTTCGATTATAATATCAATTTTTATTTAAGCATTTCTAAGTACCCTTTGGGAGACATAGAAAATAATTCGAACTGCTACATTTGAACAGCTATAAATTTTTTAGTATACCTGATGGATTTTAAGCAACTTTATTCACCATTACAAAAATATTATCTTACAAAATATGTATTTTACCCGAACCCAGCCAAAAGGGCTACGGACTAAAGCTTGACTGTGGCTTCACTCTTAAGGATGCACGAGGGCATTACGAAACATGACACCCATTTAGACTGATCAAAGACGACCGCAAACAGGCGCGCGGCCTCCAAATACACTAACTTGTCAGTTGCATTGAAGTTTCTCCGCCTGGGAGTAAACAGCTTCTCGACAGGGGTCAAATATTTAAATTAATTTATTTCCGAGGGTCTCATTTAGGTAAGCGTAACTGATATCAAAGTTTATATTATATAGAAGAAATTGTGACGTAATAAATTAGTTGAGCCAATAAGTAACTGTTCTTAAAACGTTGTTACATAAATGTCTACAAAAAAAACTGAATGAGATTATAATACAGGGTAAAATTTTTCTATTGTGTGTTAGCTCTTAAAAAATAACGTTAAATTCACTTTTACCCACATCTTCCCTTGTACAGAATTCCACTACTTAAAATAAACGGTCTATATATGTATATTATTATTTAGTAATATTTTTTAAATTTTAATTTATTATTTTTCATAAGATTACGTATTTAATATAACCTATATCGGGCAACTTAAATAAAATAAAATAAATATATTTACCCGACATTGTTACCATATCGTAACATTGAATTCAAAGTCCTGTTTTTCGGGTTATCCGTAATCTACAGAGTCAGAGTCAAAGGCAACGAAACCGTATGGTTGCAACATTGAATAAGTGGGGGAAGTAAAAATCGACCCGTGCTCGTCATATACCGAATTTTTATTGTCACGTGTTAACAGTTGGTCTGTTATATTTTTAAGGTTATGTTGTCGTAATAAATCATTATGAATATTTTATACAGGGTGCGTAAAAAATTAAACTAAAAAGTAAAAGACAGTCTCCGTTATAAGAATTGACTGGGATTTGGTATATATCGGTAAATACGATGAAAATGCAATATTACGGTGTCCCAGTTGTGAATGTATTATATAGGGTGCTTAAAAAATGCCAAAAAGTATAAAACAGTCCCCATTATCGGAATTGACTGAGATTTGTTTCACGTACATAAATTCGATGACAATACAATAATATTGTGTCTAATCGTGAATGTCATATACAGGTTGCGTAAAAAATAATGCTAAAAAGTATAAGATAAAGTAAATATAAAAAAATGTATTTTTTTTCTTTAGGAACTAATGAACTAAAAAGTAAAAAATAGTTAAATTTACATTAACACAGAACTTTTGAAAATTTGAATATTTTTTAAAACTTGAGGCGAGTTGTCATCACTTGAAATAAAGCCTCAAATTTTAAAACAATATTTTTTTACATTTATTTTATTTAAGTTCAGTTTTATCCCTGTTTTTCATTTTCTTTATATAAATGCAAGGTAAAATCGAGTGAACTTACGCTGTGCATGCGTTGAGATGATCTGAATAATTACACAATCTGATCTGATTATCTTTCATCCGTTCGGCCTTCCCCAACCTAAAAACCTGGTTGCGCCACTGTTACACTGTATTTATACAAGTAATATATAAACTAATATTCTAGCTTGTATTAATTTGGATATCCACATTACCTCTGATGAAGAGACAAAACAAGAAGTTGGTGAATGGTGAGCCACTTCTAAAGAAAAAAAAAGAAACTACTGGAAGTAAAATTCAACTGGACTAAGTCAGACTTGCCAGAAGTTGATAGGGATGACATTTTTATTCCCGTTATGAATGATGAAGTGCTTACTTCTATTGAGTATTTTACCAAAATGTTCTCACTAGACATAATGTCTGATATTATTGAGCAAACTAATCATTACAGTACTCAAGTGACAGACACATGTATTGCCACAAATGCCAATGAAGTAACGGATTTTATATCATGTTTTTTATATATGGGAATAATAGACCTTCCACCTTATGAAGACTGTTGGGCCAGTGCAACACGTATTGAGCAGATAGCTTCCTTAATCCAATCAGACATTTTAAAACTTTAAGACGTTATAATCATTATAATAATAACGATAACATTACGGAAAGTACTACTGACTGATATTTTAAGATACGTCATTTTATTGAGAAGATCCGAGCAAATTTCGGAAAATTTCATACCGACAGTAAATATTCAGTAGACGAGAATATGGTTGCCTATAAAGGAACCCGAGCAGGAAATCTACGGCAGTACATAAAAACAAACCACATAAATGAGGTTACAAATTTTTTGTAATTGCAGGGGTATCTGGCTACATCCTGGACTTCATCCGTACCAGGGAGCTACCACATTTCAACAACTTATTGGGACATTTAACGAAATAAGCGAAGCAGAAGCTGAATTACGTGTTGGCGCTTCCATTGTTATAGCCCTTTCAAAATCCCTTCATGACCCAAATAATTCAAGTCCTTTTTTAGACAATTATTTTGCAGGCTTGCCACTCTTCCTCTATCTCAAAAATCAAATGAATATATATATATATAGCCTTGGAACGTTACGCAGCAATAGAATCGCTGGGTGTCCTATAGAAACCGACAAAGTCCTACAAAAACAAGGTAGAGAACAATATGACTAAAAAATCGACAAGGATAAAGGTATTATCATTACAAAATGGGTAGATAACAAACTTGTTTTGTTAGGCAGTTGATACTGCAAACGCCCTAATGGGTCTGTATAAAACTCCCCATAAGGCAAAAAGATGGTATTTTTCTATTTTCGCTTATTTGCTGGATGTATCTGTAGTAAATGCATGGCTGCTTTACAAAAAAGATTGTGTTTCTTTCGACAAGAAAAAGTATATGCCACTCAAAAAATTTAGGTTGTATATTGCCAAATCTTTAAGTACTTTTGAAAAGGAAGCCAGAAGGGGACGACCTAGTATCGATACTGATGTACCAAAAATATATCAACCGGTTGCTGAAAGGCCGGATAATGCATCAAGATTTGGGCACTGGCCTGTTCATACCAGTAAGGGTAGGTGTACAAACTGTATTTGGGGAACAAGCCGCATGAAATGCGGAAAATGCGTATGCAGACTTTGTTTCACAGACACTAAAAACTGCTTTAAAGATTTTTATATTAATCAAAATTAATTTTTTTTATAATAAAAATACATTTATTTGAAAAAAAGTTGTTTTATTGGGCCATGTTACCATATGGTTACGGTTCATTCAAAAGTTTTACATTTAAAAACATATAAATACTTACATCTAAATAAACACACACCGATAAAGGGTTAAACATTTTATTAGGTTATCATTTTGTTTTACCATACAGGATTCGTTCTAAAAATGTATTAGTCTATCCCTGTTCAAAACTTTATTTGAGCAAAATCAAGTCGATTTGAGCTTTTTTGGTAATACATTTTTAAACATTTCATTTGGTCGCCATTTTGTTCCGTCATATTGTATTAATCCAAAAATTTTACTACTTTATCCATATATTACATCTTATCTTTGTGCAAATTTTGACATCCATCCGATAAATGCTTTGTAACTAATGATTTTTTGCATATTGTGAGGCCGCTATTTTGTTCTGACATTGGATTTTTACCAAAATGTAACCATTTCATCCCCTTATGACCATTGATTTTTGACGGAAACTTGAAGTCAATCGGATAAGTAGTTTTTGTGCTATGCCGCGTATAGACACAACGTCAGACCGACAGATTGACTGAAATGGGAGAACATGTTTTTCGATGTCCAGGGACCATAAAATGCAAATTACAATAGTTTCTTCTTACGAGGGAATTAAAAAAAAAACAGAATAACAAGAGATTAGAAGCTACAGTTATGGGCGTCGCTAGAATAAAATCTTGGTGGTAGCAAATAGAACAACAATCAATTATCAACTGATGATTAAAAAAATGTCATCCCTTTTATGTTAATAAGGATAACAACAACTAAATGACATCAGATTTGTGTTAATCTTAGTAATGACATTCCCGGAGGGGCAGGATGATTTTCAGGGGGGAATACCGCGCCCCCTCTAGCGCGGCGCCTATGGCTAAAGTTGATTGATCATGTATTCATAACCGATTTCTAAAAAGTTACGCGAGATAATCCTAACGTACTCCGTTATAGCTTTGACTGGCATCACATTTTCCGCCTGGTTTCTGATGATGAAAAATTGGAATATTTCAATAGTCTTATCTTAGCCCTTTTTAACAAACATGCTCCGGTAAAACATTTTAGTAAAACAAAAAATTATAACTATGCTCCGTGGATTACAGAAAATGTTAAGATGATGCAAAAATTAAGGAACAAAGCTTTAAAAAAATTTAAACAGACTAAAAACCCTGTGCATTATGAATCTTATAAGCAACTTAGAAATTATACCACTTTCGCAATAAGAACTGAAAGAAAAATATATTTACGAACTAGATTTGAAAATTGTACGTATAAAGAAAAATGGCGTGAGCTGAAAAATCTAAATTTAGTCAAGGAAAAAAATGTGAATTACCTTTAAATCTTATTGATCCAGATAAAATAAATAGCTTTTTTATTAATTCCGTAGCAGGTAACAATATCCCAAGTCAGGAAATTATAAATTTTTATAACAATAATTATTTAACTCATTTTAATGAATATTTTCACTTTAATTTATTTAATGAAAATGAAATATTTAATGTAATTAAAAAAATAAAATCAAGGGCCGTTGGGGCTGATAAAATCAATTTGACCATGATTATTCTTTGCTGCCCATTTATTGTACCATATATTGTTCACATCGTGAATGAATGTATATTGTCTTCGTACTTTCCAGTTTTTTGGAAACAGGCGCAAGTAATTCCATTGCCAAAAATAAGCAATCCCACCGAGTATGGGCATTTACGCACTATTAGTATACTTCCCACATTTACTAAAATATTGGAAATAGTAATGGAAAGTCAAATCAGGGTCTTTCTTAATCGTCGTAATATTCTGCCAGAAACCCAATCGGGCTTTAGACCCAATCATAGTTGCGAGAGTGCTTTGGCTTGCATTGTGGATGACGTTCTGGGGGCGGCGGATGAGAATAAGGTTAGTATTTCAGTGTCTCTTGATTTTAGTAAAACCTTTGACATGTTACATCACAAAATTCTTATTTCAATTCTTCATTTTGTAGGATTTAGCGATAACGCCCGTATATTAATAAATTTTTATTTATCTGATCGTGTACAGGAAGTCGTCTGTTATAGACAGCATTCGAGCCCTTTAGCTTTATCTACCGGTGTACCTGAGGGAAGCATTTTGGGTCCGCTACTATTTACCATTTACGTTTGTAATTTCTGTAAGTCCTTGTAGCACTGTAGATCCCATTTTTACGCAGACGACATTCAGCTATATTTTTCGTTTGAGGTGCACCAAATTAAAGTGGCGCAAAATCTAGTAAATTCAGACCTAAGCCAGTTTTACAGAACGGCATCAGAGCACTTATTGGTTCTTAATCCTGGAAAGTCGACCGTAATTGCATTTAGTAATCAGAGTCAGGTTGTGCAAATAAAGCATAACATGCAAATACAAATTAACGGAACTCTGTTGACTTTCTCTGATACCTGCAAAAGTTTAGGAGTAGTATTGGACAGCAAATTACGCTTTAAACAGCACATTACTTCAAAGCTTCGCACTGTTTATAGCAATTTAAAACTAATTTATTCAAATAGGCACTATCTCGGTTTGGAATTTAATTATTGTAACATATTATTTTTCCCGTGTCTTGATGCAAGTGATCGATATCGTGTTCAAAAGGTTCAAAATTCATGTTTGAGACTAATGTATGGTGTCAAAAGAAGAAATCACATATTTCCATACTTAGGGAGTTCAAAATGGCTGAATATGTCTAACAGGTTAAGGCTTCATATGTCGTGTTTTGGTTTTAAAATTATAAAATATGAATTGCCGATTTATTTACACTCTAAAATTTTATTTAGAGCTGATGTTCATAATATTAATTTGCGAAGAGGTCAACTTCTTAGAGTCCCACAACACAGAAAGGAAATTTACAAGAGATCTTTTTCATACAACGTAGCTACTAGAATAAACTCACAATCTAATATTGATTTTCAACTTTCGATATCAGTTTTTAAAAGAATAGCAAAGGGCAAATTACTAGGTCAGCAATAGTGCATTCGGCTACTGGCATCATGACTCTCTAAATAAAACTATGAGTCCCTCCCCCCAATTGTTTTTTCTCTTACATTGTTTTTTTTTCTCTTCCTTTTCTTTGTCCTCTCTCCTCTCTTCATTACATTTCCTTTCCAGAAGCAGATTTGCAAAATTTCAGATTATATCTGCATCAAAATTAAAAAAAAAACATATTTATGACACCGTGTATAAACATTGCCATATATTTGTAATTGTTTTATATAAATTAGGGCTTGAACAGTATTCAGGTCCTGTACCTGGATGTCTGCTTTACCAATGCCCATTGTTTGTCAAAATAGTACTATTCAAAGACTGTATTAATTTCATGTAAATGATTGGTAAAACAATAAATGTATTATTATTATTATTATTATTATTATCATTATTATTATATTATTCCAAAATCAAAGACATTAATAAATTAGCAAATGTTTTTAATGCATATTAATTTATACCAATACAGTGCTAATACCGTCATCTGTCAAATGTGCTACTATGAAAATATGACATCGGTCTAGACTATTTTATTTAGAATTGCAGACATCAGTATCAATTATTTGTTTAATTGAATCTTTTGTTTAATATACGTAGGTGTTAATTTTTTGGTTTTTTAGACTTTATTTTATGTGTTCTTTCTCTGCATTAATATAGCATAGAAATATATTATTATCTGACCAAAATATTGTAACTTTGTGTATATGCAATATATGATATTCAATTGTATATCGGTTTTAATACGAAGGATGCCCCATGAAATGTAACTAGTTTTATTTTCCAACAAAATTGCAAGTTCCTTCTTAGCGACTTACATATTAAAATAAGTTATAGTGTTTTGCTTCCTGAAAGGCATGCCAAAAGTTTAGGATGATTGTTAGATATCAAATTACAATTCACAAACCATATTAAAAGGATGTTGGAGTAAATTTAAAAACCGTCGAGTTTTCAACGTCTTATTTACAGACGAAGGAAGAAAAAATGTACTGAGTAGGATATTTAAGTAAGTAAGTAAGTATCTTGTTTTTTCGCAATTCGATTATCGGCAAGTCAATATTTCTGCACAATTCTTTTTTTTTGCTTCTTCAAAAAAGTTCATATTTTTGTTTACTGAAAAACTGTAGATATTCCGACAAGCAACATACTTATAATACTTGGGACAATGTTTCTTCATCGGTAAATAAGACGTTGAAAAATCGACACATTTTTCAAGATCAACTGATCTTCTACTTGGGTGAGCATCTGACTTGTTCGCTAGAACAGTAAGGTTTTTAACAATGACTCCAATTGACCTACCATACTGCAGTTATCATGTGGATAATGTGCAGCAGCAGAATTGATAATTTAAATTCACTCCGATATTCTCCTAATAGTTTACTATCTCACGCTCACTGTCCATGAAATTTTAATATTTAATTATGCATTAATAGACATGGTTTTGGTGTTCAAGTCTGAAAAAATGTTTTGTCACACTCTAGTTTTATCACTTGTTATTTATGGTTCAGTTGTCAATGGCAAATTCATTTTGTGGGGTTCAAACAGTCAAAAAGTTTCTGAGGGGTTCAGACCGCAGGACCCCTGGCTATGTGCCTGAGTTAATACTACTCATTCCTAACGTACTGATATTTATATCAGTACGTTAGGATTTTTTTTACATTTTTACAAACATTTATGACTTAGTCACCTTTACCTTGTCACTTGCCTTACTTCATTTTAATTTTCACTCATAAATCTGGTAAATTCAAGAACATGAGAGACGTTTGGTTATTATTATATATCTTAAATTGATGACTCCGGTTGCATTAAAGCAAGTATAATAAGTACCCATATAGTTGATTTTTGAAATTTTCGTATAAAGATTAATTGATCATAAAAAGGTAAATAGGTCAGCAACACAACCCACTTTAGACATTTTTTGCATTTAATCATATTTAAAGTGGCATATTAAATAAAAAAACAGAAGTAATAAATTTTATATTTTTAGTTTTTTGAACATTGTACATTAACATTGGCTGTAAGACTAAACAACATATCTTTCTTTATCAATAAACCTCAATTCCCACAGTTACCTCATCATATCCTATAAACATCTATTATAATTGAAGTTATTTCTGCCTTATTTGTTTCAGAAGTAGTGTTATTAGGTTATGATGTTGCCTGGGCGGACATCCCCTAAGCTGGAAAAAGTAGGCCAGCGCTATCGTAGAGCAGCTTTTCTGATTAACGAGGCAGTGGGTCACTTACATAATAAGTATGACACTGTGAAGATGTTTTCTTCTAAATGGTGCCCAGCTAGAGTTTTTTTATTTCTGATTACAGATTTTTCCTCGATATTGCCAGTTGAGTCGTTTTCCCCTCCTTGTTTGGATATCTTAGGATCAACATAGCTAATATTTTTACCCCACCCGAGGAGGATTTCACTGAGGATATTTGGTGTAAATGGGCGAGGATATCCGGAGATAATCATGGGATAACCGGGGATAACCAGAGATAGCCTGAGGAAAACTTAAGATAAACCCGGAATAAATAAACCAAAAACAAAAGATTTACGACATGAATGAATTGTTTCTCAAATGGAATATACCGACTTTACGATTTTTTGGAAAATACGTATTTTTTTATGTCTAAAACATTGTTATAGTATTAAGAGTGATAGCTTTTTCCGAGGTTTATCTATTGTTTTTTAAAAGTTTTGTTTTTGATTTTATTCTTCCAAATTGCAGCGCAACTTTTATAACATGAAGTGGTCAATAAAAGGGTCTTGAACTTTATTTTTTCTTTATTTGTTTAATTTAAAGCGCAACAAGCTTTGAAACTGGTAAACACTGAAAACAACATATTTCCTCTTAGAATAAACAATATACCCCATTGATTTTAATGCTTTTTTCGAGAGATTGTGATAGCATATAAAAATTTGATTGAAAAAAAAGCTTCCAAACTTATATACAGTTATGTGGAACTTCACAAATTTTGAAATTTATGTTAGTAATTTTTGTGTTAAATTTAGCATTCATTTGCCTCGCCCGTTGCAAAGTTAGATTGAGGGCTGATTTTGATTATCTTCTTATGTATTTACCGGTAACATAATAATTGTCATGGAGGCCATTCTTGCAACAATTTTTTTCCATGTCAATTATCTTCTTGGTAATGATATAAGAATAGGAATAAATTTCGAAGAACGCACTACCTCTTATATTTTTTAAAAGGGATAACCGGGGATAACCGCGTGGATAATCGTGGATAACCAGAGGATAACAAAGGATAACTTGCAGTTTGGTGTACACGATTTGCCAACCGAAACCCCCCCTCGATGCCACCAGATCCACCTGTGCATATTGTATAGTTCTTTAAGGTTGGTAATCTTCATCTACTATCAATGTAGATTCTGTTTTGGATTTGCGTCTGTGCAGGTATTTCCTATCGCAGCTATTATAGCTATATTAGCCAGTTCAGCTGGAACAATGTTGGCATGTTTATTTATTAACCACTCATAGTGAATTCGCAGGTAATACGAGAGTAAGTAAACACTGCGTCGCGCTTCGTAGCCTGCTGCTTTTTGTAGTTAGCGAAATTGTTTCGTTACTTATGAAGTGGTCTCATCTTTATTAGTTATACATGAATTGCATCTGTCAAAAATATTTTGAACAATTTCAATCAATAATTGTTTAGGAATAATTCGCAATATTTTTGAACTGTCCTACTATATTATCTTAATTGGGTGCAATAATATTAAATATCATTATTTTGGGAAAACATGTCTTGTAAGTAGACCCCAATCCAGTACGTAGGTAATTATTATATTGGGGACGTCTAAAATTTTACACTTGAACTTCGTATAAACCAAAAAATAAAAAAAATGTGGAAAAGAAAACAGTAAAAAGTGAAAAACTTTTGAAATTGCCCTCGTTCCAATTAAACTAAAAGCGTATTACTAAGATCACCTCAGAATAGGCGGTAATGTATTGAGTTTCTCAATTTCTGATGCCTCAAGTAATATTTATTGTGTTTGTTAGTTTGATGTAAACTTCAAAAAATGAAATTTCTAAGATGGAATAAAAAATATTAATTTTTACTTCTCATTTTTTAGATCTTTATAAAGTTTATAAGTTTTTTATACAAATTCTTATTTACTTTACTTTTCAAGTAAAGACCCCAAGTTAATTTTGCGTCATGAGCCACCTTTGTGTACAGGGTACTATAAAATCGTTCGGACAAAGTTATTGAGACTGACTACAATACTTGACATTTAATGCCATTAAAAATAAATTCATTTACGACTTTAAAATATACACAAAAAATGGAAAGTTATTAATAAAAGTTTCGCCTGGTGCTAAACCAGCTGTCATCGAAAGCTATAAAGCTAGAGGCAACGATAGAAATACGAATTGCTAAAAATTCCCAACGCGGTAAATCTGAAATTAATATCTACGTTTTAATGAAATTATGTGACTCCATGAATAACACAGCCACTAATAAAATAAGTTTATTATCGCTATGTCCTAAAATAAGGCCATAAAATCGTAATTGGTCGTATTTTATTATAATTAATGTTTATATTTGCCTCGAAATTACTATATACTGTAAATTAGTCATACAGAACGGTGATAAAATTTGCATTTTATTCAATAGAAATTTATGTGGGGAATTTACGATGATTCGTTTAATAATTTTTAATTTAAATAATCTCGTTTTGGAATCTGATTAATTGAAAAAGTTAATTGTTTGTATTTATATGAGAAAATACGTCTTTTTTGATTTGGGATACTACTTTAATTAAAACAGAGCTATTATATTATTAACTTATTATTCTGTATACAATTTACAAAAGCAGTGCAAAAAAAACAGTCAATTTCCTTTACATGGAAATTCTCGTTATGAATCTTTCTTTTAATTAGGAGTAGTGAAATGTGACCCAATTTAGTTCCGCACATAGTAAGACAACTATATTGTCTTTTCTTCAAACTTTTTTATTGGGTAACATTTTGTCCCACCATTGGATTCGTACTAAACAGTTTCGACTTATGCCACACTCGATTTTTAGGAGGAATTTAAAATAAATTAAATAATTGGTTTTTAACACTGATTTTTTAAGACCGCCATTTTGTTCCGTAATGTTGAATAATTCATACCAGTTTATTCCTATATCACATTTAATTTTTGTGCAAAATTTGAAGCCTATTGAATAAAACGATATTTTTTACGTTGATTACACATTTTTTTATTTGACCCCCATTTTATTCCATTATAATTCGTATCAAAATGTTACCAATTCAGTTCTATCTAGCATATGATGTGCAAAATTTAAGGTAAACACTTACCAACATTTGAAGTAAGTAGTTTTTTAGCTATAGTGCGAACTGACATTCTGACAGACATATCGACGGAATTGAGAAAACATTTTTTTTGGCATCTAGGGCCGCTAAAAGGCGAAGATATGTAAAACTTGGAAGGATGATTTTTTTTCACGGATGCACATATTTTATTTGGTCGCCATTTTGCTCCCCCGTTTTGAATTCATACCCCTATTTTACCAGTTCATCTCTAGATTATAGTACATGATACACCAATATTGAAATTAATCTAATAAATAGTTTTTTCAGGCCCATTTTTTAAATATTGTATTAGGCCGCCATTTTATTTTGCCATCTTGGATTCGTACCAAAATTTTACCAGTTGATTTCTACGTAATACTTGATTATCAAATTGTATAATTAGTTTTTTAGTAATATTTATTTTAAATTTCACTAGGCGGCCACTTCATTCCACTGTATTGGATTTCTACTAAAATATTATCAGGTCATCCCCATATGACCCCTAATTCTTAAGCAAAATTTGAACCCATTTGGGAAAGCAGTTTTTAGGTATGCCGTGAAGAAACAGACAGACAGACCGCCTTTATCGCCCTTATACCTGTGTTTTTCTTAATATTATTGTTACAAAAAAACGGTTTTCAAATCAAAATATATGGGACCACCAGAGAAACGTCCTCTACACTTTGGCGTTTGACTCATCAAAAGCGGCCAAGCGGTTTAGACAATATGCGTGACCAAACATAAAAAACTACATACTGGTCAAATTGAGAACGTTCTCCTTTTTTGAAGTCGGTTAAAAAGGTATTTATTCTTATTCATTTTGGTTATTTTTCACTGAAGGTATTTTTTTAACATGGTTTCTTATGGAAACAAAGTATTTTTCCCTAATATATTTAGAAAATGTCTATGTTTTTGCTTTTTCTTTTCATTCTCAAAGCAACATAAACTAATTGCTACATCAATTGTATTTTAATCATTTCTTCATTGGAAAGTAGGCATGAGAACGACAACGCCATGATGAATATCGGTAAATATTAGAAACTGACTGATATCGTCTTAGGGTGAGTGCCTGCTGGTGATAATAAGACTGTAAAGTGAGACATAGACATTCAGCCTGTGCAGAGACAGGAATTAATCTCGTATGTCCCGCTTATTTCGCATATCTGTAATTTTCCCTTACATTTGTCCTGGTTGACCATGATTCTTTTCTTTCTCCGGTTTTAAAACTCGGTCTAGGCGAATAGAGTGACTTTTCTTCTTCAAAAACGAGATTTATCAGTTCATCAAAATCGATATTTCTCTAAAGTTTTTTGTCTTGCATCGGCCTACTGAGTTAATTTATTTTTTTATCCCCTCCGAAGTTACTTTAATTCGAAATTATCATTTTTAGTGGTTTTTGAATATCTGCATCAAAGTGATTTCTTGATAATCTTCTTTGATACAAGTAGTGTATTTTAGTGGATTGTAAATGCAAAAGCTCATTGCAATCAAGTAAGGTGTTTCCCTTAGCGTTTTAATAATTAGAAATACAATATAGTTGTATATCGAATTATTAATTCGAAATACAACTACATTGTATTTAGAATTAGGACGTTTAACGTTTCGTAGATTCAGAAAAGGCTGTTTGTTCTTCTATTTGATAAATAAAATGAACCCCAATTATCTACCCTTAAATATACATATCATCATCCAGTGTTGTGTACCTATCAATTAAAGTGCACAAATATTAAAATATCTTGAATCTACAAGAACAAGTTTCGTTTTCAGTATTTAAATCAGCAGCTATTGGAATAAAATCGACATTAATATTGAATGTGTATGTTATTTATCTGATTGATGTATTTCTATATTACGTGCTCTGTATTTTAGCAATATTTGAATTTGTACCTGTAAATAATACTATGTTCATTAGACCTAAAATAATATAAAAAATAGTAATAAAATTATTAAAGGTAGTCTACAAAAAAAAGTTAAACCAAAAAATTGAAAAATCAAAGAGACTAAAATATCAAGTTAACTTAACAAAGAATCTAAATAAAGACTCAACCTGGTCCTTCGAAATAAAGTTAACAGTTACTTAAGTAAAAATTCGAGTTTACCGTTTGATCATAGATTTGATTGAGTTCGAAAAGAAAATTGTGCTAAGTTACAAATTGTTCTTTATTCTTCAGAGACTTCAAGAAGTCAGTTTTAGGCTCCTTTATATACAAGTGCTTAGTTTTCTAGCATCTAACTTTTCTAGAAAAAGTAAAAAAGAAATGAAGAAAAATTGATGTTTTTCATGTTGTTGTTTAAATAAAAAAAATACTCTGAATGTTTAATTCGAAAATAAAAATTATATGTCTAGCAGTAAAAGTTGAATCTTTTGTTCGATTTTCGCCTCGAATGGTAACTGTTTCGAGCCATTTTTAAGTCTAGGCTAAATACTAATTATAAAACAATGATCTACTAGTCGTGTATAGTATGATGTGGGCGAAAACTACGTATTTGTTACCTGAATCGCAACGTTTGGGGAAAATATTTTAGGCAATAAGCAGCTTATGAAAAAATCAAGAATTTCTTTATATAAAAGCTGCTATTAGGAACTTTCGCTTTCACCAGTGCTGCACCCTATACAAAAGTTTAATCTGTGACTACAGCATCTGGTGTTAGATTGACCAGACATCTCTAAGACAGTCCGCTATGCTTGATTTTGACATCTGTTTTCTCTCCTTAGTTGCTTCTTGACTCTTCTGCTAAGAGGGCGATTTGTCTGTTTAATATACGATTCACCACACTAACACTGGCTTAGTTTTCGTCCCAAGGCTCCTTAATGTATTTACCGATTTCAATTCGGCTTTGATATTAAAATTCCTAGATTTTCTCCGAATCCTTTCAGATGTTCCCTTTATGCAAGGTATCAAGAGAAATTGATATGGTATTATTTATTAGCCTTTCAGATAAACGTTTCGCAATAATTTTCTTTATATTCACAAATTTTGACTTAAGGTATGTCGGATGATTGCAATCTGTTACAGCTTAGTTATAAAGGGTCCCTATTCTTTTGTTACTTCTGAGTAAGCAGTTTGAACTTTTGAAGTTTTGTTGCACTTGGCAGATCTCCTAACAAAACCAAAACTCAAGGCAAAGCAAGAAGGAATTTTCTTCTTTCACCATTGTATACTTAATACGCGTTCTTATGTTATTTAAGGCAGTATCGTTAAAAGCGCCAAAAACAACGTGATTTTTTTTTAGATTGATACTACTAGGAGAGCCATGGAGTTATTTTTGTGATTCCTTGTACTTACTAGGTGCGAAAGTCCAGATATAATAATTGGTAAAAATGAGAATTGAATTGACAGAATTGAGAAATAGACACTATTTCAAAAATAATTTTAAGGGCGGCTGGATAGGAGAAACCTACAAGTACAGGATCTTCTACATAGGGTAAGAAAAGTCTAAAACGTTTTCGACTTTGGTCCCATTGATCAAAAAGACAGACAAAGAGATGCATATTCTGACCAAACATCATCACCATATATTACACATCATTGAAGATCAAGCTCATAAAACTACTTACCAGTATTGTAAAAAGAATATAATCTCTGCATAAAAGCTCTAACATATTAATCAAAATTTTGTGATAGAATTAAAGGTATTATTAGAGGTATTCCTTGCGACAAACATTTGATATTTGCGTGTTGGAGTCATTGACACAGGACAATTTAGTTATTCAAATTTCATATTACTTTAAGTTTCTACGCCTCTGGCTCATTTATTCATCTCGTCATTCCTCAAGACACCCGCCTTAGTCAGATGGATCATTAGGATGCGGATTCCTGTCATCCATCATTAGCGTTTCACCCTTTCTCCCCGTTTATCCTCCGTACGTCAGACAACGCCTCGCAGGCAATTAGCCGCTATCTTGTTACCTCATTATCTCATTTTGGAATATCGTCTCTGGGAATAGGGCTCATTGCCTTTATATAAATATATATATATATATATATATATATATATATATATATATATATATATATATATATATATATATATATATATATATATATATATATATATATATATATATATATATATATATATATATATATATATATATATATATATATATATATATATATATATATATATATATATATATATATTTATATATATATATATATATATATATATATATATATATATATATATATATATATATATTTATATTTTTTTTGGAATGATGGCAAAGGCACAACGCAAAAAAAATAGTTAAGCAACTTAATATCTTAAATGTCGAGAAATACATTTTTTGAAAAGAACTACACAAGACTTTATAATGTGATATGAAGAGCTATTCTAAGCTGTTGTGTTTAATAACGTATTTTGCTTTCAAATTTACCTAACAATCTTCATTCAACCTTATGATGAGTAAGGCTAAATAATTAAAGGGAATATGAAAAATGAGGAACAAAATTGCAAACACGCCGTACTTTTGATGTGATACTACTTCAAAAAATTAGTTCACCCTTTCCCTAATCATTTTCATCTACGCCCTTGTGCTTAGTAAACTATTATTTGATAAATCATATCCTGACTGCCACCGAAACGATCAATTTATCTCTCGAGACACTTCGTTCATCATCGGGCTTCTTATTATTGATGGCCCTTTCGCCAAATGACAGAGGCATCGTCCATCTTCAGCGACTGACGTGTGACGTGGCTGAGGCCTAATGATTCCGCTCTCAAATATGCTTTTTGTTGTCGAACATTAATCTTATTCTCCGTAAACCGTAGTCAGGGCCTTGTTCTAGATTAAGCAAGTGAAAAATAATCGAGATTGTACCATGGTTGCCGATAGTTATAGATTTTCCGAAGACAGTTTTACTCACACCTAGAAAATATTACCAAAGAGTTAAGAACAATTCCTTTTTTACTTCTGAGAGTCAGTTTTAAATTAATTATTATAAGGCGAAATAGTGGCAACATTTCAACATTTTGCCGCATTTTAATTTTGAGACGTATTTCTGGTTAAAGCCTTGTATATATAGAACTAAAGTTATCTTCAGAGTTCTTTAAAGACGAAATTAGTAGATTTTAGTTTTTACTCACTGTAAACAAATGTACCTTATTAACGTTCCAATTTCAACAATATTCAACACATTTAGGCACACGAACTGAACCCGATTTATATTTTATTGTTTATCTTTTATAAGCAAACAACCTAAGTGTCTTGGTATCTTCTCTATGTGAGTAACTTTAGGGAGACTTTTAAGGAAACTTATTTTAACTCTACTCTAATAAAAACCTGGTATAGATAGGTCGATTATATTTTTGTCATATTGTTATATAAAGCTTAATTTTTTTAACACTCAAATGCAAAATTTATAAAACTGAAGCAAATATATTACCAGGTACTTAAATTTTAGCTCCCACCATCATCCACCTAAAGAAATTAATAATTTAGAGAAGCTCCAGAAAATTCAGTCTCGTAGAGCAACAGATAATATACAATAAAGCAGTACAGCTTTACCATTTATACACTGCACTTTTGATAAAATTGCAAAAATAATAAGATAAATTCCAATAAAATACAAATTTTGGTTAAAATTGTAATAAAATGCAATTTAGATAAAATTGCAATAATACAATTAATATATTGGGTAATGTTTGAGGTTACCAAAATATGTACTTCTTCAGTAATCGGTAGAAGGCTATAAAATATCTTTTTTTCTGTGGTAAAAATCATAGGCATAATAGGCTAATGGACTGGGCTTCGCGATGCTTTACTGACTCCAACGCAGGGGGGGATTTCCGCCCTCTCGTTGGTATCAAGGTAAAACATTGCGCATATGTGACGGGACCAGCCTAGGTCATTGTAAAGAGTACATAGTAAGGAACATAAAATCTGAGGTTACTGCATGAGTTTTAATATAAACGAATAAGTAGAAAGTTATGCGGACGATAACACACTCCAATCCAATTTACATATTTCCTCATTCTTTACTTGCCGGTTCTTATATACTTCTATCAAGAAACTATTATTATCTCTACCTCAGCAAGCCCAAAATAAAGAAAAGTCATTATTATATTTAGGTTTTAAAACTCAACAATTTAGAAGTTTAAAGTCCATTGAATAAGATTTTTCAGGCTGAATTTTTAAATATTTATCAAGCCGCCATCTTGGATTCGTACCAAAATTTAACCAGCCGATTACTACATAATGTGCAATATTTAAGATAAATTGCATAAGATGCTCTATGTGGAGAATCATAGACGATAGGGGAAGAAGACATAAATTTCTCCGTTTTTTTTTAAGTTTGCCTTTTTTTTCTTTTTTATTGTTTATAATTATACAGGGTGTTGCATTTTTCCTGTGCTGATACGAACTTCCTTATTTTATATAGACCACCTTGTATATTACCACACCCTTTCAATATAGATTATGATTGTTTATTTAAAGACTTCAAAGATGTACCTACCCTGGCCACTTATATTGCATCAAGTATTAAGGCCGTTCATTTCAAAACCGCACATGTTCGTTACTAATCAACCGATTTCAACAAACTTTTTTTTTGGCTAAGAGATCGTTGCCTCCTCCTCATGGGACTCTAATATTAGTCTCTTATTTTATATTATTTAATAAGGAATAATAAAAATGATCTAACTGTGCACAAGAACCAGAGCACGCAGTTTTTCTTTTTGTAGATGTTTTGGATACACTGTATACAATTACTGTGTGTAACACTCGGGTAAACAATGTGTGTCTAAAGATTGTTATAAGGTAAATTCAATTTTTTAAAAAAGTGGATCTAGAATTTTTTTTCGAAGTATTTGAGATTCGTGTCCTACTGCATGAAATGTTATGAGATTAAATGAAATTTGAAAAACGAGATAGATATACGTCTGTTGCACTCACTTGGCTGGATACTTTATGCGATAGTATCCAAAGTATATAAAGAAATATAGGACGTACTTAGATCAACCACATATAGCATAAACACCGATCTTCAAAAATTGTATTAACCGACCTGTATCAATTCAAATGTTGTGTTAAATCGTAAGTACGAGGAAAACAAAATAAAACTATATAACCGTGCACACTCACGAAAGTAGAACTTTATTTTTGTTTTTGATTTTCATTTTACAGGGTGTTATTCTTGTGTTATTCCCTCGACTATTATAATCGTGAAAAATTACCCACCCAGATTTTTATTTTTCTGTCGGTCCGTCTGTCTGTCGGTCTGTCGCTCGGTGTGCTATTGAGCTTTACATTTTGAAGAAATTTTATTCGATGGTATTCCTCAGTCAGTATTTCTGTTAGCATATTTCTTCTCGTCATTGAGGAAAAAGTTATTGTATTTTTCCTGGGGTCACTTTAGCAACTGCTAGATTAATTCCGTAACTTTTTCGCACTGCGATCGAAAAAGGTACATATTTAAGTATATATAAATAAAAAAATTATATATAAAAATATATACAAGACACGTGCTGAGAGTAAAAGATTTAAGTCAGAGAAATATGTGTGTATTCCAGTGATAGATTGAAAGATTAAACGAATAAGAAAAGATCACGAGGCCGAGGGAATACTGACATGGAATCAATCGAAGGTAGAGTAGAGTAAAAATTATGTTAAATACCACCAACAGCATTGTGATAAACCTAAGAAAGTTTTACAGTTTTCGTTCTGTTTTGATTATCATTTATTATCCAGGCAGATGTTTCATCAAATAGCTGGTTCCTTTAGATTATTATTTTTTAATCTGTAACACATTCCCTCATTTCTTGACAAGCCTATTAATCTCTAAAGCATAAGCAAACACATCAGTCATTAGGGACACGGCATATTTTCGCTTCTTTCATCGGCAATCATTAAGCATCTCCCGAAATCTTTGAGTCTGCAAAACATATAAAATACTGTTTATGTCAGAGCTGGCTTCTGATTCAGGCTGATAGATTTGCTATGTTCTCAAATGCATTTTGATATAAACAGATATTTTTCGTAAATGCTCTTTTTTGCTTCCATAAAATGTTAGTGGTTTTTTTTGGTATTTCGTAACCTAGTAACACACGCAAACAATATTTTAATAACCCGCTATTTTAAAGTCAGTCGTGCCGGAGGTAATAGACCTAAAGCTAAGAAGTGGATAACTTTCCTAATCAGCACGAGATATTTAAGTTCTTTGAATGAAAGTACTTTAAATAGGCAATAAATAATCAAAAGTCTACGGGGATCCAGGAATCAATTTTACTACGTGACCGCTTGTTTAAAATGTGGAAGTACTTTGTTTATCTCGTAAAGCGTATTCATTGTGGAAAATAATATTTTAATGTAGATTACAAATATCTTTGGAAAAATTTAAAAAACTAAGGTTATTCCTATATCTTGAAATCAATTATATCGTCCTAAAAAAGAATACACATTTCAATCAAAAAGTCTAACGAAATAATAAATATTCAAAAATATACAATCCTGCGTATTATGTATCTAAATCCAAATCACACTTTAATCAAAAAGCGTAATGAAATAAAATACATTTTATCAAAAATATATAATCCTACAAGTTCTGCATTTAAATCCAGTCGAGTATATGTAAGTGTCTTTGAATGTTAAAATATATTTTGTACATCAAAAGATCCTTCATTTGACTCAGTTCAATTCAGATTTATGAATTTTTTGTGAGCTGGTAACATTTTTGTATAAATCCAATATATCAAAACAGAATGGCGGCCTAGTGAATTGTTAAAAAAAATTCTTATTAAAAAATTGCTTATCCAATTTATCTCAAATGTTGCACAAAAATCAAGTTTAATTAAATATATATAGAAAAATTCAGTCTGAAAAAACTTCTTAATGAACTGATTTTAAATTGTGTGCCATAACTAATTGTAGTATAGTGATGAAATAGTAAAACTGTGGTACTAATTCAAGATGGCGGAATAAAATGGCGGCCAAATAAAATGTTTGTAATCTGAAAAAATCTCTCTCCCAAGTTTTACATATCTTTAGTGTCCCTAGATGCCAAAAAACATGTTTTATCAATTTTGTCGGTTCGTCTGTCTATCTGTTTGTCATTCCGGGGCATAGCTTAAAAACCACTCATCAGATTTAATTCAAAAATTAAGGCTCATATGGGAATGACCTGATAATATTATGGTAAAAAATCCGATTCTAGTGAAACTTTAAAAAAATAATACTAAAAAAACTAATTTTCCAATTTATCTTAAATTTTACATAATAATCAAGTATTATGTAGGAATTAACTGGTGAAATTTTGATATAAATACAATATGGCGGCTTAATAAAATATTTAAAAAATCAGCCTGAAAAAACTACTCAATGAACTGATTTCAAATTAAGTGCCGTAACTAATTGTGATATAGAGATGAACTAGTAAAACTGTGGTACTAATTCAAGATGGCGAAACAAAATGGCGACCAAATAATATTTTCGTTATTTGAAATAAATCACCCAGGATTTACATATTTTCGCGTTTTAGCGTCCTAGATGTAAAAAATATGTTTTTTCTCTCAGTCCGTCTGTCGGTTTGTCTGTCTGTCTGTCAGTTCGTGGCATAGCTTAAAAACTACTCCTCAGATTGACTTCAAATTTTAGTCAAAAATTAAGGGTCATATGGGAATGACCTGGTAATATTTTGATAAAAATCCAATATGCCGGAACAAGATGGCGGCCTAGTGAAACGTTAAAAAAATTTACAAAATTAATTACTAAAGAACTAATTATCCAATTTATCTTAAATTTTGCACATAAATCAAGCATTACGTAGAAATCAACTGGTAAAATTTTGTTACCAATACAATATGGCCGAACAAAATGGCAGCTTAGTAAAATATTTAAAAATTCAGCTTAAAAAACTACTTAATAAATAAATTTCAAAATGTGTGACGTAACTAATTGTGGTACAGAGATGAACTAGTAAAACTGTAGAACAAATTAAAGATAGTGGATCAAAATGGCGGCCGAATAACATGTTTGTAATCTGAAATAAATCACCCTTTCAGGTTTTACATATCTTCGCGTTTTAGCGTCCCTAGACGCCAAAAAATATGTTTTATCAATTCCCTCAGCTCGTGTGTCGGTTTGTCAGTCTATCTGTCAGTTCGCGGCGTATATAAAAACTGCTTCTCAGATCGACTTCAAATTAGTTGAAAATTAAGGGTCATATTATGCAAATGACCTGCTAATGTTTTCCGAAACATGATGGCGGCCTAGTGAAACGTTAAAACATTTTTACTACAAAAACTAATTATCCAATTTACTTTAAATTTTGCTCAAGTTGTGTTACTAATTCAGGATAGCGGAATAAGATGGTGACCAAATAAAAAGTTTAAAAAATCAACAAAAAAAATATTCCTATTCAAATGACTTTAAAGTTTTGAGAAAAATTAAATATGATATAAGGATAAACTGGTACGAATTCAATATGACAAGAAAATTGCGGTGTCTGTCAATGTAAAAACCACTTATTGAATTTATTTTAAATTGTGCCCAAAAATCAAGTGTGGCATAGGTTGAAACCGGTAAAATATTGGTAGGAATCCAATATGTTGGAACAAAATAGCGCCCAATAAAAATGTTTGAAAAGACAGTATATATGTGGTCTTAAATAACTGTATACTGAACTAAATTGTGTCACACTTCAATATTCCTAAAAGGAAATATGCATAACGAGGGAAGTTCCGGGTAAAGAAAATTTACCGATTTTGCAATAGTAAAATAAGAATTTATTCCGTAGAGTTTTGGAATTGACTGTGAAAGGTAATAAGGTTTCTTACTCGACAAGTTCGACTCAGCAGACAGCGGGAGGACAATACTATAATGATTTCTGTTAGGCATTGTATAAAAACCACATTACTCGTGATTAAAAGTTAGGGTTTTAACGTACGCAAATTGTTAACTCCTGAATCTGTTGGGAGATCTTATAAGATTATTGGACAGACCACGAAGGTTGGAAATCTACATAGAGTGAATAAATAGAATTGTGCCTTTGTGAACTCTCACACTAGAAGGCAAAGTCGAAATGTCGTAGATTTCTTCAATGTTATCGAGGTACTATATGATACTTTATTCCTTGCATCACTGCGACTTAGACTAACTACATTTTAACAGACTAGACTAAAGCAGTCCGCTATATAAGTAGGTACATGAAGTTACTTTGATTATCATCTAAGACTTGACCAAAGCAGTTTAACATTAAGTTTTTAATCATTCGTTACAAACTATTGTTTCTAACATTGATTTTTCCATAAAAGAATTCTCTGGGTATACATTTTCGAACGCAGCTAGAGGCGTTCGTGTTTATATCGGCATCTGATTGAAGCTGACACCGCAAACAATCTTGACAAGTAAACTACCAATAATTTGAACTGTCAGCCATCAGCGTCTCACTTTGTAGTTGGCGAGTGTTTATTTTCCATGGCCATTCGCTGTAATCAATAACATTAGCACAATGAAAGATGAGTTTTGACTGTGGCTTGACTGGCTGGCGCTTTTTAGGGACAATCACTGATGATGTTGTATTTGAAGCAGCAGTCTGTTAAAACTACCTCTTGGTTATACCGTGCTATTTCTTGCTATCTTTTTCAATTAATATTCTTACACTTAAACATATTTACATATTTTTGTTGTTGTGAGGACTAAGGCAAAAGTCTTAAGCGATTATTCATTGTTCATAAGACCTCTAATCTATGTCTGGGCTATCTTGTGTTTGGTATTGACCATTGAGGAACTGTAGGAAGTAACAGAATTTATTGTTATTTGACTATCCGCTAGCTAGAATAATTCTTACTTCCACTATATATAAAAAAATTCTTAGGTAATATGATGGGTTGATAGAAAAAATACGGCGGGGTAGTTTTTCTTTCATCTAGTAACAGATACTTAATGAGCTTACATATCAACTAGATAATCTTGACAACTGCTAGATGCATCACTATTATAGGCAATAATGTCCTTTAATAACATGATTATTGCTGTATCCAAATATTTGATTACGAATGACTAGTTGTGTTTATATTTATTTACGAAATACCTTTAAAACTTCTGTATTTTACAAAGTAGACTTAATACTATATTTTCATAGGTCGGATATAGCCTTTTGTCATACCGGTGAAGCACGGGGATTAGTAGCAAGCAAATACCGATAGAGGAAGTAAAAACGCCAAGAAAGAAATTTGCCTACAAGACAAAGGCAGACAGTATCACTGCGATCACATTGAAAATTTTATTTCTTTTATAAAAATATTATTTTGATAAAATATCTAACATTTGTATACAGTATGTCCGCGGATGGACTTTACAGGAGGTGTAAAGGAATAAGAATTGAAAGAAACGAAAAAAAGCCATTCTTGACAAAAGTTTTAGCTTTTTTTTATAGGGGGGGCATAAAAAATATAGAAATGTTATTTTTCGTCAGAGTAAACGGGTCTCATTTTGCAAGATACGAAAAAAGTCAGTCCTGATAAAATTTGCTTGAAAAACAAATAAGGTTCGGGTTTTATTATTAATGAAATCAAAAAAATACAAAAATGTTATTTTGCGTAAGAGTAAAAATCTCTCGTTTTGCAATATACGAAAAAAAGTCACGCTTGATCAAAGCCTTTTTTGTTCAAAAATTAATAAGGTTCCTGTTATCAAAAAATTAATTTTTAAATGCAGGGGGCATAAAAAATACAAAAATGCTGTTTTTCGTAAAAGTATACCTCGTCTATTATTTCCTCTCAAAAGTACAAATATTAAATATGTTTTGAATTAAACCCCAAACAGGAATATAAGATTTTCTTGCAAGATTTAAAATTAAAAGTATAAGGTTTATCACATTACTTTTTAAAATCCCAAATATTCTCAAGCAGACCTTTACTCAGAGCACCTGCTAATTTCTAAAATAATTATAACTCTTAACGTCGTACTTGTCAATTTCTTTATTTCATAAAATAATAGTTTTATTAAAATGCTATCCCTTGAGCTAAGAATTTGTATTATAAAGTGTTACGGGGATGGTCAAGTATCATACCGCTAAATCATGAAACAATTTAGCGAGACATTTGAAGGAGTACCAATAACTCGGACGGTAATCTACAACGTAATAAAAAAGTTTCAAAGAACTGGTTCCGTTTTGTACCTTAAAAAGAAAAAGAAGAAGTATGCATCGTTATGATGCAGTCACAATTTTAGTTCATTAATCTGTTACAGAAACTCCAGTGATGTCCCTTAGAAATCATACTAAATAGTTAGCAGTTGTGAAAAAAGTCATATTCAGATGATTTTAAAAGAAAATAAAATATTTTAGTTCAAATCCTACTTTAATCATACATTGGAAAAGGGAGATGAGGCGAAAAGACTAGATTTTTGTTTCTGGGTAGGAGACAAAATTTTTAGTCCAAATATTTATTTTTATTATTATGTTTTCTGATGAATGCACATTTACTACTTAAGAAACTGCATCAACTATTTAAACTGCAGCATACCAGCATGTCAGATACTGAATGAATAAGAATTGAATAAGACGTATTTCGAATTACAATTATTTAATTAATTTTGATAAGAACTATTTTACATTAAGTGATAATTATTTCATGAAATAAAGACATTGACAACGTCGTCAAGTGTCATAATTATTTTAAAAACTAGTAGGTACTCTGATTACTGGTTTGCTTGGGAATATTTGGGACTTTAAAAAGTAATGTGATAAAATTGATGTTTTAATTTTAAATCTCGTAATGAAATATTGTGTGTTCTGCTTGGGGTTTAATTAAAAACACATTTAATATTTGTATTTTTGAGAGAAAATTATAAAAGAGGTATGCTTTTCAAACAAAACAACATTTCTGTATTTTTACGCCCCTGTATATAAAATTAAATTTTTGATAATGGGAATCTTATTCATTTTTCAAGCAAAAACGATTATCAAGAGCGAATTTTTTTCGTATCTTGCAAAATGAGACATTTTTACTCTTACTCAAAATAAAATTTATTTATTTTTTATGCCCCCTGTATAAAAAATAAAATTACCCAAATCTTATTTATTTTTCAAGCAAAAACTTTTATCAAGAGTGATCGAATCTTTCAAATCTTAGACCATTAGACCTCTTGTAAAGTTCATCCGCGGACTTACAGTATAGATGCCGTGATTTATATTTAAGAAGAAATAGTCATATGCTTATCGTTATAGAATTAAAAACCGCTTGAATATAAATTGCTATAAAGTGATTTAATTTTGATTCACTGATGAAAAAATTTGCTTCAGGTACAACTTAAAAACATTGGGAAGTGTATTAAAATATTAAATTTGATAGCTTATTTGATGGCAGATAATAACACGTTTTAATGTGTTTTTGGATACAGCTTCCTTTCCCCTAATCAATTTAAATAATTTAAAAGCTGTTAAGAAATTCTCAGTCTACTGAATTTATGGTGATTGCTTAATGGCATTAGTAATCGAAAACATTTAATTAATATATTTTTCGAATTCATAATTTTGATTTGAATTATATAACGGGGTTATTATCATAATGTAGAAAAGAAGAAAAAATATTGGAATTTTGGTGACAGTATGCCAGAGCATGAAGAAATAATGGAACAGAAATCGGATTCCTAAACGATGAACTTCATTCTCCTCCATTGGTTTAAAACCTAACTTTTTCAGCTTTAACGAATTTATATCAAGACAATGCACTATGATGAAAGACTTTTGCCTGCATATTTTTAAAAGAAAATTCATAAAGTCGAACAATTGTAAAATCATTGATTGTCAAAGCCAAAGCGGAAAAGGTTGAAATGCCAACTAAAATATGGAGCTACTGTTCCTATTCAAATACACAACATTACATAGGTTTTAAACACATGGATGCTGAGAGCTAATTGAACTTAAGATGAAACCAGGGAAATTGTTCAGGAGATCAGAAAAAAACAAATCAAAATCAGATTAAAACGTATACAGAAACAAATACTAGTCTCAAATAAGAGATGAAGAACCTATCTTGAGGAAATAGAGTATTGCCAAAAATAGTATATACCTCGCATAGACACTACAGCTACACTATATGCAATAAAATTTGTAAGATATAGCTCAAAATCACATTTCAGTAAAGTGCGGGACACGAAAGAAAACCGGGCGGTCCTTAAAATAAAGGTTCATAGTCTTAAGTAAGCGGAAAAGTAAAATTTGTGTACGCAAATAAATTTTATGTTATTTTATTTGTTGTAATAGTTTGCCTCTTCACCTATAAAGTGCGCCAGCTAAGCGGTACGGAAAATTAATCGAGGATTTAGTAAATTTCGCACTGGTCAACTTGTAATAGGGATGTGCCTAGAGTCTCCATGCACTTGCCGCTAGAAGGTTCTAGCTATTCCAGTGGCGCCTATACATTTCGAGCATTTGTTTTCATTTCTATATAAAAGCGTTGCGTTGAATAGTCAACGGTTGAAAAAAGTAAATTTACTCCGAATAGGTGAAAATGAAAACAAACTGTCTCTGCTATGGTATATAGTATAAAATGCGTATATTTTAAAAATATATTCAATTATACAGGGTGCGTCAAAAAAGTAAGTCAACTAACCGTTTGTAATATGTTTTAATGTATTTGACTTGATGATGACAACATGTTATATGGCTAAAGTTGATAATGTTTTAAATATCTGGTGCAAATTTAATACACATCTATGATTGGCACAAATATAACCCCTATTTGTGCCAGTAAAAATAAAATATTTTGCTTCTGCACCAAATAAGCATGAAATAAGAGATTGCTTTCGTAATATTGATGATATTACATATTAAGATTTATAAACTATTTTTTTTCAGTTTTTTTAATGGCAATAGAGCATAGAAAATCTACTACTTCTATTAAACATATTATATACCTATTCCCTTTTTTACATAATTTAGAAAAGTGCTAACCAACGATCAAAGAGCCATGAGAAAATAGAATCAAACTAAAAAAAAATTGCCCTCTCGCCAAAAGGCTGTATGAATCAAAATATCTAGACCGACGCACGCCCACTAAAGCGGCCTTTCAAAATCTTATGGAATGATTTGATGCTAGTGGCATATTCAAAGAGGACAGTTACAGTTGTCAACAAAATTTCAATCTAAGTAGTCGACAACTTGCTACTTTAACTGAGACATTATAACTTACAGTAAACAGGACCACAAGAAGATATAAATATCACACATATTATATGGAATTACGTGGTAGGTTGTTTTTGTGGGTTCAGGCCAACAAATGAAACCTCCTTTTGTTTAGAAAATGGAGACGTTTCGAGCTTTATTAAGTTTTCATCAAGGCTATTCCAACAAGAAAGAAGATTCTGTCAAGAATGATGAAAATGTACACCAATAGTGCATCATAATGGCAAAACCCATAAAACGATTAAAATATATCTATACAACAAATACATAATAAAACACATACATATAACAATTCACAATCAGTCTACACTTGATTGTATAAGCTGACTAGGGAACAAAAACTTTCCAAGAGTGACATGACAGATGTTCTCGGAAAATCTCCTCAGGACTAATATATTTTCCAGACAGACAAAGCCGAAAGGGTTAAGTTTCAGTTCTATAATACAGTTTATCAATCGCTGAAATGTTGCTGGAGCGAACTATAACCCAAAGGCGTTACCGTCATTGGAAAGTGAAACCTGCTAGTATCCTTGTTTAAGATAGATGTTGGTGTTATACCGGACTCTTTGAAATTTATTCAGGATGGTCAATTAATATACGGTAATGGTTAAGCATTTTTGCGAAAGACGGCGTTAACTCTCTCAAAGCGGTATTTTCCATCTTTCTTGCAGACTATCACTATCGGTGGGCTCCATGGGCTCTCAGAAGTCTCAATCATGTCGTTTTTAGGCAAAGTGTGGTATTACTTGGTCCAGGCTTTCCTCCTTCGTTAAAGTTAGCTTCGGCTTGCTGTTGATCTATTGAACTGTTCATATCGGGAGAAAGCAGATGTTTGTAATTCAGGCACACTACACGCAGGTAAGATTCAGTTAAAATGGATGCGGGCCTAAAATATCTATTTCAGTAGGTCTGACGGTAGATGCGGAAAGTAGCAAATATTTTCATTCAGTGAGAAACTTCCCAGTCTTAAAGGCACACATTATGTTGTAGTTATCTTTATTACGCCACCGTTGGCTATTTTTGCGCTTGCAATTATCTTTTGGCAGCTAGTCTATTAATATAAATCAGCTACTAAGCCTTCTTACATCTGGAGGAAAAGATTTTTTGTGTGCCTAGACAGTCGGTGCGGTTCTCCACATACATAGCAGATTTCGTTTTGAAGACAAGTTTGTTCTGGGCTTCTTGGTGATCTCCTGGTAGATGGTTTACGGTTACCGCTTGTTCGTCATCGGCTCCCATTTGTCGTGCGCTCGGATGCCCACTGGATGGAAGGCGAGTATTTTATCTACTCGGGGAATATCTCAGTTTCTCTATCAATTCTTGAGAAAGACGATATACCGTTCTACTTATATCTTGTCAGTATTGAAGCAACAGGTTTTGCTGAAGCCATAGTAATTGTTGGTCATGTACCGTGTCTCCGTATTAGTGCTTATATGTCGGTAATATAATGGCTGGAAGGTTCATTAAGTCTTTGGCGGCGGCGACTGATTTCTGCTTTCAGGTTATCGGCGTAGTTTATCGAATATTAAAAGATGTGGCAATTGGTTAGAAACTCATTCCAGGACTGCCATTGTTGACGGTTCTTTTGTAGGCAAAGTACGGCTTCTCTTTGTAGAAGCTCGAGTAAACAAACAGATGATCCATAGCGCAGCTCTTAAAGATGCATATTTTTTGCAGCCGCTCAATAACATTTTCTGGGTCGCTTCTTCCATTGAACTGGATTTTCCATTTCTAAACCTTTGGTGGTGGATGTGAAAAAAAAAATGTGACATTCCCTGGGTAGTCGCCGACTTTGAGATAGTTGCAGTGAGTAAAAATGTCTGTGCTAAAGTGGTTAATGCGATCTGCCTCAAATAATATTTAAACGGTACATTCTGCGGAGTCGGTGTGGCCTGACCATCCCGGATAAAGCTTATGAAACGCCTTCTTAGGATGTCAGCTTTTCCGTTGGTATCTAGTATCTATAGCTATCTAATATCTATGAACTTTTGTTAGCTCGGTTATTAGATCTTCATTCCTCAGTTGGTACATCCCGATAACACGTGTCATTAAGGTTGGTCTGTATGAACGACGAAGCCACACTGGTGGTTTCCCGCTTGCTTAGTTCCTCATTCTCCTGGGCCATGGCGAAGTACAGGTTCAGACCTCCTAATTATTACTGGACAGCATCAGGAGAGCTCCAAATCTACTTAACGGTACAAGACACTATAGACTCCTTACTGTCAGCGGTAGGAGATTTTTGTCGGCGTTGTATTTTTATTGAGGAAACTTCTCCTCTAAGGAATTTAGCTTTTGTTAATGTTTGGTTCGATACAGGGTGATTTCGGGACATCCTTCGATACTGGCTTCTTGGGGTGTGTTTGGGCAAGAGGCTTGGCGTCCACTTCTCGTACTGGACGGTGTGTCTCAGGCGGATATCGGTGTGTCCCTGTCTGTTTGGGATCCGTTCTTTGATAGTGGGCTCTTTCCCGGTGTTCTCTAGCCGTTTTGAGTTTCGTAGCCTGCTTTTATATCTTTCACGACGGCGACGGCCACGTGTGAATGTATGTATCACCTAAACATGTTGAGATTTTGCAAAACCGTGGTCGGAAATAGAATCAGCAATTTCGAATACAAAAAAAAGATGTTACTTAGCGGAATTAAAGAAACATTTTCACGCATGCGCAAAATGGGTTTTGAAGAAAATTGTTGATATGCGCATTTTTCGGTCTGAAAATAACAACAAACCTTTTTTTTTTGAAATTGGCCTTACAAGCAAAGTGTTTTAGCCACGAAATTGTATTTATACCTTTTTAAAAGGACCGTAAGTAAACAACAAACCTAAATATACAAAATTTCGCCATAACTTTTACGTCTTTTGAGATAAAGCTCTGAAACATCGAAAAACCGAAACAGCAGCCTTGAATTAATCGAAAAAAATGAGAGTCTAATTTTTAGGTGCGTGACAACTTTTCGAGAAAACGGTAATTTTGGTTTTTGTAGACGAGGAAAACAATTTTTTTTCTAAATTTGACTTCCAAAAATTAGTCATTCCTGATCATCTGACGATCATTCACTTGTGATAGTGTTTAATTATGCCAAAATTTAATAACTTTGTTAAACACGAAAAATATGGCTTTGGAATTAGGAAAAAATATGATTTCTGTACAGATGTGTGTTCAGAAAATGTGTTAATACAACAACTTCAGAACGGCCAAACCGTTTTTCGCACAAAAATAGTTTAGGTCAATGTCTCGCGGGGATAATATTTTTAAGGGCCTAAAATAGCAGGTATATTTTGTATGTCATAGGCGAAGATCCTGAATGTTGATGTTGATACATGTTTTTTGTTGGATGAATTATATTTAAAAAAAGACATTTAAAAATGTTATGTAAAATATAATATTTCAAAAACGGCAAAATACTTTAAAAGCTGTAAATATTTTTACATGTAAAACCATATTTTTCCACTATAGAGGGTAGTCCTAGGAATATGAAACACCGCCCTAAAAACTGACATAGTTTTTTGTGATTAGGTTTAAGAAAACCAGTGCAACAGGTTAAACGTATTTTTTTTTAATAAAAAACATTTTTCCACTAAACCAGGTAACCTTAGGAATATCAAACAGTCCCCTAAAATCGAAAATATTTTTTTCCATTTAAAAAAAGTAAAACATGTCAAAATATTTTTTTTTTTTTAAATAAAGCTCAATTTAAAAACAAATTGTGTTTGCTAGTGCACATGTTATCACAAAAAATATAAAATAGGCACCTATAACTACGTTGTCCGCTCTGTAGGTAATCTAGTACTTTTATTTTGCTTTTAACTAAACGACCCTATTCTTTATGATAATAATGCACGTCTATTTCAAAATGTATAATTTAAAGGTAAAGTAGATAATCGGCCAAACCTGTCATTAGCCGTCGTATTAGAAATATTTATTCAAATTTTTAATAGCCTTCTAAGGAAATCTATTAAGTGAATTTATTACAGGCTAATTTTATTTATGTCGGCATTTATTATAATAATTACAGTGTGTCTGAAGCAATAAAAACCCATTAAAAATATTCGCAGCCAATTTGTATGATGATGTAAAAGCGTTGTGGTTGTTTTAAATAGTTTTTTTACAAAATGACGTGATATATTTACTTGGTTTAACTGATATTAAGATTTATGTATAGTATTCCAGTAATAATTAAATTATTATTGATAGGATATTTTTAAAATATTAGCGTTTGGATTAAATACAAAGACAACTACTTTTAAAGGTTTCCTATAAATAAATGTATTTGAAATTTACGTACGACTCCATGGGTGTAGTTAACGGGGGGGAGGGGGGAGGGCAAAGGAGGCAAATGCCTCGCCAGAGTTAACTTCCAAAAATAATTTTATAATATATTTCCACGTTGTTATTCGCTTTTAAACAGTGGGTTGTTGATAGTCGTTGATTTTTATCAGGGTATTATGCTTATGTGGTGTTAAACGAAAAGCGAAGGAACCTTTTTTTAGGTGACAAGTTTAAATCGCCCTGAATTGTAAATGATAGTATATTTTTGCAGACCTTAGGAAGACATTCTCAACACGCCGAAGTACGGCTGAAAACTCAAGAACTTGCAATTTCTAATTAATATCTATTGCAGATCCGAATTTAACCTATTTCCACTGACGTTTTCAAGTATTTAAACATATATTCGCACTTCACGGTACTTTTATAAAGAACGCGGTTGTACCAACTACTCTTTGATATTATTGTTACTGTCGCCATTGTAAGGCTACAACTATTATTTATTGTTAGCAACCCATCTGTGTCATGAGCGCCCTTAGTAAAAAAAAGCCTGGGGAAAGGCAAATATCCCCAGAAGAAAGAGGCTAACCATATTAAATTAAGCAATTAGTGCGCAATGTCCGAAATCTAGAGAGCCATATAAAGTCGCCAAAAAATTCTGTAAAAAATTGATGAGGGCGTAATATAGGACATTAAGGATTTGGAGTTTTTGGGGAAGATGTGAAAAAATTCTAACGCAAAAAATATCGACTTTTCTTAAAAGCAAGTATTTTTTTTCCTTTCTATAAAACGCAGATGCTAGTTTTTTTAGATATCGCTATGATTTATTTTTCTTTGAGTTAAGTTATTTTATGTTAATTTTAAAAGATTTAAAGAAAATTCTCATGTAACGCCTAGCTTTATAAAATTTAAAGGTCTTTAATTGCTTGCTAAACTGCAGTTCGGCAAAAAAATTACAACAATATATGGCACGGATTAGCAATTATTTCTTTTAATTGTGTTGTGGCTTTAGCGATGACGCCAACGCGTTGCCCCATACGTTAAGAGGCAATTTCTTAATATCACAAATTTTTACACTGCAAACCCAAATTCTTGAAATTCTAGAACAGTTTTCTCCCACGTTTATTTGTTTATTTGGCAAATACCTACACACAAAATAATCTCTCAATTTAATCCTTGAATTGTAAGCAAATGTTAGTATTTTGGAACTTTGACATTTTTGAATTATAGAGCTCTCAGAAAGGCAGCGTATTGAAATGTTGATATTGTTGGTATGTAGAGACAAATTACAGATCCAGATTAAAGTTTGTGTGTTGTTCAATGAAAAGTATCCTGAGAATACAATTACGCGGTCAAGGTGAGTAGGATTTTTCACAAATTTGAAGAGCATGCGACAGTTAGTAATTTACATAAAACGGACCGACCACCCACTATAAATGAAGACAGAAAACTTTATATACTTCTATGAGGACAAGGAAGTACACATTCTTTAACTAATAACTTAGCGCTCAATAACGATGTCAGTAGAGCTTCTGTACAGCGATTATTAAGAGCCCGTATAAAGTGCATGTTGTACAAGAACTTCTTGAAGATGACTCTCATAGAAGATTACAATTATGTGAAGAAATGATGGAGAGATGTGATGAAAATAACATATTTTTTCAAAATATTATTTTCCCTGATGAGGCTACATTTTATTTAAATGGAATGATCAATAGACAATTATTAATTCTGGCCTGATCAAACTCCCCAGTGGATACGTGAGAGACCTACGCAACATCCCCAAAAAGTTAATGTGTGGGCCGGAATAATAAATAGCCAAATTTTAGGACCATATTTCTTTGAAAAAAGCAGTAATGTTTCCTAACGACACCCTCGACCAAGATGAAAAAATATTTTTTCGTGGGGAATATCTGGGTCGATGTAAAATGATTAAGGTGGCAAGAACTGTTATATAGAAGAAAAAGAATTTTTTTGGGATGACCGCTAAAACAAAAATAAAATTTGGCCAATCGTAGATACGTGTTTCTGACTTAAGGTCTTCATCAGTACAGTTACCTAGTCGAGAGAAGCGTTCAAGTAACGCCAAACTTAACAACGAAACCACACCAACAGGAGCAAAACCGACATTTGTGGTTACCAAGAGAATATCCGAAATCTTCGGCGTATTTGATGCTTAAAGAGTTATGGTAATTTTTAAACGCAACCCCATTTAAGTATATATTATATATACATACGTACATATATATATATACTCAGAAACATTAAATTACGTGATATTTATTTATTGTGCGCTTGTACAGCATGTAGTTACAAAATTGTTTTATTATGCTTATTATTATTATTATTTCTCCACCTTGTCTCACAGTATTCCTGTGGTTGTATTTTATACTGATGGGATTAGACCAAGTCAGTACAAAAAAAAGGAAAGGAAAAACGACAACTATTTTGTATTAAGAAATGATCTGACGGTGCTACATGTTTTCAAAATCGGTTTCTGGATATTTCTGTAAATGTCTGTATTAAGTTCTAATTGAGCCAAATGCGGTGTAAATGTTGTTGGGGGTAAGGCCTGTTACTGATATGATGACAAGAACAATTATGACTCTCGTCCTTGAGGTAGGAAGGGTCTGTCTTTTCCGTTAGTTTGTATGCTGTGGCTAATGCTTGATGAACGACCTTCACTGCTGAGTTGTGTCTCGCGGTGTATTCAGTTCCGGCCATTATTCTCCATCCACTCGTTATGTGATCGATCGTTTCTCTCTGCTGGTGACATCTTCTGCACCTGTCGTCTTCAATGGTTGTGTCCTTGATGATGTACTTTCGGTAGTTTCTGGTTGCTATGACTTTGTCCTGGATGGCAAGCTGGAAGTCTTCTGTTTCGGGGAACAGCTACCCTTCTTGTAACCACGTATTGAAAGCTTTTTATGTATATGGTCTTGCTTCATGTGGTATCTGTATCTTCCGTGAAGTGTTTTTTTCAGACCAGGTGTTCATCTTTTCTAGTCGTGATTGGATGTGGCTGTGTGCGTCTGCTGCGTGGCTGATTTGAGACAGGTCGAGCGGTATATAATTCTTGTCTGCCTTCACTATTGCCTTATAGAGGTTAGTTTGTTTGTTGTGGAAGAATTTTCTGAGTTCCCAAAATTTGTTTTTTATTTAGCGATTTTATATCTATAATTCCCGTTCCTCCTTCTTTTCTCTCGATGGTGAGTCTTTCCTTGCATGCGTTGGGACGTAACTTCCTGTGTTTAGTGAATTCAGAGCGTATGAAAATGTGAAGGTTTTCTATGTCTGTGTGATCATTTAATGATACCAAACGAATACGTAAGAATGGGTATGGCGAAGGTGTTAATAACTTTCGTTAGATTTCTGGCGTTCAGTTTTGTTTCTAGTAGTTTTGTGAGTCTGGTTTTAAATTCCGTCTTGAGCTCTGATTTGATATGAGTGTGGTTAATTTTAGTACTTTAAAGGAAGCCTAGGTATATCTGTATGTTTATTCTTTGAGCATGTTATTTATGGTTTCATTGTCGATTGTGTCCGTTGTAGGGTGGTCTTTCCGCTGTTCCTTGTTAATATGAAGTAGCTTGCATTTACTTATACTAAATTCCATGTTGATGTCCAGAGTAACTGTTTCTGTGATTTTAAGGAGTTCCTTTAGCTGTGCCTTTGTGCTTGCGTATAATTTTATGTCATCCATGTATAACAGATGGTTTATTTTGTGTAGGTTATTTTTTTTGGTGTTTAATTTGGAATTCGAAGTTTGCGTTATTCAGTGTGTTTGAGAGTGGATTGAGAGAGAGGCAGAACCACAAAGCGCTAAGTGAATCTCCCTAGAATATACCTCGTCTGATGTAGATCCCTTTTGTTTCGGTGTGTTCTTTTTGTGTTCTCAGGTTGATTTTAGTTTTCCACGTACTCATGATTTGCGTAAGAAATGGCCTGATGTTTTTATTGACTTTGTATAATTCGAGAACTATGGTTAGCCAAATGTGGGGTATCGAATCAAAGGCTTTTTTATAATCTATGTACCCAGTACGAAGCTTTCTATAGTTTTTCCTGGTATGTTCCAAGATGACGATATCTATAATTAGCTGCTCCTTGCATCCTCGGCTGTTTTTCTTGCACCTTTTTTGCTCTTCCGTTAGAACGTTTCTCTGTGCTAGATGTTGTTCTATTCTCCTGTTAATTGTGACTGTGTGTAATTTGACGGGTCCTTATTTTCTGAGTTTTTGGGTATATTATTCCTTGGGTGAGAAAATTGGGGAATGTGCTAGGTTTTAGAATAATTTCATTAATTTGGCGAGTGAGAGCTTTATCTGTGGGTGGTAAACTGTTTGTACCAGAAGTTGTGAATGTTATCTATTCCAGAACATCTCCAGTTATGCTGGTATTTGATTGTTTCCTCCAAGCACTTGTGTCTGTCTTCGTCCGCTTTAATCCATAAAGCGTCGTTATTGTGTAGTTTCGGTTCTGACCAAATGCTTTTCCAGTATTCTGTCATCTCTTGTTTGGTCGGTGGTTCTATTACTCGTGCCTCCTTATTGCTCATGGTTTTTTTGGTAGAACTGTTAGCGTCCTGTCTTTTCATTCATTTCATTTGACTCTTTGTATCATCGGAGTCTTGCGGCATACAAGGATAATTTTTGTTTCAGAGTGTCAAGGATTTCTGTAAGCGTGTGATCAGGAGATGCAGATTTGATTTTCTCTACACTATATGTGATACATTTTGACTTGTTGCCGTTCATGAATTCAGTCAGATATCCTATTTTTTTTCTAATTTTGTTAATTTTGTTTTCGATCCTTATCTGCCATTTGACTTTTGGTTTTATGCTGTTGGTGTTTCTGTGTCGTGGCGGGAGTGTCTGATTGTTCTGTGTTATCGTGGTTATAGCTGCTGCGCAGATCACTGTACGAATGTCCTCAATTGTGCTCGCATTCGTTATGTACTCCGGAATTATGTGTTCGTTGATGGTCTTTAGGATTTTATGTGTGTTCCGTTTGAAGATTACACTAGGAATAGCATCTCTTATTGTAGGATCGGAGCCTGTTTGGTAGTTTCGTTGTGTAGTGTAGTAGGAATACATCACCGTTCGATTTATTTTATCTGTCTATTTTAACCTCTTCCTTGGTTTACCTGCCTTGGTAGTTGAAGGTAGTCGTTGCGATATGTCCGCTGTTATAATGGGCTGTTGTGTTTGGCTAGCATGTGTGTCAGATGTATTTGTGTATTCATTTGGGCAGCATTGCCCTGCCTTTCCAGCATTGGTAGGTGCCAGCTTAGCCGGCAAAACACTTTTGGTGTGTCTATTTTCCATTGCTTGGTCGTGATTGTTTCGATAGAACGGTCCTTTCCCGCAGCGTTCTCGACCATTATGAGGCTCGCCCACTGCTTTGTTGTTTGGGTTAATGTTTTGTGCTGTTAAAAACTCAAAGTGTCCCGACATTGGATCGCTTGTTAGTAGAAAGTAGATCATTTTTTTGTGTATTTGTTTACCTATTATTTTTGGTCTTTCCTCCTTAATGCACATCTGTTTTGTTCTTGTTGTTCTTGGTTTTGAAAAAATATGCAGGATGTGCTTCTGGATTTCCGAGAGAGCAAATATTTCTAGGCTCGTTCCGTATTTAGTGGTTTTGCTCATGAACTTATAATAGTTGTTGAAGTCCTTCGTGTCATCGACGTGAAATAACGAGAATATCTGAAGTTCCGACCAGTTTTCTCGTAGGTATTTCAATGCCTCTTCTCGAAGTTTGGCACGTTTGTTGTGATGGGCGTATATGTGCAAGCTAAGTGATCGGAAAAGAAAACTTCCGCTTCTAACAGTGTCGGCTCTGATGAAATTCTCGGGAATAGGTTCGGCTGTAGGAGTTTTTTTGGCAAAGGCACGCCTATTCAGCCTTTCGCCGCCGTCCCGCATGCTATCACTTTCAGCAGTGGGTCCAAAGGTACCCTGGCGATCCCCAGACAGCGGCTCTGTTCTGAGGCTCGATGCGTTCTCCATTTTTATGGGTGTGCCACCATTTGACCCTAGTGGCCCAGGTAACTCGGGTAATTGGGGGTGTCACTCCCCTACGCAACTTAACTGACGATAGTTGCCCCGTGCGGTTTCAAAGCTTACGATGGCTACGTTGTGGGGAGGGTAGGGATACTGGCTATTCAGGACAGCGGGCAGCTGGACGCCGCTGACAGTACGGATTACGCATTACCGTAGCGTCCGCAATACTGCTAGATGCAGTACCCAGACGGTCAGACTTATTTATTATTATTATTAAAATTATTATTGTTAATATTATTATTATTGTTTTTAAAATATATTTAAATGCACAAAACCAAGATCTAAATTTAAAATCATTAAAAAATATAATAAACACGTTTTCTAAAAAACACTACTGCTCTAGAAACAATTCAAAATTTGTGCAATCCTTTGACAAAAATGGAAAGACATATGTATTTATATCTATAAGGTGAGGGTCTCTTTTACTGAAAGTCGAGACGAGATTCTCTCTTCATTCTTCTCTCTTCTCGTCTCGAGGGTCGAGATTGAATGCTATCGAGAGTAAAAGTTTAGTCTCGCCTCGCCTCGCGGCCTCACTAGCCATAAGCCATGCAAAAGTGAGGATTTTTTTTAATAGCAACTTTAGTAACTTAAACACTATATTTTTAGGTCAGTGAAAAAATGTTGTGTTGGCAAAGTTGAAAATATGTTAGTAAAATTAAAAAATCTGTTGACGTAACTGTATTGCTTCACTCCAATATTATGTTTTGTCCGTCCCTGAACACAACTACATATTGAAGTTTTTCGTTACTTCACGAATGCATTTCCGTGTAAATTAAAGTTTCCAACTCCGAGTTCGTTTGTTCTAATTAAAATTAGTGAAACAACATTAATTTTAGAAAATGTGCTTCTCACACCGTGAGGATTTTTCCATTCAGCAGCTGTTTTAAACATAAATCAGCGAGTGAGGGGTTTGTTCGAGCGACCGCCGCAGCGATGTCATAAATTTAAAATAATTCTCTAATAAAACGGTGACAAGTCGTGACACATGGCGCTCAGTCGTAAAAGTTATGACGCTGGATATTTTAATAAATCAACGAAATTAATAATAACAAACCGAAGCTGACGCGTAATGCTAAAATAAGTGTTATTTATGGACGAACCGGGAGGCCGTCGGTTGTTTATTGACGAAAAACTTTGTCGAAATCGATGTTAGACATTTGGTGGAACATGGAAGTGAATAGCAAAAATAGTTTCTTTTTATCGGTAAATTAGGAAAAAAAACATAAACATAGATAAAATATAGACACTGCCTCCCGGATTTACTAATAAAGAAAAAAAGCAAAACATTTTTATAAAAGTATAATACATATCGTGTAATAGGAAATTGTTTTAACTAGATTAAGCTTTTTATTATATATAGTATTATAAACATATTAATGTTATTAGCAACCAATATATAATTTTATAATAAAACAAACGTAAAAAACAAACTTTTATTTATAAATTATTGAATAAAAGAGTAAAAAATAACAAAACTTACATAAACACAGAACATTTAAAAATTCGAATATTTAATTAAAAGTTTGAAGACTTTATTTCAAATGTGATGACTGCTCACGCCTCAAGCTGTGTAGTGCAGAACACTCTAGAAAAATGAAAGTCCAGTTTACGTCAATTTCGATTTATAAAATACTACTAATACTACAATAAATGGAAATTGATATGAGTAACACTAAAATAATGTATTTTAAATATGGAGTACTCGTGAAAAATGAGTAATATGAAAAAACGATGAGCCATTCGATTCTGTTTATTTACAAATATGCTCTGAAATTAAGCGTAGTTTTAAGTCAGCGTTTAGTATTTACGTATGTTTTGAGATTATATTTCATTTTAATATTAAAGAAATTGTTTAGGTGTCTGCAAACTGCAGGAAAACATCAACCAAAAATCAAAAACAGAAATTCGCGCCTTTTGATGTAGAAGATGCCGATCAACAATATTGCCATTGTTGGGGGCAGCATTCTCTGTAGGCCAATGGCAATCGGCTAATATTGTTGGGAACCCGATGTCACTTAACCACAATAGAAAATTTAGGACTCCAGACTACTTTCTTAGAAGTATATTATTACTATTATTATTATTATCAATTTTTTTAGGTTTAATATATCTTTTCGAAAAAAAAAATTGAAGACATAAAAAAATTGTCACAGTACTGTAAGAAAACATCACAGCAATTCCTTTTCAGACCTATCACATAAATAATTATTAGCCTAAAAACATTATTTTTGTAATCTTTTTGCTACTAAAAATTATTAATGGTCTGAAAACTGGACTTTCATCGTTTTTTTCAAATTAATCTTCTTCTTTAAGTGCCCTGTCATTTATATGACGTTGGTAACTACCACGGAAAAGGCTTCCCGATCTTCCGCCAACCTGAAGAGTTCTCCCGCTGCGTGAATTCCAGTCCAGTCATCTATATTATGGAGCCAGGAAATCTGTTTTCTGCCTATTCCTCGTCGATCCTCTATTTTGCCCTTCATGATGACTCTACGAAGAGAGTATTGTTGGCCACACTGTCTTGACTCTTCTCAGAACTTCGGTATTTGTTACTCTCGCAGTCCAGGGTATTTTTAAGATTCTGCGCAGTGTCAACATTGTGAAGGCCTCAAGGCGGTTCGGCGTACCGGCCTTTAATGTCCAGAATTCGACCCCATACATCAGGACTGACCATATGTAATATTTAATCATTCTTTTTCGGAGTGCCAGACTTAGGCTCGTGTTACGAAACAATGGTAGAAAGCAGCGCGGGCCACCTCAATGCGGCATTTAATTCCTACATCTGGATCTAAGTCATCTGTGATCCAGGACTCCAGGTATCTGAACTTTTTAACTCTTTTTATTTGATCATTTTCCAATTCCAACTGGGCATGCTCATGTTCCCGTCGGCTGATGATCATAAACTTGGTCTTAGCTATATTAATGTTCAAACTCATATCCTTACTGGCTCTACTTACACTGTGCAACAGTTGCTGGAGGTCCTCCACACTCTCTGCCATAATTATCGTATCGTCAGCATACTTCAGGTTCTTTATAGGTAGGCCATTGATCTTAATACCGATATTATTATCTTATTGAGAATAATATCTGAATATTAAATTTTTAAATAATAGAGGGAGAGTATGCAAGCCTGGCGCATATCCCTGCAAATTCTGATATCTTTGCTGAGCCCATCGTCGACTCGTATGTTTGCCGTCTGATTCTAATATAGGTTTTTTATAATTTGGAGGTTCATTTGATCAATTTTATGAGCTTACCATGATGGACACGTTCAAACGCCTTTTCATAGTCAATAAAACAAGCGTACACATCTTTACGTTGATCTTTACACTTTTGTAGGAAAACTAAAAGAGAGAATAGAGTTTCTCTGGTCCCAAACCCATGTCTAAATCCAAACTATGTGTTGTCGAAGTCAAGTTCACATTTTGTTCTTATTCTTGCTTGAATTATAGTAAGGAAGGTCTTCAGCAGATGGCTCATGATGCTGATCAGTCTGTAATCTCCGCATTTTGCTGCCTGCTGTTTTTTAGGTATTGGAATAAAGGTGGATTTGAGCCAGTCATCCGGAAGTTTCCCTCTAATGTATATATTGTTAAACAGATCCACAATGTAATTAATGTTGTAATCATTAAGGAGCTTTATTAGTTCGATGGGAATGTTATCTGGACCTATTGCTTTGTTATTTTTACCAAGATTGATAGAACGTACAACTTCTGCTTTTGTTATAAATGGTCCAATGTCATGAGTTTCTGGTATTACAAAGTAGCTGGGTCTGTCGTCTTCAAATAATGTGCATGTGCATGTTAAAATAGTCGTGTCGTGCACTCAGGTGCTCCATTTCTTCACACATCCCATTCATCAATCACTGCTTAGCATTTCTGATCTCTCTTCTTATGATCCTGTGGTAAGCATTGTATTGAACCTTGTTGTGTTAATTAATAGGTAATTAAATAGCATTTCAAGAAATATATTTATCTAGAAAATTCCGGTTACATCGTACAGAAAATTTCACTCTTACCATATACGCTATGAGCTATGAGCGCTACGACTACTTCTAGTTTTTTGCGTGTATCTATGCTTAGGAATAAGCAAGATTTTAGGCAGTTACGTGGTTAGGAGTTCACTGCACACAATATTTGATACTCTAAAACTTTCGTATTTTACATTTTTCAGTGGGAACAGCCGTTTTCAGTTTGAAATTTTTGTTTATCTTTGATTGTTGATAATGGCCAAACCGTTGATTCAAATTTAATGTTTCCGAAGGAGGCAGTTTTCGGGTTTTCGCGTCACAGGCGTGCGAAGGAAATAGAATGTAATGCACTTTAATTTTTGACAAAATGAAATTTTCTGCACATGTACATTTTTGGATCCTAAAAGTTTATCTCATATTACTCTTATTTAGCGTGCCCAAAATTTCCAGCTTTTTACAAATTAATGGAAACTAAAAGTTTAATTTGGCTAGGCCAGTGCTCCAAAATTTCCTATGTACTTATTTTCTGTTTTATACAATCTTTAAATTCATATTTCAATTTCTGGAAATAATTAGGCAGCATCGATATCACTATAATTTTGAGAATCATTTGTAAGTGCTATATATAAGTCTTGACAGCACTTTAATACATCAGCTTCCAGTTCAGAGTAAAGGTTATTAAGAAATGAAAATATGCTATTTACATGTTCTAATAATTTCAACTGTTCCAAGGCGGAATTGAATAATAAAAAAAAATTTGAAACAGACAACAGGTTCTTGCATGGGTTAATTTTCACCTTCATAATCGAATTTATTACTTTTCTCTGTGGAATCCGTGTAAAATCCATTTCATCGTTAACTGTTTCAGTTAATGTTTTGTATAACTTAAGTAATCGATATCAAACAAAATGTACAAAAACTAAATTGAATTTTGCGAAAAAAAAGTGAAAAATATACATCGCAAAAAAGACATTCAAATATCGAGTGTTCTAATGCCTAACACTTTAAGTGCAATTTTTGTTTACAGACTTTAGTAATTCGACGCCGACTTCCTAAAGTCAAAATACCAAAATAGGATAAATCATTACCTTTTAATTTTAATTTTTTTTAAAACCGGATTAGTTTTTTATAAAATATTTTTATATCAGTCTTTTTAGTTTCATATATAAAAAATTTTATTCAAAAAGTCAAGCCCAATTTACTAAATTTAGGTTAATTAATCTAAGATTTTTGCCAGAAACGCGCGAGATACATATTTATAGAGAATAAACTATACAAACCTTCAAAAATTAAAATGATTATTAAAACTAAACTTCGGGTCCCTAAAAAATCGTATAAAATACGATCATTTTGATTATCCTCTTCCTTCAAATTCAACATGCACCTCAGTTACTGAAACAATAAACATTTTGTGTCCAGAATTAAGTCATATAATCGTATTAACATTCATTTAACTTTATAATTACTTACCAAACTAGTCTGACAAGAAAAAAACATTCAATCATCAAATTTCTAGCTAATATAATAAAGTATTTTAAAGTTAAGTTATCGAAGGAACTCGCAAAAAATATGCCATTTTTCTTTTTTTGATATACTCGCTATAGGATGATCCCAACAGTACTCTAAATATCTTTTGAAAGATTTATGAAAAATTTATCCAAGTTGGTATTGGCAAAATCGTTCCCGAGTAATCGATTTACATAGAACCGCGGTAGCAAATATTAGATTTAAACACCATCTATAGATATGAACAGAAAATCTAAATTACAAAATCCAATTACGTGTCCCTAAATTCTCCGGAAAACCACATGAGAGCCAAAATTTTTAATATTCCAGATAGTTTTCCTTTCTTTCCACCTCCTCTTTGCAGCCATACCCGGGTTTGATACAAAAATGTTTTATTCCAAAATTAGAGTTATTAACCACCATGAAGGTTTATAACACCAGATATAACTTTTCGAGAAAATAGATTTGCCTTCCAAAAATTCGGAAGCTTTGCCTCAAGGTTCGCCCACATATTTTTTGGGTTAATTACGTTTCATACATTGAATGTTAAGGTATTAACTTAAAACCTCTTAAAAGTGTCGCGGTAAATATCTCGCAGGAAAAAAAATTGCACTACTTTAAATTTATAACCATTAAATTTTGTTTTTCAATATGTTTACTATGGGATCACCTCGGCACTTCCTTGAGTAAGTTCTAAAAATTCATTGAATTGTTTAAATCATCACGGAGTAATCAGTGTAACGGGTTTTTAGCTATAAATGCACCTCTTCATTAACTTTCGTATTTTTCTACATTTTTTTTTAGTGGGTGTCTAGATTTTCTGAAATCAACATCAACTTTGATGTTTTAAATACAACACCATATATATATATATATATATATATATATATATATATATATATATTAATCAAATTGGCCTCATCTTGCTGATTATAAATATCCCACGATATACTTCTTACACCCGAGAAATTGTAGAAAAAGCCGGCCATAGGAAGCAAGGTATTCCCATTGACTCCACTATGTAGAAGAACGTTTTCCGTCTCTCTGTAACACATTGCCTCCTATGGCAAAGTTTTTGTCAAATTTCTCTTTAAAGACGAAGGTATTATACATGGTATATTTATAATAAGTAAGAAGAGACCCATTTGATAGACGTATAATATACAGGGTGTCACATTTAGGAAACCAAAGTTGATGCTGATTTCGGTAAAACGAAACAACCTGTAAGTCTGCAAACTCCTTTAGAAAAAAATCGTTTTTTTTTTCATTTCATAAAACTTTTTTATTTATGCATTTATAAACAAAAACCCTGTACATACATAAAAAATTTATAGGATTGAATTGAAAACCTCTTCCTTTTTTGAAGTAGGTTAAGAGAGAAGTGACCTTGCAAATGAAAAATTTGCTAAATTTTTGTCAAAACTTTTTTCCTAACATTATTATTTTTTAGGTAATAATCAAAGAAAACCTTAGAAAAATTAAAACATTTAAAGTAGTACAGATTTATTTTTAAGATTTCTTTAAGAAAAATGTCAAACTTTCGTTATAGTTGCCTAAACAAAAAGTCACCAATTCTTTCCAGAGGGCTAAATAAAAGTTTCCCTGGCCTGGGACTAGAGTATATATATTTTCGATGAAATATACCTTTATGCAGCTGTTGTCTTCTTCAGGTCACTTAATACTTCAGCTGTATTACTGTTCATTGCAAACATAACACGAATGAACCATTTTAGGTCCGTTTTTCGATTTAGCATGCTGGGCCTCATTCGTTTTTGAGTTTGCAGAAAATACATTTAAGGACATACTCTGAAGCAGGTTCTTTTATTATTGTGAAAGCTGCTAATATTTCTCTATGTTTCCAACCCCAGTTTTTCCAGTATTTTAGAAACTATACCTTGACTGTATTTGGTGATTTGCTGATGTTAGCAAGTGTTCTTGAGCTGTAGCTTGAGAGGGAGCAGAACTGCTAAATTACATTTACTTAACGCTATTGCCATTGAACAGCGTTGTCTTTTTAATCAAACTACCAAAACAAAGCAAGGTGCTTCATCTCTGCCAGAGTTTAAAAGATGTTATTTTGCCTTTGTGGTGTGACAGCTACTAAACATGCGCAAAAACAAATTGTTGTCCGCCATCCTAGTGCCATAGTAAAAGCTGTAGGGCAGATGTAGTTCCTCTGGTACTTTTTGTTTTCTAGTTTTAAAACGCAAGCATTAGTAAGTTCTTTGGTAAATACTCTCAATAATTCTAAAAGTTAAAAAACTTTACCTATTTACACATATATAATTTTGAGGACAGTACATATCAACTGCAGTAGTTACAATTAGTGTATCTGCATTTTTTTTGGCCTGCCAGTTATTTAAGATTGCTCAAACCTCTCCTTTAGCATAGTAATTAACTGAGCCCTATAAGCAGTGACCATGGAACCGTTAAAAATTATGTCTACTGAAGCTAATTTATTGTTTCCTTGTAACCATTCTGCATTTTTCTTATTTTTGGTGGCCGTATCTGCCGGATATCAATCACAAACGACGAAAGCTCTAGAATTATGTTTTGTAGTATATTTGATATACTTCGTACAAATCATATAAAATGGATCTTCTTTACGCCATATGACTCCGTCATGTGTATCATAAAACAAAAATCTTGACGATTTAAAATCGGCATAAAAGCTGAATAGGGAAGAATTAATTTTTTTGCGCATATCATCTGTAATACAGATTCTCTGAAATACTATGGCAATTCCGGCAATTGGAAGTACTTGTTGTTCGTTAAAACTTTTTGGAGCCAAAATCCAGATGGATTACATTGGATTTTCAGAGGTTTGCAAATTTTTGAGTCATGTGGCAATTAAACGGTTCACCTTTCACTACTCCACTACTTATTGTTGTTAAACTCTTTTAATTTGTGCATAAAGGAGGGTGTTGATAAAACCAACTAATTAGTATCTGTGCATCTTTGTTGTCGCGAGTTACGCAAGAGCTACGCATATTGCGTGTTTTTCCGTAGCTTCTGATGATGTTCTACCAAATTGATCAACTTGATCATTATCCGTTATATGGAAAAACTATACCTAAAGTTTACTTTGTAGGAACGCTATTCGTAATTTGCTTTTTATGGGAAAAGCTTTCAGTACTTTTCATGGTTTTCATTATAGTTTGTGCAATATTCATACTTGATCAAACACCTGACCAAAATTGACAGTATCATAGTAAAAAATCCCTGTTTTATAAATATTTCATATTCTTCGGTTTTTGTAAATAGGGCATTCTTGCATTTGTCTTAAAATATAAGAAGTTAGAGTTAAATCTCGAATTAGACTTAATAACAAGTAGTATAAAATTAATGTGACATAATTTTATGCAGATAAAAAAAATTGGTTATTCATTACAACCATTTCTTGATGAATTTGGAAAACTGTTTTTGTTAACATTTTAATAATTTTAAATCAGAGTAATTATAGTGCTATTTAATGTACTTAAATATTGGATAAGCTAATTGAAATTCTTCATTATGAATTTGGCAACATTCTGGTTTCACTATTCTTAACTGTCAGTTATGGGAATATCAAGGCCTATTTTGGAAAACTGTTTTTGTTAACATTTTAATAATTTTAAATCAGAGTAATTATAGTGCTATTTAATGTACTTAAATATTGGATAAGCTAATTGAAATTCTTCATTATGAATTTGGCAACATTCTGGTTTCACTATTCTTAACTGTCAGTTATGGGAATATCAAGGCCTATAATTCAGTACTGAGTTAAAGGCTTCAGTGCCACATATACTGTTTTTGGCAGGTCAGATGATGCCCATTTGGCTTGTTCTCATTTTGCTTGACGATTTAAAATGTCTGACGACCATTTTGCCATAGTACTTCGCAAAGGTACATTTGGCAATATACGAACTACGGTCCAAATGTAAGCAGATAAAACTTCTTTAAGGAGAATAATTTAATTTCTTGCATGGTAGTTAGATACTAATGGATTACTGTAAAATTTACCTATTGGGATAAACATAGTTCACCAACTTATTTTTGAAGAAGAAGAAATCGGAGTAAATAAATCCGGAATAAACGATATCGCATGTATGATAGGTAGACACTATTACTATATTTTATTATAGATAACATATTGCACCTGGCTTCCATTTGACGCAGCGACGCATTTGATAACTGACACGAATGCCACGCTGGCATAGACCTTTATTTTTATTTTGTTTTCTACGCTAGAACGTTTTTCTTGCATATCCACTTTGAAATTGTGGTTCTCATCCATTTGACTGGAATGTAGACTAACAGGTTTTCTGACATCTTTATTAGTGTCATACCTTGCAACTGTGATGCCATAACATTTTAGTGCGATATAACCCTAAATCTGGTAACGCCGCATAATTTAACGCATTTCAGTCGATTTAGAAAGGTGTTTACATACGTATTTGCAAAATTGTAAACAATGAAAAAGTTACAGAATATTTTCCGAAATACAATTCTTTAATTTTATTTTCTAAATATCTCCATAACCCAAATACTTAAAAGCCGTCAGCAAAATTATCTAAAAATTTCTATATTTAACCGTTTCTGTATTTCTATATTTAACCGTCCTTCAACCTCACTATATGAACACAATTATAACTTATTAGGCGCGCAGAGAGTTTGGTAGCAGAGGGGGAAGTCCACATTTGTAATTTATAACCAACTAACTATTAGGCTAGGCAAAAAGTACTTTCTACATAGCAAAAGTTGGGGGAGCCAAAAACAGTTCTTCACAAATAACAAGCTTTCCAGTAAAATTCATTAAAGACTACTTTTAATGAAAATTGTTGAGCGTCAAATTTCATTCCTCAATTTTTTACTACTCTCTAACTCGAGGTTTAACTCTAACTTCTTATATTTTAAGGTAAATACAAAATATGCTCAGTAAAAAAAACTGAAAAATATGGAACATTTATATAACAAGGATTCTTGATTATTAGATGCTCAGTTTTGGTCTGGTTATGACCACTGAAGAAACTTTAATGAGAACTATGAAAAATACTGAAGGCCTTACTCATGAAAAGTGAATTATAAATAGCGTTCTTATATACAGTAAACTTTAGATATAGTTTATCCACATAACGTTTGATACCACGTTGAACATTTTTGTCGCACATCACCAGAAATTATGGAAGAACGCGTACATATGCGTAGCACTTGTGTTATTTGCTATAACAAAGACGCGCACAAGCTATTTAGTTGGTTTTCTCAAGAATCTCCTTTTTCACATCAGATACAAAGTCTTATAACAAGGATTTTTGATTATTAGATGCTCAGTTTTGGTCAGGTTATGACCATTGAAGAAACTTTAATGAGAACTATGAGAAATACTGGCCTTACTCATGAAACATGAATTACAGTTAGCGTTCTTATATACAGTAAACTTTAGATATAATTTATGAAGATAACGTTTGACGTAAGATTGAACAGTTTTATCGCACATCACCAGAAACTATGGAACAACACCTACATATGCATAGCTCTTGTGTTATTTGCGACAACAAAGACGCGCAGAAGCTAATTAGTTTGTTCCATCAACAATATCTTTTTTCACGTCAGATATAAAGTCTTACTATACCGCGAAGCTTTAACATTTGCAAATATAAATAATTAACGTAAATTTAAAAATATTACGGTATGTATAGTAAAATGTGATATTTGATTTTTTCCCTAAATATCACAAGAACCTAATTTGCTAAAACTTTTTATTAACCCTTTGACTGTTTCTCGATCTTCTCTAATAAAAACTCTAATTGCGGATACTATGTGTTTTAAAAACTGTAACATAATGTACTTTTAATCTCATGTGAATATTTTCTATTTTTTTTTTAATAATCTGATACTGATCTGAACTAAGTATAATATGTTATTTTTAGTTGTCTGGTGATATTTTATCTTTTATATTCTACATTCCGTATTATGTTGCTTGGGCTTAAGATTCTAATTAATAATGTCACCATACTCAAAATAGGAATTTACACACGACTGTGTTCTTTTAAATATCCAATAAATTTTTCTATTCAACTGATCCAGCCAAGAATTTATTAAACGTTCCAAGTATGATGCCAAACAAATTTATCACATAAATTAAGCTTTAAAGTTAATGTCAAGCAACCACAAATAGAAAGATGAGAAAGCACATGTTCGCCATAGTTTTTAATAGGAAAGGACCAAAATGTCACATGCGGGGCATTCATTAATTCTATTGATATTATGCCAACAAATTTCGTATAGTTCAGGTATGACGTCAATACATATCTAAAAAAGCAATTAAATGTAACATCTTAAAATTCGAATTTCTAAAATATCAAAGACCAGCCGAAAGAATGTTTGATGATTTAGTCAAGTTAATTCTTGTATCTTGGAATATTTGGATTTCAGTCAAATAACGAACAACCACCTAGAACAATCGCTTAAAAATTTGAAATAAAGATTTGTCTTGTGTAATCATTGTGGTTATTTTTTTATGAATCGAATTTCTAAAATATCAAAGACCAGCGGAAAGAATATTTGATGATTTAGTCAAGTTAATTCTTATATCTTGAAATATTTGGATTTCAATCAAATAATGAACAACCATCTAGAACGATCGCTTAAAAATTTGAAATAAAGATTTGTCTTGTGTAGTCATTGTGGGTATTTTTTTATGAATATAATAGTTTAAAACTGTGTTTCTTTTTAAACACCTACACTGTTTAAAGTCCGAGTATGCTATAACTGTTCAGTTACCAACCGTATCTTATTTGATTATTAAATTAAATAATATTTACCAAGTGTAACAGATTTTTAACGATTCTAGTTACCCCAAATATCTAAGCTCTATTTTTTTTTGATATCGGCATTTGAAAATTGGCAATTTTGGATTCTGTGAGGTTGTAAAATCTAAATGGTTCGATTTAAAATAACACCAATTTGTTATGTTTTAATATTTTTATTACTCGCCGAATGCCACCACTGTTATGATTTAATAATTTTAGTATTTTGTATTAGCACTGGTAGTAAATGTAAACACTTCAACTTGTTTCAAATCTCTCTATTATCTTCTGTACAAGAGGGACACTTCTTACTTCTAACAAATCTTTACTCTTACCGTGTCTACTGACTTAATTCTACTGACAATATAGTACTGACATAATGACTGACCTGCTCTATACTATACTACCTAGAACTTATTTTTATATGAATTCCCTAATTTGAGATGCAGTGGCGTATCTGTAAAATTGATTAAAAAAGGTGTCTATAAAAGTAATTTGGGGAGTATTTGCTACGCCACTGCTTACTGTACTACAATGGTTTCTTTTAATGTTTTTATAGCTGAACCTTCCCAAGCTTTATCGACAGTGTAAATGAGTTTATGATAGGTTTTTTCGGGTATAATAATATTTGAGGCGGAAGAACGTGCATAAAATAGAATTTAAAATACATATTGTTTACTTAGAATTTCCCTTGCAATAAACGACCATTAAAGCAGCTTTTGTCGGAAGGTTCCGCCGAAATATAATGTATGTCTAAATATTGCATTTACGTGTCAAACTATCTCTAGACTAATGAATATATAATACTTAAGACTATTCACAAATAAAATGACTATAAAATAATGGGGTCACAACAAATTGTACATTTCAACCTAAGTTTTATGACATTTACTATGTAATCAACTCAGGCTTAAGCAAAAGGAAACATTTTTAAGCACTTTTTTTTAAATATTATGCCGGAAATTAGTTAAAAACGGTGATTCGTTTTGGTCTTAGTCTCAAAGTACTCAAAGTTTGAAAATGTTAATTTTTAAACGGCGGAAAAATTAGGTTGTTCATTTTTTAAATAATTAAATAATGGCTCAATTTTTCGAGGTTTAAAAAAGATATTTGATTAACTGTGAATAACCCGTATAAAGTGCTCAATCAATAACCCGCCGAGGCGAGATATTTGATTTATTTTGCAATTTTATTCAGATACTGCTACTGTTGTTGTTGGACAATTTTGATGTCAAAACTAATCAAAATGTTATTAGCTGTCAAGAGTGTTGTAGAGTAGACTAGGAACAAAATCCAAAATTCAAGCTGTAAGGGTCATTTCGTATAACAATTTGGTATCAGGTGTTTTTAGATTCTTAAAGCCGAAGATGGCAACCATCCTGGCGGCATTTGAGTGTTTTGTGATGAGGGAAAAAACATTATGAATCAATTTGGTGGTCACTTGCGTTGGTCCGATCTCAGACGATAATCAAAGTAAAGCATCGCCGTGCGCGGTTATTACTTGGATGGGTGACCACCCGGGAAAGACCATGATCCGTCTAGGGACGGGCTGCTAACAGTAAGTAGTAGTTGTTGTAAATACAATACCGTGGTAGTACTACCTGTTCTCTATAAAGGTACCGTGAAGTGAAAAGGCGTATTTCAGTATTTGGAGAACATCTACGGAAAATTCGACTCCGCGCCCTACAATGCAGGGCATGGGTCACCAAAAAAGGCAACCACGGTTTAATGTAAACATAAAAAAAATTTATTCTGAAATAAAAATAGAAAACTAAATAATTTCTGTTCATGCATGGCACTTGAACGGAGGTGCAGGAACATGCCTTCAGAGAAGACAAAGCACTCTTTCGGCAATCGCAGACCTTTTTGGTGCAACCTGTCTTCCACCCACAAGTCAGTCCTTGCAGGCTTTTGGAATTGATTCCAACGTGGTCAGAAACGGAAGAAACTTCCCATGTACGGTATCCCGTCTGCTGCTTCTCTAAAGGAGGATCAGGTAATATTTGCTGCATTGTCCCATGAAATAATTATTTGATAATAACTTCTTAGTATGTGCAGTCGCAGAACATCACTGATGTAGGTAAATCCTTCTGGCTTCACTCTCTCAAGCAGACGGCTTACTAATGTTGGCTAGTTTTGACGTGCTGTCTGAACCTGTGACTGAATGAAAAGCCAAACAATTTTCACTTTGAATACGGATGAGTCTCGATGTCTTTTACAGGTACCGTCGACGACTTCTATTGATGATGAGGCACGGCATATTCTATTTGTTTTTCTCTCACCATAAAACACTTAAATGCCAGACTGGCTGCCATCACCGGCTTCAGCGATTTCGAAAGTCTCCGGACACCATTAATTAATACCTATATAGCAGCAATATACTTTTCAAAAATCGCTATAATGGTTGCAATCTTGAATTAATCACTTCTGGTTGATATTTTGCGATGTCTATTTCACGATATTCAAGATGTCAGCATCACAATATTCAAGAAATAATTGAGATTTTCTGTCAAATTGCGATTTACTCTATAACCATTGAATTTAGGAATAGAACATATTTATATATGAAAATATAGATATTTTTATGATCTTTTACAGAAATAAAAAACATAGTGGGTGTTCTATTTAAAAAATCGACTTTTTTCACTTTAAAAAGGTGCAAGATTGATTTCGTAATATGTCCACCCTATAGGTGTGAACAAAAATTCTATATTCCGTATATGCATTGACGCTTTATAAACTGGAAATTACCACCCGCACAATTTTAGATTTTTGCTATTTTTTATAGTGATTTGAAAAATAGCTCCAGTTTTCAAAAAATCACACATAATCTTAATTATCTCAGACACTACACAGAAATCGAGTATAGTTTAAATTGATAATTGACGTTTATTTTTGACAAGGGATCAAATAATAAACAAAAATACAGTGATTTCCATTTAAAATTTTAAAGTTGATGTCGTGCCAGGAAAATTGGGACACCCTGTACACATGAAAACATTATATTTTTGAAGAACTTCAAATTTAAAGAAACTTTTGTATAAAAGTTTTTTTCGGTTCTATTATGGACTTCCAGATAATATAGTGGGTACTTTTATGTGGAACATGGTGTGAACCATACACCTCCAAATAATTTTGGAATTTTGAGTTTATATCTCGTTTGTTTTACTAGATTAACCAATTTAATCAAAATGGTCCCTACTACCATAGTACCATATATATCTTTTAAGTTTGACTTGCTTTGTAGATGCACCTTACAACAGCTTGATTGACAAAAATGCTATTAATAATAATTGTGAATCAGTGTTTATTAGTCTAGGGCGTCCTTTTGGAATTTTGAGTTTATATTTCGTTTGTTTTACTAGATTAACCAATTTAATCAAAATGGTCCCTACTACCATAGTACCATATATATCTTTTAAGTTTGACTTGCTTTGTAGATGCACCTTACAACAGCTTGATTGACAAAAATGCTATTAATAATAATTGTGAATCAGTGTTTATTAGTCTAGGGCGTCCTTCAACGATGTTTAAATGGATTTTGATAGAAAATCAAAATTATAAAAGAGTCTGGAGAATTAAAAAAATATCGTAAATCGAGCTCTACTTCTTAGGCAAAATTATGCCAGGCTATTTCTAACACCTCTGTATAATCAACTAATGAAAAATGATTAGCTTGAAATACAAATTATACCTTGCCTATCTTAATATGTTGCACCGCCGCGATAGTTTTTATACCAAATAAATACAACCCACGCTACACTGTTTTCGAAAAAAAAAATTAATATTCAATATATGGAACGTTAAAAACCAAGAATCAAAAACTCTCCTAACGACATTTTGTTTTCATCGTTAAAACTTTATAAGTTAATGCCGCTAAAAGAGCTAAAAGCCCATAAAAATAAACATATACTTTATTAGGAATATAAATATACAGTCATTTATATTTATTGGTTTATTTTTATTGAACATGTGATAACTGACTATTTCACCGCTTTTAAGGTTGTTTTATGACGCTGTGGTATTAAAGTACCCTAAAATGCAACTAATGGATTGTATTAATGTAATTTACGTTATTTATAGGGGGTTCTAAATCGGCAATATTTTTGAGATTACTACGAAAATACGTTTTTTTCTAGAAACAAGAGAATAACAGTGCAATTACATTATGGGAGGTTATTCGTTTTCCTGTATTAGTAATAATAACTAACAAAAATGTTTTTCACGATATCCATCTAGTTCTAGCTTAGAAGATCTTGTGAAATAAAACTGAGAAAAAATCTATAAAAAATGGTGACACTTGGCAATAGCTTAGCTAGGCTTGGTTAACTAGAGCTGTCATAATTCTAATTAGTAATTAGTAATCAAGGACTTAAGGCAGATTTAATATAGAAACATTAGAATCAACTAAATAATTTTTTGGGAACCTGCGGTTTATGTCAGACAGGCATATACGCACGATAGTTAACATCACCAGTATATCAGGGTCTGTTCAACTGGAACCAACAGAAGCAAATGAATTTTTATTGAAAACTAAGAAAAGAGAAGAAGAAAAAACTATAATAGACTACCATCTGTGAGAACGCAGGGTAAAATTATGCAAATTGGTAAATTTTGACATAACGAAAAATTACAGTTTATATTTGCTTTTTTTTAACTTGCTAGATCTTGCATGTATTCCAAATTCTTTGTACTACTTTTTAGAAGCGAATAGTTTTGAAAAAACTACTTTTTAGAAGAGAATAGTTTTAAATTAAAGAAAAAACTAAAATCAACAAGTTTTGCAAGAAACTATTGATGAGAAGAAAAAAGCAACAAGATATTTAGCTAGACTAAATAGAGTTTGCATAACAATAACTGAATATTTCTCCCGCTTTTAAGATTGTTTTATGACGCTGTGGTAAAAATACCCTAAAATGTAACTAATGGATTGTACTATTTTAATTTATATAAGTTATTTATAAGGAGTTCTAAATCAGCAATATTTTTTTAGATTACTACGAGAGTACATAAGAAAATTTTTGAATTACAAAAAAAACCTAAAATCAGCAAGTTTTGCAAAAAATTATTGACAAGAAGAAAAAAGCAACAACATTCTTAGCTAAAGACTAAACAGAGTTTGCATAACGATAACTGACTATTTCAATGCTTTAAAGATTATTTTATGAAGCTGCGGTATAAAAACAGTGGAATTACGTTATGAGAGGTTATTAAATCGAAATAAAAAGTACATATTTATTTAAGACGAATGCAGTTTCCGGGCGAATTTATTTAATCTTCCTCTTAACTTTTTGTAAATACTGTATAAAAATTGTTTAGAATGAAAATCTTCAATTTGGAAATTAAAGCCCTCAGTGCTGACCCCTAGGTACTAGCTCGAGTTGACTTAGCTAGGTTAGGTTAACTAAAGCTGACAAAGTTCTAACTAGTTGTTGGGAGTTTTTTTATTCTAAACAACTCAGTTTCTAGTACCGTCAAACGGGGTGAAGTCGATCAAAAAAACACGATTTTTTGCTATAACTAAAAATCCAGTTTATATATTTTATTGAAACTAAAAAAATTTCTTCCTTGTTGTGTAAGCTGTCTATTGATTACAGATACAAGGTCGTAGGTCAAACGGTGTGCCTACTATTTTGAAAAATAATTGACAATATTTTGTGCAGGAATATTCCTAATTATTTCTGACACATTCCAGAAATACTCTTCAATTATCTCATACGTATGTATATCTCAGCGCTGCTCTTACACGTTTGGTATTTTTGGCTGGCTTAATAGTTAACTGCGGATGCCTTTTCATTAACCCATTAAACCACCCTTCCTCTGGCATATTATTTTTGAAGCGTTTTTCGGTAATACCGCGTTTATTAAAATATTGTTGTATTGTTCGACGAATATCTATGGGTTTCAGGGGCAACCTCCATTCAGCACATAATTGCAATGCATTTACTAGCAATTGTTCCGATTGTTGGTCCAGAGCAGGTTGACCACCATATGACAGAGGATGAACCCCCTGAAAATGATTGTTCAGTGTGGCGTATGGCACTCCATATTCTTCAGATGCTAGCGCATGCTCAATGTTTTCCTGCGCGCTGCATTTAACGCTCTCTCAAAGAAAACTGGATCGTAATTTTTCTTTCCATAAGCACCCAGCTTTTTTGTATATTTTCGTGGCATCTATAATAGAAAGAAAAAATCAGGACTACAAAAACTGTAATCCCCAAAAAAAATATTGTAGCGGGTCAGCATGATATGGTTAGGATAATATTAGTGTATACCTACATTGATACATATAAATCACAAGGGCAAAAAGTGGACTGATTTTAAGAATCAGCAATACTGGTTTTCTTCGATTTCAAACCAATTTTTGAGAGAGTCGATCTCAGCAAAATGCTTTTTCGGTGTTTATGGTTGTTAGAGGTAATTCCAAGAGATTGCTTATTCAGCCAAATATTAAATTAAGTTTCCAATTATTCTGCAGTTTTTTTTATTTTGTATGTATTAGTTATTTCCTCATTTTTTAATTTTTCATCAAGTTTTTGATAATATTACTGATCCCAAGTAGCAAATTTTTTTTATTATAATCAGATAGAATAAAAATATAACGTATAAGAACATTTAAATAGGGAATAAATATAGACATTTAAAAAAATCTTCAAGGTTACTTAAGTTAATAATTGCAGAAATTTTATAAATTAATAAATACTTTAATTTACGATATGGTTTTATCCTGCCATCATGCAACAGTTGTTAACTCAGAGTCCAAGCAGCCAGCTTACATATCCAATAATCATATTTTCCCGAGGCATTCAAAATTGCATTGAAAGAAGCCTAACAATTATTTCATGTAACACCTATTTCAAAATTTTATTGGTCTCGAGGTACCAGAATTTTGGTTTTATATACATTCCGCCACAAAAATAATTTTATAGGAACATTCTGATTGCAGAGGAATTGTTTAATTCAACATTGTTCAAACAGACATTAAACATTAATAGTTCTTAGTATTAAGTATCAGTATGAATTTTAAAATAATAACAAATATTTATTTAGCTTTGGTTTGTTAAACGCAGCGCTCAGTCATCGTTTAGCCAGAATTTAGACGAATTTAAAGATTGACGGGCGAAAATTAAGACCAGAGGAGAACTTGGTTAAGATTGGGTAATATGTTTTCTGTGTAAGATGTATCATAATCAACCCGTGAACTGTTCAATATAAAATAGTAAATATTTATTTAGCTTTGGTTTGTTAAACGCAGCGCTCAGTCATCATTTAGCCAGAATTTAGACGAATTTAAAGATTGACGGGCGTAAATTAAGACCAAAGGGGAACTTGGTTAAGGTTGGGTAATATATTTTCTGTGTAAGATGTACCATAATCAAGCCGTGAACTGTTACAATAAATGTTTATGGAAATTTCTTATGGTCTGGATAAATTACGTATGCAATATTGTGGCAATGATTTGGTGCCAATGACGATAAATCGAGGAATACAGCCATTGCTAGAGCTGGAGAACGTCAATCATCTGTGAAGTATAAGAAGGCTGTTCAACGCGTATTAAGTTAGAGGCACATATTACCTGGTGAATGTCGAGATGCACTAAGCTAAGGTTCTAGAAGACAGGCTATATGGTATCATTTGGGTGATGAACCCTATAAAGAATATGTAGTTTGGTACAAAAATATTTTTATGACAAGATAGGGTGCGTGTGAACATTTTTCATTAAGTTGGTTTAGTTTTTAATTTAGTATTGTTTTTTATTTTAACCAATTTTTTGAATTTAGTGTTTTTTAAGCACTGTATTAACGTAGTAATATGTAGTTAGATGTTACTAGTAGTTAGTTATTGAAATAATGTATATTTAGAAAGGGGTGTACCAGCTTAACTCTTAGATATCAAAAATATTATATATAAAGTTTGATGGTTTTCTCCAAATCATCAGGATTTTTTAAAATCAAAATATACAAATGACAATTGGAAATGAAAAAAATGAGCATTGACTTTGTTATTCTAAATAGAACACTCTGTCTAATATTATTTCATTAAATAGGTAAATCCCGTAGACTATAAATATACTAGGATTGACACCCTTATATTTAAAGACAAGCCAGAAAATTAAAATGAAAAAATCCCTCCCATAAGAAGCAGTTGTATTCCTAGTGCCGCCATTAGGTGTTAGAATGTTCTTTCTTTCTAACACATCGCTTCTTATGCCAGTGTTTTTGTGAATTTTCAAGGATCTTTTTAACCCCACACCTGGTGTATTTATAATCAGAAAGACGAGACCCGTATATTGAATTATTGTTATACAGTGTGTCGATGCTCACTTTTTTAAATTTTCAAATCTCTTCCTTATCTTTTTAAAATCATTAAAAATGGCTGTTCACAAAAAACTATAATACTTTCGTGTATAATATTTTTGATAGCCCTAAAAGTTATAGGCTTGGACCCTGTTTTAAATAGAACCAGACACCCTGTACATGCTCACCAAAAGTATCTAGTTACTTAAGAACTTACGAATGTTAACAATATTCTTTAGTACCTAGTAACCAAAAGATATCTTAAGTACTAAGAGGTATTATCTTATCACTCAAAAGAGAGTACAAATTAATACCGGTCCACTGCTGAAAGCCTTTTAATGTTTCTACTAAGCTCAAATCAATAAATTCTCTAGATCAATAAATTTAAATGAATAGAAAACATATGTAAGTGCGACGTCTTACAGACAGCGGTAGAATTGGAGTCTATTCATATTTATTTATCGTTGGTCTTTGAGATGCGCAGTGGTTAGAATTCTTACAAATGTGGTAAAACTACTTGTTTGTAAACATAAATAAATCTTACAGTTTTGCAGATGTTGAGCTTTAAATGTGTTTTAATATTATTTTTTGTTAAATGTGAATTAAGAATATATTAATTTAATCTACTTAACATGTTTTTCTTACTCTTGAAACAAGTGCTCTAGAGTGTGTCAGTATATATGGAAAGACTCCTGCACCTATGCTAATGTTACTAGGAGGTTTTAAAAAAATATAAATTTCTTTTTATTTTGTCATATATTTATAGAATGCTAGAACCATCTTCAGCATATATATATATATATATATATATATATATATATATATATATATATATATATATATATATATATATATATATATATATATATATATATATATATATATATATATATATATATATATATATATAAATATAAATATATTAAATATTAAAGAATAAATATCTTGAAATAAAGTCAATTTTATAAGTTAAATAACACAGACACACAACTAATTCAAAAGACAATTTTTTATTCATTGAATATTTACAGCAAAGGCACAGACATATTACATAGTAACAGAATTTTGGACCCTAAGATAAAATTTGTTCAAAACAGCTTTTGATATTTTGGAAGGAGAATGTATTTAAAATTGAGAAGTAAAAATATATTATTTTTTAAGTAAATTTTTAAAAACCCTTGGAAACACAAAACAGAACATAACATTAGTGACATTACGGATCAACAGTGAGAATACAACAAGCACAACAAATAAAATAACATTTTAAGTCAAATCCATTGATGGGGTTTTATGGAGGGTAAGTATTTTGGATTTGGGATTTTTTGAAATTTAAATGAAAATCTATGTCTTATAGTACAGATTTAAAACATAAAATTTGTGGGTGAAGCACTCTTGACCCAGAAAAAAAAAACTGGCCAAATTCTCTACCAGTTTCAAAACATTGCAATTTAGAGACACCTTATTATGGCCTTAGAAATAGAAGAATACCTACATTGTTGCCAAATTGTTTTACATTTCTTGAATTCTGATGAAAATATTTTAAACTTAACCGCCTTTGGTGCCTAATCTGGTGACCTGGTGAAAACCCGGTATCTATTTATTTACTACCTCTACAATGCCACTGATTGAGCTGTACCATTTTAAATGTTATGGCTTTAATGATGGTGCCTTTGGTCCCTAACTTGGTGATAACCCGGTATCGTTTCATCAAGTGCCTCGCTTATGCCGTTATTAACCACCTTAATAAGGATTAATGAATTTCACGCAAACAAAATGGAGTAACCCTTTGCATTGCTTCTTGAATATGAAGAAATGTCCAATTAATTATGAACTGATAAGCGTCAGTTAATTTTTCGATTGAGAATTTTTTAATTGATCGTCATATTTTGTTTTTATTTTTTTAACATTAGTTCTATAGAAACTGAATATAAAAATAGTATATTATATAAGAATATACTCTAATTATAATTTTAATCTAATTAAAGTAACAATAGATGTTTAGAACCATATAGTAATAACTATTTGTTATCGTTTTTTCGCAAAAAAGTGGTTCACCCTCATTTTTCCTTGCCGAAATGTGTTTATTTCGAGGCAGGATCTATCTACATTGAATCCAAAAAAAGTGAAAAAATTAAAAATATTTAGTCTCTACAAGAGCTCATTTATCTCTTGTATTTCAGAATAAATGTTAAAATAATTCGTGGTTTGGATTAAGCCTAAGTTTTTTATATGATTTTGATTTTAACGTCTCAGTCGGGAACATTGACGCAAGGTAAGGTTCTCCGGTATGGAGGGATATTATTAAGAGTTCTTTTATAATTTCTATTTTATTGATGTTGTGTAGTTTTAGTTTTAATATGCTATGTTATAGTCATATGATTAATATTAAGAGCTGATTTTGTGTCTATATATTTAAAATCTGAACTATTTTGCTGACTTCTTAAATATAAAACCACTAAATCCTGTTTTAATCGCCAATGGTCGTAGATTTAGTCTTTGCTAACATTAAATGCGATATTTCCCGCACTTATTGCTACTTCACGAATTTTGCATCAAACAGTTCATAGAAATCTTACAACTTTAGACGGGTTGATTTTCCGGGTTTTTGCATGTATCTTTCTATCTTTCCTAAATAAGTTACAAGGTTCTGCAGAGATAGTGCCAAAATCGCTTACTTTTTCTTTGTAATTTGACTATGAAAAAATGCACGTTTCCTTCATGCTGGAAGTGGGCCAGAGTCTCTCCGATACTGAAAAAGGGTGGCTCCTCGAATCTTTCTAATTATACTTTTTAACTTTGCAAAGATCTTCGAGAGAGCTGTATACAATCGCATCTTCTCTACTGTGAATCGATTTATTTCAACAGACAAACATGGTTTTACAAAAAAATTCAACTGTAATTAATTTATCTCAGATCATCATCAAGTTGTAAATATGTAATATAATTGGCGACATCGGTCAGGTGGATGTAGTGTACACAAACTTTTTGAAGGCTTTTGATAGAATAGATCATTTAGTTACTCTAAAAATATTATGCTTCTTTGGTTTTAGTAAATTATTGGTTTTAATTTTTGAATCTCATTTTACTTTACAAGCTCAATTTGTTTCTTATAATGGCTTTCCGTTTGAGGTATCTTGTGTCCCTCAGGGGTTCAACTGAGGACCACTGGGTATCAAATGTAATAAACGGTTTTTCCCGGATGATCTGCAATTGTTTGGTAGGCTTCGTAACGTTAATAATTATACTCTATTGCAACAACAACTTACTATATTACATAGTTAGCGTGTTTGTAATTGTGTTTTAAGTATTCTAAATAGCCATAAACACCTACGATATGATAAGACTGAAGACGTAGAGGTGACGTTTGACAGCCAACTAATCTTTGTCATCCGCTTTGAAGGTTTTGGGTTTTATTACTCAAAACTGTACAACATTGCCGCTTTTCTTAGAATTTTTTAAGCTCTAAACTTAAATACTGTTGCTTAATTTGTTATCCTTTTTGTCAAATTTGTATCATACCTCTCGAGAGGGATTTATTGAAGTTTATATCATTTAGAATAAATGGTTTTTATCTTTAACGTTAACGTGGTTTTGACAATTATCTTTTATAGACGGTTCTTAACTTTCAATCATTATTTTTCTCTACAAACTTCTTCATAATTTAATTGACTCTCTAAGTTACATACTAATTTGTATTGTATATAGATTTTAACATAAACATAAATGCTACTAAGATATTTACAAAGCTCAGAAAAGGTTGATTTGTAAATATACACATATTTAAGTCTTGACGTGGTGTCATTTTTTATTTTAAAGTCGTGTACAAATTTAAAACTATAATAGCCGTCGAATTTCGTGGGGCGTCACTCGTATTGTGTTATTATTATTTAATTGCTAGTAAAATTACTGGTGATGAACAGCGAAAACTTTTCACTTTTGGAGACTTTCAAATTTTGGAAACTTTTCGGGAAAAAATAAATGGCCTTTTGAATCTTGCCAAGGAAATTTTCCGGGAATATTCTTCAAAATTCCCACAGACATTATATATAATCACTACTACTACTCAAAGAGGCAAAAATACAAAAATTTTATTATTCAAATTGTGACACTTGCAGTCACAATGTATGTTTTGTTTATGGTGTGTCTGAATTAAAAAAATACTAAGTGATTTATCACGAAAAATTTAGTTAATCAAGGTTTATCGACGTATTCGTACTAAAGTTTTATACTTTTACTTATCAGTCTCGCTTCCAACCGAACAAAAAACCAAAATGGAAAGTCCGTTAGGCCCCAAAAAAGGGGTACGATAGTAGTTCTATAGACAGACTAAAACAGGTATTTTTGATATTGCGGGCCCCTTACCATGTCTAGGCCCCAATTATTTGCATTGCTTATATCCCTTCCCTGATTTAGAGAATGACACGAAAATATTTAAAATAAAATATCAGATGTTAATATTATAATTTCGTCACTCGAAGCTGCATTTTTATCTTCCTTGTATACATTGAGCCCACTGCCCATAGGCTTATTAATTAAGTCATAAATAACGTGAACGGTCGTTTTCATAACCGCTCCGCGACATTGATTTGTGAGGTTGTTTTGTTAACTCAACTTAAATAATTGCCGCGATTAATCTCGCAGCTTTCCAAACACTATTTCTTCCCCATTATCAAGATTTATATTATAATTATCCGGCATAGGCGATTCATGGCTGCCACGCAGTCCATGCACACTGCATATTAGTTAATTAGACGAAGGACTGCTGATTTATGCGATTCCAGCGGCCATTAATAGTTCTAATAGTCCGAGCTGTGCATTTCAACACTGTGTATAACAAGTATTTGCAAAATGTACACAATGTATAATGCAATAGTTACGTAGTGTGAAGGGGTTAAAAGAGGTATCTAATAACATATTCATCTATGTTTACTGAAAAATAAATGTAGGCATTAAACAAGTCACCAGTGGCGCTATTCAGGTGAAGCAGGTGAAGTGCTACTTTACCAGGAAAAATAAACAAGCAAACATCTAACTATATTTATTATATATCTCTTAAAATTTAAGTTTTTACATTCATTTATTCACCTATTTGGCAAAAAAAACTGTACATCTCGAATAAAAATTTTACTTGACCCTTGGCGGCATGGCTTTTTAAAACTTTCAATCGAACTTTATCATAACAACTATAACAGTGGCGCAAACCGCTTCGACTTTGCTGGAGGTGCTATGTTTAGTTTACGATTTTCCTACTACGCTGCCATGACAACGCGTTCGCTATGACGCCGACCGCATGGAAGATTAATGTTAACCAACGCCATACAACGCTCTCGGTGAATTGCTAATGCAGTACACTACACTCAGGTGTCGTTGAGTTTGGGGTGTTTGTTTACTTTTATTTTCGCGGATTTCGCTGCGACCAGTTAGTTCCTTTGCAGTTTACTTGACTGTTTTGTGTTATATTTATTTATTTATGGTGTTGTTACAACTTTATTTGGCGTCGGGTTTAATAGTTTCCATTATTGATGAATCCAATCACGGATGTGGTTTGCATTTTGTTGGAAACTTCATTTAATCGATGGAAGGAACAAGATCAGAGTTTTAATCCTCAAAAATTGTTTTGCTGGCCTTGTTTACTAGTTTCCAATAAATATTCAGTGTGCAATAAGGAAGGATTTGCAGGTATGTTAAATATATGAAGATCTTTACTTAAACATGAAGACTCGGCGGAGCATTTAAAATGCGAATTAATGCTAAAAACATTTGTAAAAAATCAAAGAACTATAGCTGATACTTTAAAAGAAAATGCTAAACTATATAAAATACACTTTAACGAAAACGTCCGATTAAATAGACTATTTATGTGCTTGGTAATTGACGCAGTTTTGTACCTTGCAAAACAAGAGGTAGTCTTTCGCGGCCAGGATAAGAGCAGCGAGTCAATAAATAGGGGGAATTTAAAAAAGCTTTTAGGATTATTAATATCGAGTTCCCAAGAATCATCACAAAGAAATTAAAAATATTTCTACTGGTGACTCGAAAACTATTCATAACGAAATAATTAATTATTAATTGAATTTAATTGAATGCATTTCTGATTATTTAAATGATCATGTAAAAAATGAAATGAATGAACACACAGTTTTTTTTCTGTGCAAGTGGATGACACCACTGATATTACGCAAACGTGACAGTGCTCCATAATTTTACGATACGTTAATTCATAAGGTTTTGTAGTCGATAGTTTCTTAGGATTTTATAATGTCAGCTCCGATAGAACGTCGGAGAATTTATATTCTCTATTGGATCAAATTTTGGACCAATTTGGCTATAAACATAAATTAACAGGGCAATGTTACGATGGCGCAAGTGTCATGTCTGGCCATCTAAGAAAAAGCGCCGCAGGCTATATTTGTCCTGATGCAGCAAAGTTTAAAAATATGTCGAATTTTTTTGCAAGCCTTAGTGGTATTCCCTCATTTTCACACTCATCATTTTGCGTATCCAATATAAAACGCTGTCGTGAGGCGCTCTGTGAAAAAAGAAATGAACATTTTTTTTAATACCGTGTTTGATAAAGCAAATTCTATTACAGAAATAAATCATTACAAACGTGAGCTTGCTAAGCTTTCATATTTTAATGGAAATGACACTAAGCTTTCAAGACTCTGAAAAACTTACATTTTTATGTTTGACAGTTTCTGCTAAATTTTCCGAATATAGTTTAAATTTTCCGACTGGCCCGTTTGAAAATTTGTTACAGTTATATGGGGAAATATTTTCAAAAAGTCAACGACTTAAAAATGAGCTTGGTCTTATTTTTGCCAATGACAATAATTGGAATATATCGCTGCAAGATCACGTGAAAAAAATTAATGAAAATAAAGATATATTAACCAAAGCATATAGAGTGTTTTCCTTTATTTTGACAATATCGTCGACAAGTGCTTCAGTGGAAAAAAATTTTTCTTGCCTCAAACGTGTAAAAACTTATTTAAGAAATACAATATCTCAAAAAAGACTTACTTTTCTAGGGAATATTTCAATTCAAAAGAAAAGTCTGGAGGAGATTAAGGCAACTCATCCATTTTATGAGGATGTTATAAATAAATTTGCTGCTATGAAGGACAGGAGAATTGATGTAATATAAAAAATTTAGGAAAGTCGTAAAAAAATATTCTACCCATTCCACATATAAAAAAATTCTGGAAAAAAAATTATTGCGATATTTTCTTGCTTCATGTGCACTTCACTTACTTTTTCACCCGCGAGCCGCCACTGCAAGTCACATTTTTCGCTTACTACATGTAACATTCAATAAGTTGGTTGTTTATATGTTCATGTAACTATTCAAAGTTATTTTTTAGGATACGTTTTTAATTTTAATATAATCTTAATGGAATAAATAAAAAATTAATAGCGCGTTTAAGTAGTATTATTGTTTTTCGTTTTTGATGATATTTGCTGGTTTATAATTGAACTTTGTCATTCTTTTAAATCAGCAAACAAAACAGCTTAATTAATATAAGAATCTAGTAACTTAAACCTATGAAATACAGTTCATTAAGCTCTCCTGTCCAGCACAATCGATAAATTGGTAGCGCTCACTTTTTTACCTTCTTTTGTTTTGCTTATAAAATAGTTTCTACACTAATTAATTAATGAAATAATATATTTAAAAAAAATAAGAGCCTAGCATTTTTGCAACCTACGGATTCACATTTATTGGACCCTCTGACGGGACAGGATTCCTCAGGGAAGACTAGCCCCATCTAGTGGCGAGTTCTATCTAATTATGCTTGTACTTCTATCTAATAATTTTCTATGACAATTAAATGTAAAATAGAGAAGGTGAAATGTAAAAATAGTCTGTCTGCAGATGGTGAACTCTAAAATTTTTAGACCTAAATTTTTCCATTAGACTTTTTTTTTATCCAACACGTGAACAAAGGTTAACATTTGCCGGTCTAAAACACTATTCAAGTAGATTAGGTGATAACTCCCAGTGTATAAAAAAATCCAAGGATAAAATACAAAATTTTCAATCCTCTAGTTTTTTTGAAAAATACAAAAATATTGACCATTTTTTTATTTTTTATTTTTCCTCTCAAACTTCTCTTAGAATTTAAGAACTTCTAATTTATTCTTTAGCCCCCAATATATATGTATAATGTATAATCCAACTATTACTTCTACTCAGTGAAGCAAACAAAGCAACTGATACTAATTGTTGCTCCCATAAATATTTTTTTTTAATTAAAATGCCTCGACCTCTAATGGTCATTGTCAAATGAAATTGGGTCGGAAAATAGGTACAGTTAAGAGTATGCATAAAATATATACCATACACTATAAAATTAAATATAATTGTACATGTCAATGTCTTAAAAAAATATCACATTTTAGAACTTACTTTGGTAAACAAGGCTTTGTTTAATATTTTCGCTGATGTGAGTCAGAGATCAGTTTCCAGATTACTAGTAATAATAATAATAGTGGTGGAACCAATGCAAGAGAAGGACATGTATAAATATCTTGGCATGGTGCAGTCCACGCGCCCTGAACACAAAATCATTAAAAAAGAACCGTGTTTCAACTCATACAGAGACTTCAAGACCTCCTTAAAACAAAACTTAATAGTAAAAACCTGTTTCAAGCTATTAATTCTTTAGCGATACCCATTTTAATTTACACATTTGGCGTCATCAACTAAATAGATACTGATATTGCAGGTCTGGAGACTAGAGAGAACGACCAGAACTATTCTTACGCAACACCGTATCCGAAATCAGCAGCGAAAAGATTAGTTATTCTCAGAGAGGAAGGCGGCAGCAGGTAGCTTTTATGCTCTCAAGATATTAGGAAATATTTACTGGAAAAACAGGATATTTCTTCTCTGCATAAAGCAACTATCCTAGCGGATCAGGGATGATCTGAGTCATGTCAATGCCAGTGAGACCACTAACCGTGCAGCATATTTGCGAACTTTGAAAAATGAGTGGAAGGCGCTACACCAAGTAATACCGACCAAAAACTACCTAAAATACATTGTTAAGGACCTAAATATAGATATATAATGACACGTGCATGGCCGCGCCTGCCCAAACAGCAGGATGTACCACACTAACATCATCAGATTATCTACAACGTCATAACAATGTAGCAAGAATTGTCCATCAAGATCTGGTGAGTAAGCCAGTCTTACTAAGAGAACAAGCACCTTATTATCGATATAGTCAACAGACTGTTTTGAATAATCAAAACTATAAATTCTACTGGGACAGGTCCGTACTTACTGATAGAACGACAGCATCCGATAAACCTGATATTCTCTGGGTTGAAAAAAATAATAAAAAGACCTACTTAAACGACGCACGTGGCTATACCTAATGTTAACTGGCACCTTAGCTGTAGAGATACAGTTACAGTGACGCCAGACAAACGTACAAATTGTTCCGGTTGTCATTTCAAGTAAGGTATAATCTCCCAGAATTTAAAAAATAGCTTGCAAACTCCTAGTCTTGAACTGTAAATAATAAAAGAAGTACAGAAAGCTGTAATCCTAAATACGTGCACCATTGTCGGCAAATTTCTCAACCATCATCAAAAGTAAACTCAGCTCATATCATATCTTGTTAACAGACTGATATGTATGCCCATCAACTAACCGCAAAAGCGCGAGGCAACAGAAATAATAAAAAGAGGTTTATCAATCTCAAATTTCAAAGATCAGGCACAATATCTCATACATTTTTGTAAATTTAATTCGAGACCAAAAGGTTTTATTGTCAGCTTTCTAAATCTAAGTTCACAAGCTGTTGAGGTTTTGCCAAACTAGGGTATCTTATCTAAGTATAGCAAAACAAGAAAAAATATAAGCGCAATGACTAAAAAAGCGACAATGACTAAAAAATGAGTGTCCATGAAAAAATTGTAAATACTAGTAAAACAATGTAGAGTAGGTTAAAAGAGGGCGGACATAGATAATTTAGCAAAATGATATATCTGTTGTCAAAATGTACAAAATCAACTTAAGAAGACCATTCACAAGTTGGGAAGATACAAAAGAACTTTGGCAAAGATTACACACTGACTGCGTTGGACTAATTATGGGAAAATAGGTTCTTATTTAAGGAGATGCATACTCTGAATGACCCGCAGTTATTCCAGTAAATTCAGTTATAGCGTGTGCAACAATCGAAGTTTTACGCAATATGTTCGCTCGTTTTGGCCGCCTATTTTTAAATAGCGTTAGCGACAACGGACCAACATTTACCACTCAAGAATTTAAAATATTTTTGAACGCAATGAAATTTTTAATTAAATTCTCTGTTCCTTGATGACCCAGAGTTTACACTAATTTTCTGATACAATACAGAATATGTCCTAATTTATTTATTAAACTATATTCCCTTATCTACATTTTGTAGGATATGTTCTTTCTCCATTTTTCATATCGTCCAGTGTTAAAAAATATCTTTTATAACCCCGGTAACTTCTTATCTATCTTAAAGTTATTTATTTATTCCTTAATTTCTCTGGTTTAATACAGTTATTTCAATAAATGTATGTAACCTAGATTCCCTTAAGTTTTCTTATTGGCTCTATTTAAACTAGTTCATCCAAGTTATTTGGACTGGAACAAAGTTGATTCAATCTTCACCAACTGTCTAAGTTCTTTCACGGAAGGTCGCACTTAAATCAAAGTTCTTAGTAGCACAATGCGGTAATTAAAACTAACTCCTTCCATCTTTCGTCATGTTACTTCTTGTGATAAGTATAAAATTATACAGTTTTCTTTACCTAACTGATTATTTAGCTAGTAATTTCCATTTACCGTATTTTGACTAGCTTGATATATATTCCTTTGCTCACTTCTGAACTCATCGTATACTGGCTAGCTTAATTAAATCATCCTTTTCTTCTGTACACTTCTACTCTATATGTCTCTTCCATAAATATACATGGTGCTAAGTCTCTTCCGTTATTGTACTAAAATTATTCGTATTTTTTCTAACGTATATAATTTGCTTGTTATTGTCCCATTTTTCTCCTTTTAGAAGCACACAAAAAGTTTATTGCTTTTAATCTTTTTCTTCATCGTTTTTTGAACTTTGGGGGGCTGACTGGATCCTAATTCCTGTTCTGCTTTTGCTCCACTTCTATATTTTTTTGGAGACTTCTGACGATAACGTTAATACTTTTTACAGGTTTTCACACGTCGTTTTAAGTCAAACGTACACTGTACTGCTGCAATGGATGTATGTTAATTTTCTAGTCTTAGAATTAATGGGACGGTGCTTCCCATTGTTTCAAGGACGCTGGTCGCTATCAGTACTGTAATTAAAATCACAATGTCACATATGCGTCCACTTACCATACAAATGGGGCGCGTACTCTTCGTGCTTTGGAACCTTTTGTCCAGATAATACCAGCTGGGATTGTAGAAAACATTTAGGATATCGACAGTTTAATGTCAGTTTTTGGAATATACAAAAGGGTCCCTCAGAATGCTTTTCCCAGTTTTTAGACTCCGCCGTGGTAGGAAGTAGGAACTCAAGTATACATTCTATATTATCCAGAGGGCATTTCCCTCTAGGGTACTTTGTGGAGGCTCGGAAATAACTGTCAGGGTCCAAAATAACTGTCAACTGCTTTGGGATTGAAAGTCACGTCAAGTCGCAGAATTTCGAATGTGTCTTTTATAATGATTTTGCTTGCCGTCAGTAAAATTAGGAGAGCCGTGACTTCGTTCTCGAGTTTTATTATGTTTCAGTCTCTGAAAGCAAATAAGATATTTACCTCCGTATTTACTAAAAAGGTTTAAGCGTTAGACCATGTCTAGTTGCCATGGTACTTAAATCTCTTAGTTCGCCAGTTATGTTTCGGTAATGTCCCTGTCACTTTGTAATTGTGACATTTAGAAAAATTATTTGTTCAGATGTTAAAAATGTCATCTTAAACCTATAACTGTCAAGTTAGACCTGGTCTAAATTTAAACATCTTTAGTGAATACTGTTATGTTTTAATATTTTTATTACTCGCCGAATGCCACCACTGTTATGATTTAATAATTTTAGTATTTTGTATTAGCACTGGTAGTAAATGTAAACACTTCAACTTGTTTCAAATCTCTCTATTATCTTCTGTACAAGAGGGACACTTCTTACTTCTAACAAATCTTTACTCTTACTGTGTCTACTGACTTAATTCTACTGACAATATAGTACTGACATAATGACTGACCTCCTCTCTACTGACTACCTAGAACATATTTTTATATGAATTCCCTAATTTGAGATGCAGTGGCGTATCTGTAAAATTGATTAAAAAAGGTGTCTATAAAAGTAATTTGGGGAGTATTTGTTACGCCACTGCTTACTGTACTACAATGGTTTCTTTTAATGTTTTTATAGCTGAACCTTCCCAAGCTTTATCGACATAGTGTAAATGAGTTTATGATAGGTTTTTTCGGGTATAATAATATTTGGGGCGGAAGAACGTGCATAAAATAGAATTTGAAGTAGAATTTAAAATACATATTGTTTACTTAGAATTTCCCTTGCAATAAACGACCATTAAAGCAGCTTTTGTCGGAAGGTTCCGCCGAAATATAATGTATGTCTAAATATTCCATTTACGTGTAAAACTATCTCTAGACTAATGAATATATAATACTTAAGACTATTCACAAATAAAATGACTATTAAATAATGGGGTCACAACACCTCCGCCCTAAATGAGAGATTTTATAATAATGAAATTGTTAGAAAATTTGGTTCCTGAGTTAAAATATAAATTATGATACAAAATATACATCCTTGTAATTGATACTAATATTTAACAAAAGTATTATGTTCGAAATGATTTTACAAAATTTGCTATGAACTATGTTCTTATTCTATATTATACTAACCTATATAATATTGAAAACTGTTTTTTTTTTTATAACAATTAGGCATTCTAAATCTACTTAGATTCTACTAAAGAAATTTATTACTTATAATAAAACATAATATTATTACTTATCTAATTGATCGTCTTGAGGACGTGTGACCAATAGCTCTGCGAGGCGTGTATGATATACCTGGTTAATCGTCCTCAGGGTGATTATCATTATTAATTCTATTAGAAGTTTCACTAGTATAGTGAGCTATATATCTATTACTTCTCGGGGATGGTTCAATGGTTTGATTTACCCTTACGCAAATATTTGGTATTATTCCACAACAGGAAGTTTTTCTTATACATTTTGAATATATTTTGTAAACAATAAATAATAATACAACAACAGATACAATGTAAGCTAAAACAGAACCAGAAATATTATATGTTGACAAAAAATTATTTTTTTCAAGATTTTCTGTTAGCTTTTCTATGTCGTCTAGTTTATGGCTAGCGATGTTCAGTTCAGGAATGTGCTTTGAAAGAGTCTTATAATTTTCGTTTATTAAAATTTCTGTCAGGTTAATGTTATTATTTTTTATTTTTTCACAACAGTCCTCACTAATTTCTAATGGCGGAACAAACTCACTAAATATTTTCGACTAAAAGGCATTACCGTGAGGCACGAGCATCGTTGAAACACTATACGCTTTACACTGTTTTCCTATGGTGACACTGCCGCAATTTTTTAAAATAACGTCTACTGGTTTATTTTGATTAATACATGAAATGGTTAATGATTCAGGGCAAGGCACTGCAAACAGCCAAGTATTAGTTGTAAGTAACTGAATAAAGATACCTCTATTAGAATTTAATATATGTTTTTCGCATACTTCTGGAATTTTATTTGTTACTTGAAGTAACTTCATTTCACAGTTTTCCACTAAATGAGCCAATGAAACTGGTTTTTGTTGCTTACAAATCATTTTATCATCCGTTATTTTTATAAATTTATTATATTCGAGATATAGTGATACTGAGAAGTATTATTCTGAAATAGGAGAAAACATTATATTTAAAAATACTATCTACATACATTTATATTTTAAATTATTTTCTATAATACATTTATACATGTTTTTTTTTTTATGCTTTGTGTTAATCATAAAACTGTTTTAATCTATTGGCATGGACGCATTGTTTGTTTTTGCCTTTCTGTATTATAAAATTAACGTCAGAAGTTTTATCTATTATTATATAAGGTCCAATCCATAAGGATGTGAGTTTTTTGCTTCTGCCTCTTCGCACTGATTCGTCATAAAGTAGCACCTTATCACCTATTTTAAAATCTCTAATTTTGCAATTTTTATCGTAATTTTGTTTTGAAACGCTTTTACTTTTCAATAGATTTTCTTTAGCCAATTGGCTAGAATATTGTAATTTTTGTTTAAGATTGGCAACAAAATCATGAGTTGAGTTTTCATAGGTTGAATAATTGAAGTAGGTAAATTAGGGGTATGGCCAAATAAAAGTTCAAAAGGTGAAAAGTGGGTTGCAGTATGCGGAGTTGTATTATAAGTAAATGTTGCAAATGGAATCCAGCTATCCCAGTCTTCCTGACTATCTTTGATAAAATGTCTTAAATACTCCTCTAAGACTCTATGAGAACGTTCTAAAGCTCCGTTGGATTCTGGATGATAACTAGTAGTTTGAACCTTTTTTATTTTTAAAAGTTTGCAAGTATTTTTAAAGATTTCACTTAAAAAATTTGGACCTTGATCGGTAATTAGAGTTTCAGGTAGTCCATATAGACAAATTATTTTCGTTACGAAGTAATAAGCTACTGTTGAGGCTTCTTGATTTTTTATAGGGACATTAATATTATACTTTGTCAGGTCATCTTGGAAGGTAAGAATATATTTGTTACCTGCTTCCGTTTCAGGTAAGGGACCAACAATATCGAGAAAACATCTTTCAAAAGGTTTAGTCGCGGTTGAAGTTATGACCATTGGCATTTTTGTTTTTCGCGATAATTTGTTTTTTTGACAAGATTCACATTTTTTTATAAATCTTTTTACGTCTTTTTTCATGCCTCTCCAGGTATAAAATTGGGATAATTTTTTATGTGTACGGGCAATTCCTTGATGACCGCCTAAAGGAGAGTTGTGGAATTCTTCTAATAAGGTTTCCTTTTCAGATTCAGAGGGTTTTATTAAATTATTATTGTAAACTGTTATATCTACATTAGAGTTTTTAAAAATATATCTTATCATGGGATAAATAATTTCCCATTTTACTAACGGGTTGTAATGATATTTAATAAATGACAATTTAAGATTTTTGTTACTTACAAGATTTTTTAACTTTAGTAGACAAGACCATATATTTTCATAATTTGTGTCATTTAACATATTTTCATTATCATTGAGTAAAAATATATTACAGTCGTTGTTTTGGTACTGAGAGACGGAAGGTATTTTTAAATCGTTTTGAACGTTGTATGATGCAAGAAATTGTTTAATCTGATTATTTTGTTCCAAAATATTAAATTGCTCTTTGTTAAAAAATTTGGGAAAAAATAATATTATAGGATCTGAATTATTTATCTGAAATAAATTAGCGTTGTTTTCTTTTAATTTTGTGTTAATAACAATATGTGTTTGCAGATAATTTAAACATTTTTGATAATCTGTTATCATGTCAGCGTTTACCGTTTTAATCATTCTACTTAAGGCATCAGCATTTGTATTTAACTTTCCGGCCTTATAAATAATTTCGAAATTGTATTCTTCCAATTTTAACCTAAACCTTGTAAGACGCGACCCAGGGTCTTTTATGTTAAATACATAAAGTAAAGGTTTATGATCCGTAACTATCTTAAAATTTGTTCCAAAAACATATGGTCGAAAATGTCTAACTGCCCAAACAATTGCCGCTAATTCTTTCACTGTCGTTGAGTAATTTTGTTCGGCTTTATTAAGAGTTCTACTAGCATAAGCTATAGGTCGATCATTATTAACTTTTCCTTGTGATAAAATTGCACCAATCGCATAATTACTTGCGTCGGTAGTTATAATGAATTCTTTTGAAAAATCTGGGTACTGTAGTACAGGAGGAGAAGTAATGTTATTTTTAAGCGTTTGAAATGAAATATCACAAGCATGGTCCCATTTAAATTCCGTATCTTTCTTGAGCAATTTGGTAAGAGGTTTTGAAATTTTCGCAAAATCCTTTATAAATTTTCGATAATATCCGACAAGCCCTAAAAATGATTTTACCTCTTTTTGATTTACTGGTTGAGGAAACTGTAAAACACATTCTACTTTTGAAGGATCAGGTTTGATGCCATAATCTGTTATAATGTGACCTAGATACAAACATTCTTTTCTTAAAAATTCACATTTTAATGGTTGAAGCTTTAAATTATGCTCCCGAAACCGTTCAAATACCTCAATTAACCTTTCATTATGTTCTTTTAAATTATTAGCATAAATTACGACATCATCTAAATAAATAAAACATTTTATGCCACTAAGACCGCTTAAGACCGCATTCATTAACCTCTGAAAGGTTGCCGGAGCTCCTTTTAGGCCAAAAGGCATCCTATTGTAAACAAAATGCCCCGTAGAAGTACTAAAAGCTGTCTTATTTTTATCATTTTCGTCCATTTGAACCTGATGAAATCCATTGGCTAAATCTAAAGTTGTAAAATAATGCGATTTTCCTAATTGGTCTAAAATATCTGTAATATTAGGTAATGGAAATGCATCCCCTGCAGTTATTTCATTAATTTTTCTAAAATCTACGACCACGCGAAATTTAGGTAAACCTGATGAATCAGTTTTTTTAGGAACTACTAATAAGGGACTATTCCAAGGACTGTAAGACGGAGAAATTATTCCATCCTTTAACATTGCATCGGTTTGTTCTTTTATAACCTCCCGATGTTGAAAAGGTAATCTATAGGGTTTAATATTAATAGGTCCCTTAGTAGGGTCTGTAGAAATTTTATGTTTTATTGTGTTTGTACAAGAGAGTTTATCACCTTCTAAATAAAAAATATCGATAAAATTTTCACAAATTTCTAGAAGTGAGTTAGTTTCCTCGACATTTAATCCTCCTAAGTTGAGAGAATGTTTCAATTTTTCTAAACGTTCAAAGTAATTTATATTCGTGTTATTTTCAGTATTATTATTATTATTATGACTAAGCTCTATAATGTCAAATTCACCTTTAGTGATAGTTTCTACGTTAACTCTGGGTAACGCAATTGTTAAGGGTTCATTAGATATATTTAAAATACTAATTAAACATTTATGATTATGTACTTTGGTCAAAGAAGAACCTATATAGAGATTTTCAGCAAGTTGTTTCGATTTTACGATACCTTCAGTACCTGAAACGTTGGCCAAAGCATAAGTTATCATTTCACATCTTGGGGGTATAGTCGTTAAAGTCTCTGAAGGCAAAATCTTAAAGCAATTGTCCTCAAAATAAACAGTTTCTTCTTCATAATTAATTTTAGTTTTATATTTTTGCAAAAAATCGCGACCTAAAATTCCGTCATTTTTTATAGGAATGCTATCTGGTACGATATGAAAAGGATGAATTAATATTTTATTATCTTTTAATTGGATTATTACATTATATAGACCTTTCGTAAAAACCGGTTCTTTACTTATACCTTTTAGTTCAATAATACAGTTTTGATCTAGCTTTGAATAGTCTTGTAAAATCGACTCCTTTAATAAACAAACATCAGCCCCTGTATCTAACAAAATTTGCAATTCTGACTTTTTAGTGCCCAATGAAGTTATTTCAATTATATCTAACTGTTTACAATTATTAGAGAATAATACTGACTTAGGAGACATATTATTTGAATTATTACGAGTTGGTTTGATTTTAATATGTTCTAGTGGATTCTTATTATTTGAACAGCTACTGTTTATACTGATTGAACTTTTTACGAAGCGTTTGGCGGGCTGTTCACAACCAAGGCTTCGTTGACGTTTCCCGAAAATTCTTCGACAGATGTAGTTGGTTGTGGAGGAGAAATACTAAGATTGTGTTGGAGGCTACTGGGGGGTAGAGACGTTATGGTTTGTATTTGATGAGAATTATTGACAGGTTCATTATTATAGTTAGGACGGTATCGTCGCTATTGTTGAGGTATCTCTGAAAGCATTTGAGGTCTGTTTGAACTACGGGGATTGGTATAATTTTGACGATAATTGTTCCCATTATAATTATTGTTAAAATTTCGTGAATTTGTATTTTGATTGTAATTATGATTATCGTTTCCCCTGTAAGAAAAATTACTTCTAGCATTAATAGGTTGTTCCCCGTTATAATTTTGCCCATTTGAAGAATTTGCGTTAAAATGTTGTTGTGGACTGAAGCTTTGATAATTAGGATTATTAAAATTATTTCTTCCCATATTCTGTTCATATTGTATAAGTTGCCTACATTGAGAAGTTATATGATTATTTTTATGACAGAACATACACAAAAGTTTAGGATTTTGGTTATTAAAATTTCTATTTGCCTGACCCACAAAACCTACATTTTTAAAATTTGAATTTTTTGCTCTAACGTTGTTTTCGAGTTCCATTTCGATTGCTAATGATAATGCCCTGTCTAAATCTGTTGTGTTTTCAGCAATTACTCGAATTTGTATTTTTTCATCATTTAGCCCTTGTCTAAACGTGTTTACTAAAATTGACTCTAAATTTTCTATTAATACCTTAGCAGTATTATGTTCATAATTTAAATGACAAGTTTCTTTATATTTATTATGCAGGTATCTTAATCTATCTCCATATTCTGTAACGGTTTCCCTAAAGTTTTGTTTTATATTCATTATTTGAGTTAAAAAATGAGAAGGCGGTCTTTTATCCGTAAACTGTTCTAAAAGAAAATCTCTAATTTCTTCCCAATTTAAAAATTCTTTATATTGTGTCACCTCTTGAGCTTTACCTTTTAATTTAGTACCAAAAATGAATTTAGCTAATTTATTTTTTTCATTTTCTTTCACAATGTGCATTACTGCGTCACAGTTTTTTAGAAAAAATTGAAGAGAATTTCCATCGCCGTAGCCGTCAAATGAATTTATTAAATTTAATACATCAATTGCATCTTTTCCTTCAGCCATTTTTTTGTTTGTTAAAATTATAAAGATTAAATATAATAAAAATTTTGGGTAAAAATTTAAATATAGATAAGTTATACGGTCGATTATTCAATTACTTTTTCAACACACAACTTATTTGCAGTACCTTTCACAAAATAAATATATATATATAATTTCAAAAATGCATAACATATAAAAAAAAACAAATAGTGTCACCACAACAGGAAAATAAAAGAAAAAAACTTACAGCTTCATCCTTAGTTAGCTGGAACGTAAGGCGAATTTCCTCATTTTCTTTCTTCTTCTCGAAACTTGTTGCGTTCTAGGCGCTCCTTCAGAAAACACGGGGTAGTATATCCAGATCCGCTGCCACCAATGTTATGTTTTAATATTTTTATTACTCGCCGAATGCCACCACTGTTATGATTTAATAATTTTAGTATTTTGTATTAGCACTGGTAGTAAATGTAAACACTTCAACTTGTTTCAAATCTCTCTATTATCTTCTATACAAGAGGGACACTTCTTACTTCTAACAAATCTTTACTCTTACTGTGTCTACTGACTTAATTCTACTGACAATATAGTACTGACATAATGACTGACCTCCTCTCTACTGACTACCTAGAACTTATTTTTATATGAATTCCCTAATTTGAGATGCAGTGGCGTATCTGTAAAATTGATTAAAAAAGGTGTCTATAAAAGTAATTTGGGGAGTATTTGCTACGCCACTGCTTACTGTACTACAATGGTTTCTTTTAATGTTTTTATAGCTGAACCTTCCCAAGCTTTATCGACATAGTGTAAATGAGTTTATGATAGGTTTTTTTCGGGTATAATAATATTTGGGGCGGAAGAACGTGCATAAAATAGAATTTGAAGTAGAATTTAAAATACATATTGTTTACTTAGAATTTCCCTTGCAATAAACGACCATTAAAGCAGCTTTTGTCGGAAGGTTCCGCCGAAATATAATGTATGTCTAAATATTGCATTTACGTGTCAAACTATCTCTAGACTAATGAATATATAATACTTAAGACTATTCACAAATAAAATGACTATTAAATAATGGGGTCACAACAATACGGGTGTTAAAGTTTTTCTACTAGCTCGATCACACTCGGCGTAAATAAGTTTTTAATAAATGCTTGGTTATTCACATTAGTTAAATACGCTTAATTTAATTATCAAAAACCCCGCCTATGTATTTTTTGCGTAAAACTGGTTGGCAGCAACAGCATCAGCTAGTGAGTATATTTTATTAAGAGGAGCACCTGTCGCGGGCATGTCGCTCGGTGGACGCCTAATTACCAGTTGGCGACAGCCCTGTCGCCTCCTCGCTGCTGCTGCATTTTAAAATCTCCCATTGCCACCGTCACGAATCCCTCAGACTTTATTTTCATGTATTTTTTATCTACCCAACATTGTCCAAAGTAAGCAGTGGCGCAACTAAAATTAAAAGAGTACTGTTTATTTTGCGTTACGTAATCTTCGTAGATCTTGGTAAATTTATTTTACCTTTATGAAATCGCATATCTGATTAAAACAGTTTACCTGTGGTACTGCCGAAGATTCTTTTATTATATAATTTTCCCAAAATGTTTAATCGGCGTTTTGGAAAAATAATTAAAACTGAAAAAGTTCTAACCCAGAGCCGTAAAAAATCACTATGATAAAATTGAAATTGTGGAAATTGGAGGTTTAAGTTATAAATAGATGTGTAGCGGGTTTAGGACAGAAATAAAATTACCTTTTTTCTTAAAAAAGAGCCGACGTTTCGACTATATATTTAGTCTTCTTCAGGGCTAAAGAGATACAAAAAACACTTGTTTCTTTTTCTTATAAAATAGACTGGTGTAAACTTCTTCTTTCAATAATACATGAATTGTATGAATTAATTAATTAAATAATTAATTACTAGTTGAAACACAATTGATAATTAAAAAAACTACAGAGATACAGAAACTACCAGTACTTACTGAAGATTTCTTTTTATAATACAAATATGTATATACATAATTTTTTGCGGGGTACTAGAGAAAATATATTTTAATTATAAAAAGCGATATAGAGTTATTTTTATTTTAATGTTTTAACAAACCAGAAAAGTTTTTTTTATTAGTAGTACATATATATATATATATATATATATATATATATATATATATATATATATATATATATATATATATATATATATATATATATATATATATATATATATATATATATATATATATATATATATATATATATATATATATATATATATATATATATATATATATATATATATATATATATATATATATATATATATATATATATATATATATATATATATATATATATATATATATATATATATATATATATATATTTAGATTACCTTCTGCCTCAGATTCAAATTTACCCTTCTTTCTTATGAAGATTAGCAACTTATACCAAATAAGAATTTTTAGCTCCTCCCTGGATAGAGTGACGGATAAGTAGGTTTTTCATTTGAGTGTGCTCCACCTATCGCTAATCCGTACTAAGTCGTATAAGATTTCCTCTCCTCTTCTACAATTAGGACAGAGTGAATTATTCCCTTATAAGTGTTGATATCTGTTAAGTCTCCAATGACCTGCTGCTATTCCCACCATATTCGCAACGTTCTACTGGTTCTCCTGAACAGCAGCCAGGTCGCCCTAACTAGTGACAGTTATCTAGGAGTCTAGGACTGCCTGCAGCTTTCTGTCCTAATCGAATTAACCTTTGTGTCCTTCCAGATCCATTTGTTTAGGGTCTGAAAGTTTGCTTCTTAGTCCTAGATAGGGTTCCCGGACTAAGGGCTGTGTACAAAAGCCTTGCCTTTCGCTAGCCCCTCCACAGTATCCCTCCATTTTTGAAAAACCTTAGAGCTTCTCCTAGGTTTTCAGGGCTGCATATCAATAGGAACAGATGTAATTTTGTCGTTAATTCTTTATACGATATCTTTTATGGTGGTCATCTGGAGAATGGCGAATACCTTCTCATGGGAGATAATAGGATATCTTCTCAGCAAGAAGTAATGGCATAGGTCCCGATTTATCCTGTATACTCTAGCACCGGCAAGTCTGTGTTGGGTGATCTAGAGCCGGGCATATACTTGACCTGAGCATTTCTGGATGGTCCCATAGTTCTTGCTGTACATTAATCTTATGTTGAAATCAGGAGGACATTAAGAGTTGTCCTCATTGAACCGATTATTCAAAGACAGAGCGGTTTTGTAATCTATCCAGTTTCTGTACGCTGCTACTGACCAGCATACAACGGATCTATAAGTTTCCATTGAACAGATAAACGCTGTGAATAGCCAGTGAAGTATCTGTGGCTATCAACCCCAGTTTCCACAACTGGCTTTTTTAGCTTTATGACATATTCTACAGAACTGGCTGTAAAAACCTTAGCTGCGAAAGAGGTTGCTAGTAGACAAAGACAAAACTATTAAAATGTACACAAAAGTAGACTTTGTTTGTTGAGGGACACTAGCATTTTAGAGGAAAATTTTGGACACACCTCCTCTAATCTATTGTCAAATAGTTAGTACATAAAGCTGATAATTTTCTAAAAAGATTTAAATCTACCTCGCTAACATTGACATTCCATTCTTGGAGATCTTTGGCGTACGTTCCCCTAGGCGACATCACAAATTATTTTGTAAGAATTGCTTAGTCGAATGTTTAGGATGAGCAGGGTTTCCATTGAAAGATTAAAAGAGGCGTAGGGTCTAGATGTTGAGTAAAACTGTCATTAAATAAAGTTACACTACGATGAGTCATGTAACAAGTTAATTAGAACTACGAAAATTTAAAATAATATACCTAATCATCTATTTTAATAAAGGTTTTTTTTCAGTACCCTCCGAAAAACACAAAGTATTTCTTGATAGAATAATATTAACATTATGGACGTAGCTACGTATTTAGGATCTACTAAAATATTTTTAAATATTAATTTGAATCATTTTTAGAGTGTATATAATAACCTGTAGCGACCACAGTGGTTGTTATAAATCCTGATTCTACACAGGACATATAGCGCTGTCGTTTTGTGTGTGTCACAGGGTACATTATCGTCTTTTATTTATCTGATCCGACCTGAAACGTCGACGGCACGTTAAATTCGCCCATGAATATTTTTGCTAACTGCAGGGCAGCGCTACAGAATTACTTTTATATTTAGGAAAACATAAAACCAAATTCTGGTAAACTGACAAACAAAGTTGAATTATATAGTTGAAATAGTTTGTCAAAAGCTCATGAGGATGCTAAGATAAAAAAGTTGAATATACGAGATTGTGATCTTTGGGTTTAGACCATGTCATAGATCTATTTGACGTTTTACTTTGGAATGCACGAGACATCTCCAGGGATTCAGCGTTCGTCAAGACGGTCATAGTTTATTTTGCCAGAAGATGGATTAGACGCTTTTGAGCTGAATCATTGTTAAAAGAAGTCAACCACACCTGCCAATGACAATGGACTGCAAATACAATTATCGCAACCGGAAATGGACAACAAGGATAATGATTTTTCAAATATTTTTCAGGAATATTTTTTAGAGATCTATCTCTCGCCCTAAATTATAGTATCTTAATTGAATCAAAAGTATTTTAAAATTGTTATAACTAAAATATCTTACAAAACAACTTCCGTAAACTGGGATGAATATGGTCCAGTTTTCAAATGTACTAACTTTGTACATGTAGCTACATAACTTCCGACTAAATAGTTAAAATTTTGGAATATGCGATTTTTACATGTTTTGAAGACGATTTCACGATTTTGATACCCTGTCTCTCTCTCTCTCCCTCTCTCTCTCTCTCATGATATTTTGGCGGGTGGTTCAATTTTCTTCATTACATCGATACGGTTATACACAAAAGGTTATCTTATTCAGACCACTTCCACATCCGAGGACCACATTGCGATTAAACCAATCAGCTAAAATTGTTTTTCAATCAAGGCCGTTACAGTGACTTCCCATTACTGAGCAAAAAACAATTTTATTTGTACCTTTTCCTATTTATGTAATTCCAAATATTTTTTTAAGTTTATGTAAATTTAGAACATGGAGAAATTACGCTACAGTGATGACCGTATGAGTTAGGAAATGTGTGGAGCAGATGAATGTGTTTATTTAGTGACGCGTGACAAAAGGCAACCAAATGATAGGATATGTATTTAGTATCAACGCATACGAGAAACAGAAAATGTAATTTCAGCGAAGTAATTTTCTTACATTTTTCTTTTTTTTTTTCATTAACACAACCGAATTTTTGTCGCCGGTAACACATAAAATACACTCCAGATACTCTTCAAATATTTTGTGAAAACTAGATTCGCCGTTCTCGTGCTTGTGTACATAATACTAGTTCTTATTTAGAAGTGTTATTTGTTAGTGTATTGTGTGGTGCCTACTACTAAAAATTACAAGAGTTTTGTTTATCAAAAAATGTTATTTATATTAAAGGATTGGTTTCTTAATATAGTGAAATAAAACATTTAATCCCGATTAAACAGTAATAATTATTCATAGGGTTTTTGCATAATTAGATGACAAAAATTTAAAATTCAATATCTAAATCGAATACAATTAGAACGTGTATATCGTAAAAATTGCATGGGATTAAACCAATCGGCTAAAATTATTCTTCAATCAACGCTGTTTTTCTTCGCCAAGCTTTTCATCTGATTTAAGAATATAATGCTTTAACTCTGTAAAATCAAAACTGAGAATAAGCTTAAAAAATAAGGGATTGATTCATTCAAATTGTAAACATACCCTGGTGATTTCTCTCGAATTTTTTTCATGAGCTATACTATTATTGCATTTTTTTACTAAAAATGTGTAAAACAATTTAAAATAATGAGGTAACATTTATTATTTGGGTATTTCAATTTATCAGCTGTTTACTCTCTCTCTCTCTCCACAATCGATCAGCGTGCTTATCGCAAAAATGTATTCCATGTGTTTCAACTCAGTTCCTATAACATGAATTTAAATGTTGTATCCAATCGTAATTTTGATCATATTAGTGTATATCGCAAACTTTAAGTAGATTGAGCAACATCCGATCGGTTTAGGCGTATCGGCTTTTGCGGAATACATGCATAGGCATATTTAAAATGTCTTCTTGGGGGGAGCAAACATTTACTATCCTTTACATATCAGGGTGGTATGATAACACATTTGGCGACGTAAAAATGAAAAAGGTCTTCGGTTTTAAGAACAACATCTTTAGAAAGATCACGAACTAAAAAAGGTCCTCACTGTGAGCTAATATTAAAAACGTGGTAATACAAAATCCGTTACCTTGAAATAATATAAGAAAAAAAGAAAAAGACATGGATTGTAATAATTAAAGAGTGAGAAATATTCAATATTTTGTCGTTGTTAAGTGTTGTATACATATCCACTATCAACCAATACTAAAAGTTTCAATTTTGAAAATCATTTTACAAAAAAGCTATAAGTTCTATTAACATATTATTTTACTTGTATTGCCTTATTGTATTTTGTCAACGAAACTCGTAGATAATGCAGTTTAAATCTATTTGTACGAAGTGAGTCGTCCTATTTAGAGACCTCTCTAGGGTTTACGGGTATACCGAAGAAGATACAAATAAACTTTAAATACAAAATGTGTAGGATTTATCTTGACATTAGACAAACAAGTAACGCAAAGTAGAGAAAACACAGCAACTTTACTTTTTCAAACTAAAATTCCCTATTAATTTTATAACAAATCGTAAGGCATTCATTTCCTCGAGTCCTAATTTATATAATAAGTTTAAGTTGTGTCGAGTAGTTTTAGAGATATGCGTATTTTTGTTTGTTTGACTAAATAACGGAATAGGTGTTATGTATAGTCAAGGTAAGCTGACAAATAATTAACAAAAATCTGTTATACATATGACGCATATGACAATGATTTAAATATACCGAATTATTAAATCAAACAGGAAACAACAACAGATGTTATTTGTTTATATTATTCCAATAAACTTAATGCAAGACTAGTTTCAAAAAAATATCGCAAATGTGTCATTTATCTTATTATAAGTACCCTTTTCCCCCTTCTTTCTACTCAACATTACTTTTATTTTCTTTGTAGTTAAGTTGTAGAAAGTACTAAGGCTAATACATAAGAATAGAAATACATAATTAATTTTAAACTTTTGTTAAATATAAATAATAAAAAAAATAAGAGATAATATTATTAATTATTTGATTATTCCTTCAAAAATCAGGAGGATGTGTTAGAACAGCAAAAAATCAAAAACGAAAACATCAGAAATATTTAAAGAATGACTTTTTATGTCAAAAAAAATATAGAAACATGCACAACTATCAAATTAATTTGGTTCTGGTTGTTTTTGAAATACAATAATTATCTGTGGGATGATAGATATAAAATATATGACGTCTGGATAATTTTTTAAACCCACCCATCCATCTAATTTTAATTGCTTTTAAAATATTAATTAATCGACATTTAACTATTTCCTAAGATTATATTACAAAGGTTTCTGTTTTTATTTAGTTTATTTATAATTTTAACGAATATAACTGGAACTCACTCGTATGAATATATGTCCGAAAGTTTCCTTTTCGGTGTCGTTCTAATTTAAACTTCTTCGATTTTGTAGCGTTGGTAGGAGTGCGTGTTGAAACGAAAATTACTTATTTTAGAAGCCAAAGTTTTGAATAAAGTTAAATATATGCAACTAGTAGAGTACAAAGGGTGTGTCACTTAAAACTCCAAACACTGTTTTCTCGAGAATTATTGTCAAAATTTGGAAAATGTGGGTATTTGATGGGTTAAAATGTAATTATTTACAGCTGAAATACGAAACAATCCGTTCCCACTAGGTGTCATGCTGCCAAGATGATGCAAAACAAGTCTGAAAATTCATTAAAAACATATTTTTATAAAATGTTAGTTATTTGCATCAAATTAATTGCTATATTGGTTACTGAAGTCTTTAAGTAGGATAATGATTTTTCAAATATTTTTCAGGAATATTTTTTAGAGATCTATCTCTCGCCCTAAGTTATAATAGTATCTTAATTGAATCAAAAGTATTTTAAAATTGTTATAACTAAAATATCTTACAAAACAACTTCCGTAAACTGGGGTGAATATGGTCCAGTTTTCAAATGTACTAACTTTGTACATGTAGCTACATAACTTCCGACTAAATAGTTAAAATTTTGGAATATGCGATTTTTACATGTTTTGAAGACGATTTCACGATTTTGATACCCTGTCTCTCTCTCTCTCCCTCTCTCTCTCTCTCTCTCTCATGATATTTTGGCGGGTGGTTCAATTTTCTTCATTACATCGATACGGTTATACACAAAAGGTTATCTTATTCAGACCACTTCCACATCCGAGGACCACAAGGCTCCATAGTTTTCGCGAAAACCTGTTTAAAGTTCGTTTTACACTATTTTGCCAGAATAATACTTATTTTCCTATATAAATCACAAAGTTCCTTAGATTATGTGTCAACTTATATATTATTTAAACAAATTATGTCCGACTGTATCTTTATTTTCGTCCGTTAATGGCCACATTCAGTCATCACCCTCTACTTCTGACAGTGATGCATAGCGATGAGACGAGTCATCATTACTTTCTGCAATTTTTTTAGCTTTCTTCAGTTTTCTTTTGTTCAGGGTCTACTTATTCGATTTACCTTTATCTAAGGTTTCTCTTTGATTATTAAAAGGCTTTGTTTCCGTATTTCTGTTATCTTCCATCTCTGTTTCATTAATTATTGCATTTTCTGGCATTCCTTTGCCACTTGTTCCTTCGCCTAGGTCTTAAGTATCGATTATTTATATAGCTGAATTTTCAATCCCCTTACCAGAAATTATGTTTTATTTCGATTTTTTTTCTCCTGACTGTCCCTAGTGGTCTTGGAACGAAGAAGTTGCCGAATCACTTAAAGGGTTTTTATGGTGAAGACGATCTTGGTTTTGGTTTGGCAGTCCAGCCAAAACAATCGCAGTTATGTCGCAGGAAACAATTTGACGTTACCAAATTATCCATTAGTGTTTTTAGTAAGCTTGTAAAATGCAATTTGTTAACCACACAACTGTATTTATTTTTATAATCTTCTAACATTTTCCTTTAACGCATTTTTATGGGCTTAAAGTATGCCATTTTCATGGGCTTAAAATAGGTCACGTCGAGGGACTGAGTCCAGTGAGTTGTGATCTCAGACAAACAAATGAATTTTATATCATTCTCTCTGCAGCGGTCAATTACATATGAGCTAATGTGCTGAGACAAATTGTCTCTAATAATAACTTTGGGTCCGGGTTGTTTAACCAAAATAGGCAGCAATAATTTGAAATCCAGTCTGAAAATTGGTGCGGCAAACCAGACTAAGACCGTCCTCCTGTAGTATCTCGCTTTTTGTGGTCCACCCTGCGTCCAAGGATCATACAAATTTGTAATTCTATAAGCAACATGGGGGATAGAACTGCGCCCGCCGCATTTCCACAAAACGTGATGGAAACAGAATATATCTTTTATAATTTTTAAAAAGATCTTATTTTGAAGACCCTGTACTTTATCAATCTCACCTGTGTTTTTTATAATGAAGTTACAATTCCAAATTAAAAAGAGCATACTCGATTTGAGGTCGCTTTTGGTTTTGCTTGTTTGGTTGGTTTGATTCTCACCATACCATACTTTTTGCTTAAAGTTTCAAATTGGAATTTTTTAAACATATTCAGCCTTTTATTTATTTTCAGTGGAAAATTGTAGACATATTGTTGTCAATTATTTTAATATTTTGAAATAAATAAAATAATAATATTCTTTTTCTGGATATTTACATCCTTTTTTCGTGATAATTCGGTTTTTTGCCCGGATCATCAGGAAGGTTACTTTCATCAAAATTGTATATTTTCTGTGGCGGCACACCTTCTAGTTCATTTTCCAAGTTGTCAAAATACTGATTGAGAGTATTCAATGACACGGCCGGGTATATTCTGGTTAAACGTGGAAACTTTAACACTTTTCCTAAGTGATTCTTCACTAATATCCCTAACTCTAACTTTTCATTGAGAAATCCATAGTTGCAAAGAGTAAATAGATTTAAAGCGATTGTCTCCTCTTCACATTTATTCAAAATAGTTTGACCTGCATTGGGTTTCTTTCGTTGTCCCAGGCGCAAATTTAATTGTAAAGTGGACCGCGGTATTTTATAGATCTTCACTGAGTGTCTTTGTTATAAAGTTTTTGACTTGAATTTCTCGACGACCTCTTTCAATGCACCTTCGCTGTAATCTTTGTATTTTCTGTTATTTATCGTCCTACCATAATATCGAGGAATATGATGATTTTATATACGAAAAAAAATTAGGCGAAGTTAAATATAGTAAATGGAAATATTCCTACGATATTTCAGTACAAACAGTAATAAAAGTGTAAACGAAATTATTTGTTTCTTAGTTCAACTTTCCATACGTTTTTAAAATATAGATAACTATAATAATTCCTAAATCGTTTCGGCATATAAACAACAGATTATAAACAGAAAAATACCAAACCTGTAATGAATAATGATGCGACTACCGAGCCATAAATAAAGACATTTGTTGTGGCCATTTCCACCTCAGAAATGCGGTGTGAATATGGCTACCAATTATTTCAAAAACCAGACACGGTTTCATGAAAACCATAAACGTTCCTTATACACAAGAATCTAATGAATACAGAAACCCAACCGAAAGGCTCAATTTTAAAAATTCAATGCCGTTTCGACGAGAGTTATTTGTGTTAAATTTTTCATTTTTTTTTTGCTTATTGAAATTGATTGGAAAATACCAAAAGCCGATATACTTAGATGGTAATATTTAACATATTTCATGGCCGTAAGTATATTTTAACTATTTCTCTAGATATTGGTGTTTTAAACCCTGATATTTAAAACTTTTTCGAAATTTTGGACACATTCACCTCTGGGAGCCATTGCCACCCCACATTTACTAAATCTTGACATATTTTTTAGTTGCTGATGCTGAGAGTGGGAAAACGGCGTTTTGCCCCTTAAACTGAAACACCCTGTGATATAATATATACCTCGAATCTACTGCAAACGCAAAAAGATGTAATTATATCAAACGTATTAATTTTTTTTAAACTAGATAGAAAATTAGTGGGAATTAATGCTTAGAGGAAAAGCAGTTACTTGGTACCATTCCTCACTGCGATCCCATCTGAATTTTTCAGCAGAGTAGGCTTATTCTTTGTGACACCTTTATAAATTCGTTATGGCGCGTCAACGTATGTCGCTGCTAATAACACACAAATCGTGTGAACGTTGCAGCCTGTCATGTCTCATCTCGTGTTTATTTTTTAATTTGTCAGAATGCTTTAGTTCCTGTTCGTTTGGCGGTGTTTTAGCCCGTATAGAAATTCAGAGAATTGTCATGTACGTAATTACTTGGACGGGTGTATGCCAAGAAACATTCTATAGTCAAAAGTCTACTTTTGCAATTTATTTTTAATTTTAGGACCTAGTCGGTTAAAGCTGCTGCCTAACGAATGATGAAGTCAACATTTGGTGCGCAAAAATTTGTTAAATGTTCCTGCTAAAGGGTGAGATCTTACTTAATAGATACAAACTTGGTAAATATTTTTAATACACTAAAATAGGAAAGCGCGATACATATTCAACATTTGTTCAAAACTGGAAATGAAGCGGAAAGGCCTTCCAGTAAAAAATATAAACTAATACACTCCTGTTCGTTAATGATCAATTTTTGCGTTCCTGACGCTATTCTTCTTAATTCAACAAATTACTATGTATTCTAAAATTATGTAAAATTGGGTTACTTAAATGCCCAAACCAGCGTTGCCAGATTTTTTCGTTAATCGGGAATTTCATAGATCAATCGCGAGAAAATCGGGATTTGTTTCAATAATCGGGACACTATAAAAATTATATAAACACATATTTTTCTAAATATATTTAGACTATTTAAAATATTTAATACCAAACAAAATTTACGCTAAACAATAAAAAATATAAAAGAGTTACTTATTCATTTCGAAACACTTGGAATACAAAATAAAATAACCAGATTGTAACATTATTTAAATCAAATGTTAAAAAATTCATAGAACGTCCATTATATTGAATAGTTTTTATTAATAATATTTGTCCATTCTGTCTGATTCTGAACTTAAACTACTTAACCTATTGCTCATGTTTATTTATAATTATAAAATATTAAAGGGGCTCCCGGGTTAAAAATGTCTAAACCTTTACCCGGTTTCCGAAAGTTTCACAAAATAAATTAAAATTTCTCATAATTTGTTAGATAATTTCTGAATAATTTGCTAAAATTTCCCAACATCTGATAATTTCTCATAACTTCTGAATATGTCTGGATATTTTCCTACAATTTTCTGAAAACTCATAACATTTCCGGACATTACTTTTTAATTCAAATTTGCCATATATTGGTCGTGGGATTGCACGATATATATCGAGACATTGATATTCTGCTCTCACTAAAACCTTGGGGAAAGTAATTGAGGAACTGGGAATGTAGTCTGCACCTGTTTTTTCGTGCAAGAAAATGATTTGTGTAAAAACTGCAATTTAACTGCAACTTTTTTTAGAAATCGGGATTTTCATCGTTCCGAGCAGGACATTTTTATCTGAATCAAAAATCGAGACGTCCCGCAAAAATCGGGACGTATGGCAATGCTGGCCCAAACCCACTTATGGCGAATGAATCGATATCAAAATCAGCAGCCTCGAGTCGCCGAATGCTAACCTTTCAAAAAAAGGCGGAATTAAGCATAAATACTACAGACTATATTAGTACGTATAGTAGTATATAATTGTCCGTTAAAGCTACTGCCCAACGAATGATGAAGCCAACATTTGGTACGCAAAATATTATCAAATGTTCCTTCTACAGTGTGAAATGTATGTTTAATGTCATATACTAGGTGGAGACTTGAAAGCAATGTTGGTCCATATTTTCAATAGACTAAAATAGGCAAGCGGAGAAACGTTTGCCACACATCAGGCACGTAGTCAGAAATTCAGTTTGGGTGGGTGTCCAAACCAGAAATTCATTTCGGGGAGGACCCCTCCTCCCCAGTCAAACTTCAGGAAAATCAGTAAGAAGCATGCCTAGACCAATATATTTTCAAAGTTTTGGAAGGACCCCCTTGCTACGTGCCTGCCACACATGTTCTACATTTGTTCAGGGCTGGAAATGGACCGGAAAGGCATTCTAGTTCGTAAAAAAATTAAATTAATACGCTCCGGTTTGTTAGTTATCAATTTTTGCGTTCTTGACGCTATTCTTCTTAATTCAACAAATGACTATGTTTTTGTAGATTATACCGAATTGGGTTATTTAAATGAATCGATATCAAAATCAGTAGCCTCGAGCCGCCGAATTCCAACAATTCGAAAAAAGGCAGAATTAAGCATAAATATCGCAAATTATATTAGTACACAGTAATACATATGTGTAAAACTATCTGACTAAGAAAAAATATCAGGCGTATTTAGGGGGTGGTTCCTGGACCTGGGGTCTATAGAAAGGTATCAGCTTATGCTATATAAAAGTCAGACCTTTTTTTGCCACTGAAAATATATTTGAACGGTAATGTCCAAAAACGAGCATAGCTTTCCGGTTGGTAAAAAAAACCATTTCCAGTACTACATTTGTTGGTCTGAGAATTGGCACGATTGTTACGAACCAATAAAAAATATAAAGAGAACCACCATATATATTATATATATTTTAAATAATTTAGCTCATCAGTGTTTTCCATTTTTTTTTCTTACGAAGTTATTCAGTCTCATTTCATTGTAAACGCATTTACCATATTACAACTTTTATACACGGTTTGGGCTAATATAAATGTATGATCGTAGCTTAGCCAAACAAGCAAATAAAACACAATAAAACCATTATATGTAACACCCATTCCAATAAACTTAATCTGTTGTACAATCCTTTGCTCACATCGACACATTTCCGATATGTCACACTAATTCTCGAAAATTTACGACACTCTTATAAAAAGTATTCGCGGTTATCCCCCTCGAGAGCTTTTTTGATCCGCTCAGCTTGGGTCGGCTTTGATGTATCGCCGACACGAATCCATCAAACGTGACTTGCCAATGTTGCTTTACTGATTCATTCATGTATGTTGCTTAATCTGTAAACATTGACCGCTAGAAAATGTGTGACAAATTAAAATCTATTTTTTCACAAAAACTAATTTTTCTAGAATTTTATAGTCTTTTACAAACTGAATTTATTCATCCAAATATTAGAATCATTAAAATAACGGTTTGAACACTAACATTAGAGAGGTTCCTAGTATTTTGCAAGCAATGTTTATCGTTCTGAAATAGACACACGGTGGCGTAGCTACATTCTCGCCAGCCCCCAGCCAGGCGGTGGTGCGATGAATGACCTTTTTTTTAGTCATCGGGTATTTTCCCGTCCTTTTATTGAATTAGGGGAGAATTATGTAAAACTATCAATGCCCTTCTTTACTTCCCCCGTAAAAGTTAAGTATTGTAATCGCAAAAAAATCACCCTCCGAGATTTTTTCAGATCTTTAATTTTCAGGGTCCCTAGATGCCAAAAAAACATGTTTTCTCAATTCCGTTGGTCTGTCTGTTTGTCTGTTCGCGGTATAGCTAAAAAACTACTTACCTCATTGAATTCAAATTTTGTTGAAAAATTAAGGATCATATGGGACTGACCTGGTAACATTTTGGTAAAAATCCAATATTAGGAAACAAAATGGCGGCCTAGTAAAATGTAAAAAAAATATTACTAAAAAACTGCTCGTCCAATTTGCCTCAAATTTTGCACAAAAGTCAAGTATTATGTAGGAAATAACTGTTAAAATTTTGGTGTGAATCCAAGATGGCAAAACAAAATGACGGCTTAATAAAATACTTAAAAATTCAGCCTGAAAAAATTACTTAATGGATTAATTTCAAATTTTGTGCCATAACTAATTCTGGTATAGAGGTGAACTGTTAAAATTGTGATACGAATTCAAGATGGCGGAACATAATGGAGACCAAATAAAATATTTGTAATAATGACAAAATCACCCTTTTAGGTTTTACATATCTTCACATTTTAGCGTCCCTAGATGCCAAAAAATATGTTTTATCAATTCTGTCGGTACGTATGTCTGGCTGTCAGTTCGCCTCAGCTTACAAACTACTCACTTTGATCAAAATTAAGGGGTCATATGGGGATGACCTGGTAACATTTTGGTAAACATCCAACGCGCCAGAACAAGATGGCGGATTAGTTAAACGTAAAAAAAATATTGCTAAAAAACAAAATATCCAATTTACCGCAAATTTCTCACATAAATCAAGTATTACAAAATAAAAAACTGATAATATTATGGTATGAATCCAAGACAGCCAAAAAATATTTTTTAAAAAAAATTTATTAAACTGACTTTAAATTTTGCAGGAAAATTAAATGTGATATAGGGATAAACTCGTACGAACTCAAAATGACGTAATAAAATGTTGGTGTGTCAATGTAAAAAGTCAAATGGTCAAAAATTAAAAGTCATATGGGAATGACCTGGTAACATTTTAATAAAAATCTAATACGGCGAAACAAAATGGCGCAGCGGCCCAGTGAAATGTTAAAAAAAATATTACTGAAAAATACTTTTACATTTTACCTCAAAATTTGGAAAAAAATCAAGTATTATGAAATAATTACCTATCAAACTTTTGGTACGAATCCAAGATGGCGAAACAAAATGGCGGCTTAATAAAATATTTGAAAATACAGCCTGAAAAACTCTTTAATAGATTGATTTCAAACTTTGTTCAAGAATTAGTTTTGTAATAGAGATGAACTGGTAAAATTGTGGTACGAATTTAAAATGGCGGAACAAAATGTCGGCTAAATGAAATGTTTGTAACCGCGAAAAAAGTTGCAGGCTTTACATATGTTTACGTTTTAGCGTCCCTAGATGCCAAAAAATATGTTTTCTCAATTCCATTTGTCTGTCTGTCTGCTTGTCAGTTCGCGGCGCAGCTAAAAAGTACTTACCCGATTGACTTCGAATTTTGGTCAAACATTAAGGGTTATGTGGGGATGACGTAATATTGTTTTGCTAAAAATCCAATATGACTGAATAACTACTTAGATTAATTTTAAATTTTGGGCATCCATTAGGCGTGATATGGAGATGAACTGGTAAAATTGTGGTACAAATTCAACACGGAAAAACAAAATGGTGTGGCCAAATAAAATGTCTAAAAAATCAATGTAAAAATATTTTTATTCAAATGACTTAATATCTTCAAAATTCAGCAAAATTAAATGTGATAGAGGGATTAACTGGTATGAATTCAAAATGGGGGTCTTAAAAATCAGTGTAAAAAATCAATTTAATTTAAATCATGCTCAAAACATAAGGGTGGCATAGATAGAAACTGGTAAAATATTTGTACGATTCCAATATGGTGGAACAAAATGGCGTGCAATAAAATTGTTTGAAAAGACATTAAATGACCATATGCGGAACTAAATCGGGTTACACTTTGCTATGCGGCATATAATGAAAGGAGAGATTCATAACGAGGGAAGTTCCGTGTAAAAGAAATTTACCGATTTTTTTCATTTTCATTTCATCAATTTTTTTCTGGCGGTAAGCGCATATAGGGGGCCCATTATTGAAGACTGCAGGGAGGCAAAGATCCAAATTTTCAGATAGGCAACTGTAGACGCGGGCATTATAAACTATTTTAAATGTCCTGTAAAAATATATTTTGCAGCTATGTGTTTAAACCAAAAATGTTTTTGAAACCATATAACATAAAACATAAACAAAAATCTTTTTTGGCTTTTTCGCAAATGAATAAGAATATTTAACTATTTTTTTAGTTGCGAAAAAGCCAAAAAAAGATTTTTGTTTGTCAATCTAAACGCAACAAATAATCTGAACACATTTATAAAACATAAATGGAAAAGTTTCTATCAAAACGTTTTAATCTATTTCACATGTAACTATAAGTAGTTAATTAGGAAATCACGGTTCTAGGGATTAGACTTTGTCAAAATGGAATCACTTTCCGACGTTTCGCTTTCGATTGCACGAGGTACCTTCAGAGATCTTTACTGCACGAGATTGGAACACTTAATGAGCTCGGAGGTTCGGAGAGACCTAGGTCAGCTATTTATAGTCGAACTGTGTTCACCGAACCGTGACCTGGTATAACGGTTTTCACGAATTTCCGTTTATAGAATCTCGAGATCGATTCAAAAACGTTGGTTTCTTTTACGTTGTCCAGTGGAATGTTAGTGTTAAAAGTTTGGTTCTTTCTGTGTTCATGTTCCTTTTTTGTCCAATTTCTCCAATACAAACGCAGGAACAAGGAATTGCATTTACTCCTTTCCGTTTGGGAAGAAATGTCTTTGATGATCGCAAACATTGTCCAACTTTTGTGTGTGTCTTGAAGATTGTACTCATGTTGGATCGGAGAAATAACCTTGCCTTCTGGTCTGTGGTATATTTTCTAATTGAGTGTCTCTATTTCCGATTGTAGAGAATTTTGCTCACAAATTGCGACGGCTCTGTAAACCAAAGAATTAATAACTGATTGCTTTTGAGCCAAGATGATGATGTGAGTTAATGTGAATTTGCATTTAGTTACCTGTTAGTCGTCGTAAAGTTATTTCGTTTTGACACGGTCTAATCCCAAGAAACATGATTTCTTAATTGACTACAGACGTGAGAGCTTAGGTTCTGTTAAGGTTAATTATTTTACCATAGATAATCAAAATAATTAATTAGATGCTTCAGTAAATGATCCATCATATATTTCTTAGAGTCCGTCGTGCTATATTCTTATATGTAGCTTCCTTTTTACGAAATCGTAAAATTGCTTCCAATATAATTTCTACGTTAAACGATCATTACAAGATAATAACTCTTCTTCATCTGGTAATTAATAGTTCCTTTCGAGGCTTCTCTAGCAATCTCAGCTAGTGATTTATTTAAAGAACATGAAGGAATATCGCTTAATAACATCGTTAACATTACTTTATAACCATCTGGAAGATTTATGGCATATTAGACTGGAACTCTACGGAGTAATATCATTCTATACCGCCGTTATATGAGGTTTAACTGTATAATTTATTGCTGCCTGCGAATCATGCTGCTATCGATATTTAATAAAAACAAGGTATATTTTACAAAAGACGTATTGCTTAAAACCAGAGTTATGAATGATATGATGCTATAAAACACATAAGTTTTATTTTATTCTTAAAATAAATGGAATTTGAAACAGGAAGGAAAAGGTTTTTAAACTTAAATAATAAAAATGTTAAAACTATACTTTCTTGTCTGACTGATTTGTATCTACCTATCAGATTTTTTTTTTAATTTTATAAGAGTCTGAATCGGCTAATCGAGTTTTACAAATTCGAGGGGATAGCATTGGCATTTCAAAAACCGTAAGAGATTCAAGGTTGCTAAGATTAGGGTTGCCCAATTTAATGTCAAATAATATTTCGTAATATAAGTTGAAAAATTCGGACAACTTTCTAATATATCCGGAAAAACGGAAAATCGTCATTTTCCCTTTTATTTTTTTCAGGTTGCGTTTGAAGACATACTACAAAATAAATTTTACATCTTCATAGCTACTTTTCCTTCTCTGCAAGATGGTGTACTCAGATTTAAAATCCTACATTTCGTCTTCGAGGTCTCATCATCACATCAATTTTATTCTTTTAAATAGGGACCCGGATTTTTTATTTCATTTTTAACAAGCCCTCGACCCAGGCACGTTGCCAAGGGGGAGGTCATGGAGGTCTGGATTCCCCTCAAAACTCTAAGAATATTTTGACACAGGTAAGCTTCTTCCTAATTTTCCTGAGATTTAACTGTTTGGATCCCCTTGCTCGAAATGAATTTTTGGCTACGTGTCTGCCTCGACCTTCCAAAACGAATGATATAATGGTCTCATACATTTAGAGTATTTAAAACTCTCCTTTGTAAGTTTGGTTTTCGGTCTCTCTCTAACTCTATCTTACGGGAAAATCTTTTGGAATCTTCTGTTTTAATATTAAATGTGATACATGGTTGGTTTTGGCAGGTCGAACGCTTGAAAATGAAATAAAAAATCTAGGTCCCTATTTAAAAAAAATAAATTGATGATGAGACCTAGAAAATGGAAGGATTCTAAATCTGAGTGCATCATCTTGTAGAGATGAAAAAATGGCTAAAAAATGTAAAATTTATTTTGTAATATCTTTTCAATTACGCTCTCAAAAAAATAAAAATGAAAATGACGTTCTTAGTTTTTTTTGTGAATATCCTCGGAACTTCCAAAACATGTATATCTGAGGTATTTTTTAAATTATATGCTTTACTCATTGACAAACCTCATAAACAAATTAAGTAATACATGTTTATTTTTGCAATATTTTAGGATTTGTTAATAAAATTTACAGAAATCAACGCACAAATATTTCTCAAATGTTATAAAATTATTAACTTTTATTTAATGATGTGGTTACTGTTTATTTGGATAGTTTTTTTTTGTTTGTCTGAGCTTATAAATTTTTTAAATAAATTTAGTACTAGAAATTTTTTTGATTTTAGGTTATGTAATATAGACATGTAGTCTCTTCCTGAAGCTATCGAAGCTAATAAAGCAGTTTTGTTAGAAATGATCAAAATAATATTTTGGGTTTAATTAAAAAAAGTAATCATTTGGACTGTCAAACACTAACAAATTTAGAACCTTCGTGCTTTAAACACTTTGTCAATTATACATTTTTTTAAAGAATAAATTTATTCAAAAAGAAGTTTAGTTTTACATTTTGCGAAATGTCGCGATTTTTAAACCTCAAAAAGATGGAATATGTTTTTATGCTTTTAACATTTGAATAAAACGTTTTTAGGAAAACAAGTACGGAGCCAGAAATTCCAAGTCAAAACCAGAATTTCATTTCGAAGAACCCCGGGGCCCTCGTCTACGTGCCTGTAGGAAAATTTGCTAAAAACAAAAACTACTAACATTTTTACTTCACTCGTAGGAGGGTCATAAGTGTATGAACTTACATATTGGTAAAAATCCAGTATGGCCAAATAAAATGTCCGCGTCACGAAATGTTAAAAAATCATTATTGAGAAACTACGTACTGAATGGACTTCAAAATATATACAAAACTATTAAAATGGTTGTTTAAATCTATTATTGCGGAACAAAATGGCGGTCTACAGAAATATTAAAAATTCAATACAAAAAACTGCTCATGCAAATGATTAAAATTTTGCATAAAAATCAAATGTTATGCAGGGATAGATTGATATGGGCGCATGCACGAACATATCCAGGGGAGGCAACAATGTTCATAAACAGGAGCGTGGTGGGCTTTAGTATGTAAGTTCAGCGGTTAGTGCACATTTTTCGAAATACAGGATGGGTCAACCGCCACCCTTGCCCTCGCCTCCGGGCGCCTATAGACTGATAAATGTTTAGTGCGAATCTTATGACAAAACAGAATAGCAGCTAATAAAATCTTTAAATATTCGGTAAAATTCCAAGTTAAAGTTATTATCAAATAGTTTATGGTCTATGCACTAAAGTATTATTACCTTTAGGCATATAAAACTATTTTATTTCCGAACGTCCTCATATTGTATTCATTGCTAAAACAGAACCCTAAAAAAATCAACTTTACCTTTTTTGTGTCATTTTTTTTTACTGCGACTCGCCTGGGAAGTAGTTGCATAACAACAAGCCAGTATATTTACTTAAGCAGCGACGTTCGGGAAATAACTTTTTTATTTAGATATATTAAAAATTCTCGTACTTAGAAGGAAAACATTTTTATACAGAAAGTCATCAAACATAGAACGTTTGTGTTTATATTTAAGGAATTTGAAATAAGTAGTTTTGGGTTTTTGTTCTCTTTTTCTAATTTAATTTACTGAATTCTAAAAATACGTTGCATATAAATTTTGTACTCGTAAGATTCTAAAAATAAGTATTTTTCTAATATTTGAGATTCATGTATATGCTATAATACAAATTGGAAAAACTTAAAAAAAAGTTAAGGGAGTAATATTAGATTTGCCTCAGTTTTGAGGACATTTTTTGAAAATTGTACATTGGATGTACAAACTAAAATGTATATTTGTATAAACAATGTCGGTATAATGTTAAAAAAAATAAAAACCTTATCGTTTTACATTTCTATTAAATAACGTAAAACAATTTTAAGATCTCATTATTCAACAAAATAAAAATCCAATATAGATTGAATATTAAAATAAAATAGTTATTTTCCTAACAAGCGCGCATCGTGGATAAGCTTTAAGGGGGGGGAAAGACACTTTACGCACATGTTAGGAACAATAATTTTTCTACGAGTGTTCACAAATAGAATCGAAAACCCTTAAATATGTATACTTTTATTTTAACGCAAAAAACAGACGACAGTTCATGATTCATTAGTGTGAGGAAATGAGATGGGAGGGACCCAGAATTTGATGAACTTGGTATTTCATCATTTTTTGAAGGCCGTGATTTAAGATCTTGTTGGATAGCCCTCTTTTGTTTGTTTTTTATTCGTCGATGTGAGTATTTTTGCTTTTTTTTATTTAAATTTCACAATTTCTTTTAATAAGTTCAACTAGGTTATAAAACTGCCTTATATCCATATCTCTTCTTATTTTGATAATATTTTTGAGCATGGAATCTTTTGACCATAATGTATTTGGTTTGAATTCCTTACTTAACTTAAGAAAATATGCCAAAAGTACCTCTTCTTTTTTAGTTTTCACATGCCGTTCTTCACACCATTTCGAAAACCATTCATACTTTTTTTCATACTTCTTGGATTTTACCAAGAGTAATTCTAAATTAGCCATGTTTGCGGCTTGCAAAACATCTTTTGGCATTTTTTTCTTCTAATGTTATCTCCATTTAAAAAGAAATTTAAACTTTTATTAACAACTGAAAAAAATAAGTTTTACTTTGACGTGACAGTGACAAGAATGAATAAGAATAATTTGAATTTCATGGAAACAACCCATTGGAACAAACTCGTATTAATTATTGAGTTAATAGATGTAAATTAAAATTGTTTTCTGATTCTAACATTTAAAAATATTGTGCTAAATTTTGCTAAAATCCAACAAATTAAAATTTTAAAATTCCTCTTTAAAACAAGTATTTTGTATTAATATTTAATAAAAAAAATCATTAGATTATAGCAAAATCATTGGGAAATAAAAACTAAAATTATTTTTAGTGCATGAAATTTCTTCCCACATTCAGTGCGGGCTTCCCACATTCAGTGCGGGAACTTTGCGCACGCCAACTAGTACATAAAGTAAGTCGTGTTTTTTAGAAGTTACCTACGAACAAGGCACTTTGCGCAAAAGTTAGGAACCGTATTTTTTCAACGAGCGTAAACATTAGTAGAAATAAATAATGAGATATTAAATTAAAAAAAAATATATTCAAAACAAAATACTAAGAACAAACTAATTATTTTATTTGATATTAAAAGTAAAAAAATCATGTCAATCAAATTTTTACTGGTACTTTAAATTTTTTACTATGAAAGTCTATAGCCTAGTCCTCATAATTACTGTTGGTCAAACATTTTTTGAATATTTATGGCGTTGAAAGTTAAAACTTTTCAGCAATATCTTTTGCACACTAGTGCGGACAAATTTTAATTTTGTGCACAAGTTTGTTTAATTTGGCAATGGGAGTTGCACTAAAAACGGACCTTCTCTTAATTTTTTTCCTTACTGAGGTTGAAGTTTTTTTTCTACGAATATTCTAAGGTATATAAGGTTTTACAAAAAAGTGTTTAAAAACAGTTCATATATTTTTAATAGATTACCCTGTATTTTATTTGATCATGAAATAGGCTTCTTTTTGTTAGCTGCAAATTTCATAGCAGGTAAATATCTTTATAAGGCAACTCAAAATAATCCGTAATGGAACCTAACTAGAAATTCCTTCCTGAATTTTTTCTTTTATCTACAAAAATAAAAAAATCGCAATTTATATGTGTTACTCAATGAATATGTGCGAAACTAAATCGGGCCATACTTTACAATTCCTTATAAAGAAAAGTTTCATAACGAGGGAAGTTCCGAGTAAAGGAAATTTACCAATTGCCATCAAGATCAGACGAAAGATTGCGAACTCCAGCAATTTCGCTTTTTTCCCAACATCGCCGCGGACTATTTTAGCCTCCTAAACCATGAAGAGTAAACCAGCTTTGAAAGTGTATCCAAAATATTTATTATTTACATAAAATAATCTTGTCTGATGTCCGGTTTTTCTTTATTATATATAAATGCCAGCTGTAATAAAATTATGTTTCCTTTTAGGCTGCTAATAATTCTTAATACTGTGGGATAACCCAGAATTATTTTTTACAGCTTTAATTTTAAGTGCATCGGTCCGCTTAAAATTTTTACGAATTCAAGGTGTTTTTTTAACCAAAACTATAAAAAAACTAAGTTTCAAACTGACAATTTCTCAACGGTATTTCAAAGATAAACAATATAAGAGTGTGTGAAAGTAACTATTTTTGTTAAATTTCAACAAATAGAAATATAATGAGCTGTCGAAAATGGCTAAAAATCAGTCAACTTTGCACCATTAAAAAAAATATTTATTTTTATTTTTCTGTGATAAAAAATACTTTCCCACATTCCTACAACAATCTAGATTTTAAATCTTTAAAGATATTTTGATTTAATTGATAAACACGACCAGGGTTTTGGTTAAAGCCGGCCAACTTTTGTAACATTTTTAGACAGCGAAAACGGTAGTTTAATGTTTTATCTCTCTTGCGGTTGATCGTACTACTCTTTGAGCAGGCGATTGTGACTCGGCTAAGCAGAGACGAATTAGTTTTTTTTAACAGATGTAAGTTAAAATTGACTAATATACCATATTTCGTGTTTTTATAGCAAAACATGGTCTAAAAAAATATGCAAACATTTGATATTCTTCAAGTGATTATAAATATGTTTCCTTTTCTTTTTATATGCATTATCATATGAAATAGTTGTTGATATTTTTTTACAAGAAAAAAATGTAATAAATAGGTATTTTAGAGCAGTTTTAGTTAGGTAATTATTGTTAAGATCATCGGATCGCTTAAAATGTTTAAGAATTTAAGGTGATTTTTGAAAGAAACCATGAAAAGTTTAATATTGACAGTTTCTCCAAGATATTTAAAAGATAAGCAATATAAGAGTGTACTAAAGTAATTATTTTTGTTAAATATCAAGAAATAAAAATGCCGAAAATGGCAAAAAAATTAGTCAAGGCCAGCTTTTATAACATTGAAGTTGAAAGGCCGTCAAAATTTTTATAACAAAAATGGTCAGTTTCCTGTTCAAAAAGCTTACATATTGAACAATATTTATTTTTGATGCCAAGAAATAATATTTTTTGGGTACGATATCCAATAACAGCAGCTACAGGACCTTTTAGAGCACGCCCTATCAGCAACAACTTTTATCATTGGACGACCTTGATTGTCCACCTCTTCATTTTCAACTGCTAATTTTGTTTCCTCCAAGCCGGCTTCCAGCATTGATGTCCAAGCTGTTTCGTTATAAGTTTCAACTAGCTCATTATGAAGTTTGCCATATATTTTTTTGAAATGGAAGGTATGTCTAGTATGCTAAAAAATTCCCAAAGCTGGCTATATCGAATCCCGATTGAAACAGCTCCGTTCACGGCTGCTGTATTTACATTAAAAATCTTTTTTTGAGGATCTTTAGTATGCACTGACACTGGCCGACAAGATTTTTCTAATACAGGCAAGCTCATTATTTTCACAATGGAATTACCCCTCCAATAATAAAAAAAATATTCGGAAAGCCCTAATACGTACCATTTTTTAATAGCCTAATTAGAACCTTTTATATTGGCAGGTAAACAATTTTTACAACGGAAAAATTACCTAGACCGGGCTGTTTACAACATTAGACATAAAATAAACGTTAAACATCACTCTTCTGTTGAGTTTCGAATTGAGTGGTTCTCTGTGTATCGATAAGCAAGTGTATGTGAAGACGAGAATGTCGAGTTAAACGCGCCGAAGTTGCAAAAATTTCTGGTGAAATCACAAGCCAGGCCATTTTCCGAGAACGTAAAAAAAGCCTACTTTAAATATTTTGATGTGTTAGTTGGGGATCAAGATAAGCGGTGGGTTCCCCTTGTGTGCTGTGTTATTTGTAGTGTATCATCACCAATCATTCTGACGATTGTTATTTTTGCCTGAAAAAGACTGAAGGTTATTCCAAAAAGGGAAAGCACAATATAGAATATCCAAATTTGCAATCTGCCATACGACCTGTTCCTCATAATGCAAATTTGCCAGTGCCAATTGCGCCTTTAAATTGGCAAGCTATTGATTTGGAAGATAATTGATATAACGCATCATCAGGCAGTTCAGAAGGACAGTGCACCGATCCCACTTTTACCACAGGTCCCAGTTCCGGCGAGCCACATTTGATTGTTCAAAGTGAATTAAATGATTTAGTACGTGATTTGGGGTAATCCAAGCAACACTCAGAACTTCTGGGTTCCCGTCTTAAGGAATGGAACCTATTAGCCAAAGAAACAAAAATTACGAATTTCAGAAAAAGAAATGCTATGTTTTCTGAATTCTACAGTATGGAAAATTCGTTGTGCGCGTGTACTGATATAGACAGTTTAATGCAGGAACTTGATATTGAACATTCTCTCCCTGAGTGGCGCTTATTCATAGACTCATCTAAAAATAGCTTAAAAGCTGTGTTATTGCATAATGGAAATTTAAAACCCTCTATACCAGTTGCCCATTCAGTTGCAATGAAAGAAAATTATGAAAATATGCCCACGATTTTGGATAAAATAAACTACAATAGGTATAAATGGCAGATATGTGTGGACTTAAAAGTTATAGCGATTTTAGTGGGACTTCAGGGAGGGTTTACAAAATATTGCTGTTTTCTTTTTTTTATGGGACAGTCGTGCAATAAATTAGCATTATGTAACAAAAATTTGGCCAGAAAGAAGCGAATTTCAACCGGGATCTCAAAAAGTTAAATTTATACCTCTTGTTGATCCCTAAAATGTCCTTTTGCCTCCTCTTCACATTAAACTTGGGCTGATGAAGAACTTTGTGAAGGCTTTGAATAAAGATGGTGATGGATTTAAATACCTAAGATAAGTCTTTCCCCAGTTAACTGATGCCAAATTCAAAGAAGGCATTTTTATTGGGCCAGAAATCAGAAAATTTTACGGAAAAGCTTACCAGGCAATAACTCAGAGCATTGTTAATGTAGTAAGAGGATTTTTAGGCAACAATATGGATGAAAATTATGAACAATTAGTTAATGAACTCTTAGATGCCTATAAAGCACTTGGTGCCAGAATGTCATTAAAAATTCACCTCCTCCATTCCCATCTGTCATTTTTTCCTAAAAAATTTGGGAGCTGTTAATGACGAGCAGGGTGAAAGGTTTCACCAAGATATCAGAACAATGGAAATTCGGTACCAAGGACGATGGGATCTAGCCATGGTGGGTGACTACTCTTTGTTTTTGAAGAGAGAAGATAGGACACCTCATAAACGGAAAATATAAAGTTTAATTAGTGTTTTAAGTTAATATTTTTCTCTTTTGCTTTTCTCTTAGATATATGGTATGTTTAATAGGCGAAAACTGTAAACATAGACAATAAACAGGGTTAAGAATTTTCTGAAATAATTTTTTCTATAAGTATCGTAACATTCGATATGGTTCTACAACTCTAACAAGAATACCCTACTTGCTACAACTTTCTATTTGTCATTTTCGTATTTGGAGAGGTCCATTCTATTAGATTATGCTATTCTGATTTGTGTTACAACAAAAAGTTTTTTTTTTGTCGGCCAGTGAATCAACCCTGCACATTTTGCAACTAAAGAACTACAGAAGAAATGGCAATTTTATCCTCCTTCAGCTTTTAGCGACACTACACTGATGATACAAAAATATACATTTAAATTTAAAATTAAACGAGTCGCCCCTGACAACCTAATCTCCTCCCCGGTAAGGAAAAAGGCATTAGAAATAACGTCTTTTAAGTTTTTTTTTTTCATAACTTTGATCTGCAGTGTTTTGCCTTCCTGCCAGATTTAGGTGTTGTCTCTTGGTTAGGAGTATCGCTAAAAAATTAGGAAATTATAGATGACATTTTTTTATAGTCATTAAGAAATACTTACGCAGAACTGTTTTGAATGACCGTCTCGTCACATTTGAACTTAGTGCCATCATAACTATTAAATATTGCAGGTTGGTTAGGAGTACTGTCCTGACTGGTATGCCTAGAGGATTAGGACATTATGACTACAAAAAATATTTACTTTTATTTATCAATACTTACGACGCCAAACTATTTGGTGTGACTGTTTTATCAGATTTAGAATGATCATCAAAATTGTGAACTACTGCAGATGAATGAAAAGCACTGAAAAATATTTTTATGATATAATAATCTCGAAGCTGCTTCACACATATCACATTTATTAGGGAAATATTTTTTTAAATTAATTAATGATTATGGGTAATTGTTTTGAATACTCTGCTAACCTTGTGTCTTTAGATTTTATCTAAGATTTCATTATATAATTTTGTACTGAACTGATTTATTATTTCCATAAGAAGCTTCTTGCTCAGCATTGTCGCGTCGTTCTATAATAAGCTTACATATCTAGAAATTCCCCTGCTTGGGCCGTCGACCTAGCAACAATCGCAAACAAATCTGCATAAAATTACTTGCCGCGGGATTCTTGGCCCTCGTGAATGTGCTTCACTTTCCGACCTTGGAGTATTGTTTTGTTTTATGAGGTGTTCAGCGCGCTACATTATCAATCATATTATCATTATTCCTTTGAGTGTGGAACAGACTTTGACAAATATTGCTATTATTTGCAAATAATGTGTATTTATATAAAACATTATAATTATAGAAATGTAGATAATAAAACGTTTATTAAATTAAACATATTTTTATTTTTAAATTAATTAGAATGTAGGTGAAGCAGCGCTTCACCCGCGTCTTCTGAGAAGCTGCCCGCCACTGCTACTGAGAAGTATTTGAAAAAAATCTAAAATTAATCCTCGTTAATCATAGCTTTTGTTAGTAAGCAAAATAATAGAAAAAATATATGCTTTTATTTGGCAATTATAAAAATTAATAATTTTTAAAAAAGGAAAAATCATATTATCAAAAAGGCAAAGTTTATCGAAAAACGTTTTACCAAAATGGCAAAGTTTAGCGGAAAGCTCTCTTCAATCTTATTTGTTGTAGCTTATAACCGAAATTAGGATACCCGCTGCCAAAGGAGACTGAGTACAAGCCGCTATTTGTTTAGCTTAAAAAAGTCTATGTGAAATTTGAAACTTTTCGTCAACTTTAGAAAAGCAAAATTGTCTATGAAAAAAAATTGAAGGTTACTTCCAGTTTTACCGCAAGTGACCCCTACTTTTTTATTTTCAACAGGTACCTATATATTTTTTTAGACTAACGCATTCAGTCTAAAATTAGCTTTTCAGCATTAAATCATATTTGTTTTCAAAATGGCAGCATAGACAACAATTTATTTAAAATTAAACGTCGTCTCTTTTATTATAAAAAATACAGTAACTATAAAATACTTTCCAAAATAAACTTATTCCATAATTTTTTAGAACATTATTTCGATACTCAGAGAATTTTTTAATTTTATAACATTTCGTTTAATCAAAAGAGCATTTTACTCCAGTACTTCTAATAGCACCTTGTATATTTTTCATAGTCATCTTCGACATACAAATATTATTTTCAAGATGGCGATATGCTAGCCGCTTTTGACAAATCAAAATAAATTTGATTTAAAACATTTAACTATTTAATAGTCATTTTAAAAGTAAAGGTTCCCATCATATGCTTGCATCTTTAAAAATGTAATTTTATTGCAAAAATTACTGTGAAGAACATAAAATATGGCAATAATATTGGAGTAAATTGCTCTTTCCAAAAAACAAGAAGGCGAAAAAAAAATTCTTTTAAGCGGAACATTAAGTTTATCAGTAGTAATAATCTGGGTTAGTTTTTTCATATATTTAGGGGCAAATGTGTATTTTTTTCGTTTTTATTTTGGTTTGACAGTGATTGTAACTTTAGTTATGTCATTTATTTATTGGTAGAGCATATAAAAAATGCGATCTTTTAAAAGTTTAGTTATCCCAATAATTTTAATTTAAACAGTTCAATTTTTTTTTGCAATGTATCTAGTTGTAACTTTTAGATCGAAGTAATGGCAGGAATACTTTTTATATTTTCTGTATAGTTTAACAATTTTAGCTATTATTTATTTTTACGTGATTTTTATGTAATGTAACTTGCGAAGACTTACACATTGTAATGTATTTTTGTAAACTATCAAAAAGTATTTTTCTGATCAATGTCGAAACGTAGGCATTTGATCTGAATGTTCAATAAACTCGTCCAGAAACGCTACTTTAACGTTTCCTTTTGAATTATTTTGTGGACGTGAACTACCAATAATACTGAAAAGCTAATTTTAAGCTGAGTATTTTGTAAAAATTCACAACAGGGCTATAGTATATACAGGCTAAGCTTTCACTTTTTTTTAACCTTCCGATCGATTATTGTTATTATTCTCTTCATTTTCTGACGGTAAAACCTCACAAATTCTATACTTTTACTTCTACTCTTTTTGGTCTCTGTTTTAGGACCCTTTAGGTACAACATGATCATATCTCTAAAGATCCTGTCCCTACTCTATACAAATTAGAGTTTGATTTATATAAATCGGTACATTTGTTTAGATGGTTAATTAAAAAATATAATTTTAGTTCGTAAACATTTTTAGGATCATCCTGTATACACATAAGTAACAACCTAAAAAATATACATACATACCGTGTCTTTTACAAATCAATTAAGATCGTTTGAATTCGGGTAATATAACTTTTTTATACTTACTTGGAATTAAATTCCGTAATCACTTTGGAAGATCTATTCTTAATAAATCTACAAAACATAAAAAAACAAATCAAAAAATATTTCATAAAAAAAAGTTCAAATACCAACCCTTTTTGTGCCAATCTTCTACTTTTCTTCTTATTTGCTTGTATCCGCCGCGTTGTAGAGCCCATACTTACTTTTACGCTGACACAAAAATACCCTAATTTATATATTATTATATATCCACTAGCAACGGGCAACTGCATACATTCGTAAATGGAAAAAAGAAAAACCGACTACCGAGTACGGTGCTGGCTGTTGATGAGAGAGACCGTGTCGCATAAGCTGTATGAGTTAAAATAGCTTGTAATTTTGACGACGGAAAGCGCGCTATGTTCTACTGTGGACGGAATATTTTGGCTACCCGCCTCACAAATTATTCATTTGAACGTCGATGAGATTTAATTTTTCGGACCGTAGCTCTTAAGTACCTAGTGTAATAATAACTGTTAACTGAAAGATGTTAAATAAAAATGCTTAGTAAAATATGATATATATAATTGAATTCGCTAAGAAAATAATATTCTGCATGATTTGTCATTCATTCAAATGTTTAGACACAATATTGGTAGTAGATAGTATTTTACGGACATTTAAAACTTTTATAATGTGTTATTTGGTAAAGTTAGTTTTTTCAACTTATTTCGTATATGGACGAATCAATAAAATATAAGTTATTAAAAAAACAAACATTATTAAACAAGTATAGTATATTAACATAGGAAAAGTACCACAAAACATTAAAATAAGCGACACTTTACCTTATATAGGTACCCGGTATCTCGAATAAAGCAAAAAGTTAAAATAAAACTACTCCCTCATATACGGAAAAAAACATCTTATGTTTGCACAACTAACCTATTTATTATTTCTATAATAATTACATTTATTTGGTAAACAAAATTCGGAGTTAAATATATGTTAGAACTTACAAAACTTGGGTAGGATCCGTATCTTTTTTCTTTACGAACTTTACTATTTTTACCGCCTCTAAAAGTATTTATGGAAATATTTGCGAAATTTTGGACAGAATAAAAATTCGTCATGCTAAAATGTCTATCTTAACGTTGGGTCAGCAAGGCACTCCATCAAAAAGTGACATTTTTCTTTAAAAATGAAAAATGTATGCATTTTTTTAATTCGGTTTTAACCAATTTCTTGACCTAGTACAGAAAAATGTAAAACTATGTTTTATAGCAAAAATGTGAAACCTCTAACGTGCCCAGTCGTTTTTGTCCTAGTAGGTACCAATACGGGGGAACGAACGCTTAAATCCAAGCAAAAAAATTCGTACACTCTATCCATTTCAAACATCTTTCAAAAATCAGTTTTAATACCATTCGGTTTGAATTTTATACCAGCCTCTAGTCTAATCACTTTTGAACTAGTAGGAGTTCCCGATACGCAGATACGCAGGCTCAAAACCAAGAACAAAAAAAAAAATATATATATATATATATATATATATATATATATATATATATTTCGAATTACTCTAAAAAGTAGTTAATTACTTACTAACCGATTTTAGTTGGCCATTTACTTACACGCTCAAAGGTGGTTATTGTATTTAAGCTTTTTAAGTCGGCCTGTAGTGTAGGGTAAGTATAAGTACAGTTCAGTACTGTATATATTTTAATTAAAACACAGTCAAAAGTTTAAAGTAGTGTGTGGTACTGTAGTGTGTGTAAATATCTATAGGTATAATATATAATATAGTACATTGATTTTATAACCCGTGACCCAAACGAATAAATTAATTTAGTAAAACGAGGTGACAAATGAATCCGTCTTGATTACGCGATAATTTTATTTAAATTAAAAATATAACAGTCAAAAAAAGTTTAAGGAATGACATACTGATATTTGAAATATAAACCATATTTTCCTTTAAAAATTATTCAGTAAATAGTGAGTAAACCATAAGTCCAAAGTCGAGCATAAAATGAGTTTAGCAAAAATCCTTAGTGTTTGCCAAAACACAATCGGTTTAAGTTCTAAACAGTTACCTTTTGCCTTCTCGCAGCTATGGGGAAGTGGCGAAACTACAAATTTTGGGCCCCCCTGCAGGTTTCACAAAGAGCCCCCTATATGTATGCACAGAAAATAATTGATGACAAAAAAAGTCATTCATAGTTTTGCATAATCCTATGAAAATCTAATGAATGAGGTATCTTTTACAACCCTCCCAGAGAAGATTCCGGCTGAGCCACTATGCCTTTTGTAAAAGAACGATATATTTAACTGTTCCTTTGCCAGCTCCTAAAAAAATGAGATCTAATAATAAAATTTGGAAGGTGCCTTTTAAATTATATAATACTGCCCTATATTTGGTTCAAATTTTGTTGATAAATCCGTTGACTGAAGGAAAAAGGAAGATGCGCAACCTTATGGGCGAATTCGTGACAGTGCTGATTTCATTCCACTTACGTTTCAGCTGCTGTACGGTGGAGTCGCTGTACGGCAAACGCATAAAACACCCATTCGCAGTCGTTCGGCTCTCGCTGTGATGACCGTCGGCTGCGGCGCACAGTGATTCCACAGGTACTTTTAGCTGGACAGAAGTAATTTTTTTTTAATATGCAAAATTATTTAATATAACTAAAATAATAAAGAACAATACCCAGTCAACTTAAATCATTATAAAAAAAATATATAAAATAATCTTTACTAGTCAAATTCAAGCGCCAGTCTTAGCAGGCCGCGGCCGGCGCGAGATAAACAATTATTTGTTGCTAAATGTCAGTTGTTGCGTGCTTGAGTGTGTCCTGGTAAAAAGTTAATGAATTTTTGGAAAATGGATGTGATTTTGCCAGGTATTTACTTAAATTTTTTACATATAGCGTGCTCTGCAATATATGTTTTTTTCTTCTGATAGCTTTCTTGTGTACACATGCAAAATGATACCTATTTTTTTAAATTGAAAAATGGGAAGGCTTGCGCTTTCAAGTTATCAAAAGTTATTAAATATGATTAGTTTAAAAACGTTTCTTGGTATCTTTGCTAAGGTATGATGTTCGATTTGCTTGCCTCTTTTTGCCTTTTAATGAGTGTTCACCTCTTTTTTAGAGAGACGCGTATCCATTAAACGAGCTGTTTTGTTTAATGTGCTGAAACAAGGCGATAAATTCCAACCTACAACATCACAGCCGCAAGCGAAATTAATGCATTTCGTAAAAGAACATATTAAAGATAAAGACATCAATGATGAAAATTTAAAAAATATACAGGGTAAGCTAAAAAGTTTCTCTATTCTGCTTCTGAAAAAAATGGAAAGAAAGCCGAAGATTTTTATCAGATTTTGTTGCAAAAAATGAAGAATGGCTTGAAGGAGAACTAAACTTTTCGACAATTAAAAAGCCTGGTCGGCAAAAAATAGCATTTTCCCAAGCGAGTAATCGTACCCAGAGGCGCAGAGTGAAAAATTTAGTAAACAAACCAGTCAAAATGAACTTTATATGGTCACTGAAATGAAGCTTCGATCAGACGGACATAGAAACGTAGCAAGTGTCTTTCACGAAATAGCGTATTCTCCAAACAGAGCTGCACAACTCAAAAAAACGATGAAAAATAGTGAGAAGCAAAACCAGTCTTATACCCCTGATGAAGCTTTAGCGTTGTTTATTTCTTTAAAATTGACACGTCATCAATACATCGGATTAAGAACATCAGCAAAAAAGAAAGGGCTTAGTAATCTTTATCCAAGCTACCACAAAATTATTGAATCTAAAAAAAGTTGCTATCCTTCTCAGAACCATATATACATAACAGAAAAATCTGCCGAAATTAATTTACAGAGTCTATTAAACCACACAATTGAACGGATCAGTGCAGTTCAGAGAGATGTGTTTTTGTCAACTTTTGATTGCTCTGCCGAAAATAGCCTAAAAGAGTTGCAAATGGATTTCAAGTGGGGGGCAGATGGTAGTGGAAGTTACAATAATTATAAGCAACGATTTGAATCAAAAGAATCGGACGACTCGAGTATCTTTGCAACCTGTGTGGTACCTTTACAGCTCTACTATCAATCAAAATCTGAGAAAAAAATAATTTGGCAAAATCCGAGAACATCTTTAACCCGTTTCTGTAGGCCAGCGAAATTAGAGATTGTGAAAGAAACAGATTCGCTTATTAAAGAAGAATTTGCCCATATGGACGAACAAATCAAAAATCTCTTACCAACCAAAATTGTTATCGAGAAAGCAAGCTTCTCCGTCAAACATCAGTTACATAAAACTATAAAACTATGGTTGACGGAAAGGTTTGTAACTATCGTTTGGACTTTAAAACTTGGCGAGTCCAAAAAGAAAATAAAAATTTATTCGAAACGAAAAAAAAAAACAGATTATTTCCGGATTTCGGGAAGAAACAGGACTTTTAGTAGATATGCCTAAATCAGGCTTTGGAAATACAAACGATGGCAACACTGCTCGTCGCTTTTTCCGAGATCCGAAAATGTCTGCCAGCATTACAGGTATAGACGAGAACTTAATTTACCGATTTAGTGTTATTCTTTTTACGTTAAATTGTAATTATAATATCGATTCGAAAAAGTTCCATGAGTATGAAATGGAAACAGCTGATTTATATATAAAATTATATGAGTGGTATCCTATGGCTCCGAGTGTACACAAAATACTTATTCATAGCAAAGAAGTTCTTGATCTATTTATGCTACCTATTGGGCAAATGTCCGAGGACGCCCAAGAAGCTCGTCATAAAGAAATCCGTTATTACCGAGAACATAACACTCGTAAAATTTCGCGAATCAGTACGCATCAAGACCTCTTAAATATTCTGTTAGTATCCTCGGATCCATTAATATCCAGTATTAGAACTTTGCCACCCAGACAAAAAGGTATTATCAATAGAGATGTGATAAATTTGCTTAAGCCACCTGACAAAAATGTAGGTTATGACAGCGGCAGCGATACTTCTGACGACTCAGATTCCCAGTTTTAATTTTTTTAAGTATCCAGCGATAGAATCCAGATCATAAAAATTTGTTACTTAAACGAATTAAAAACAAAACTAAATTAAAAAAAAACTGTTAAGTGTTAATTAAAATAGTATTTAGATTAGATTTTATCCGTTTTTTGTTCAGCGTTACTTTTTAAAGGTGTTTATTTTTGTTAGTATGAAAATTATGTTATAGTACCTGTAATCAGTAATTCTCATCCTAATACATTCATAATAAAAAAGTAAAGTATTGGCAAATTTTTAAATTTCGAAATATCCGGGGTGGGAAATTTCTAAATGAATACCCTGTATAAACTGGCTCATAGCTGACTAAAAACGTTATAATAACACTTGTATGTATAGTGTAGTACTTGGACTTTTTAAATTTTTACATCGCGACACGTGTTAAAATACACTCTTAGTAATTTTTGATACACCCTGTATTATAATAATTTTATGCAGTTAACTAATTTAAGCTAATAAAATCTATAAAATGTATTAATTTACGCTCAGTTTAGCTTCTTTTACTTTAGTTGCAAAGGTCAAGAATAAAATTATGGACCGATTCTGAATCACCCTGTATATAGGATCTATATCTTAATTTCTTATTGAAAATATACCCCGCGTTAATTGCAGAAATGCTTTAAAATAACATGTAAAAATAAATTTATCCAATAAGTTAGCTAACTAACAGCAAAAAAAATTGTCCAGCAAGAATTACAATCTGAATCACTGTGCGGCGTTGATCGGGAAACGATGAGATTCGTAGAAGACGGTGCCGCGCAATATTATTATGGTTTATTGATCACCCAACGTTATTATTTAATTCAATAAAAATTCTATCGCTTTAGCCGTTAACAGGGCCGTAGCAATTATAGGTCTTGACAATAAGAAAAAACTTTGTGGTATTTTATGATTACAAAATAAAGGAGATTATTTTAGATCTACGATTAAATCTGAATTTTAATTTACAAATTATTGTTACTTACCTTTTTTTTAAGACAAAATTTACTGTTTACATTATTCTGAACTAGTAAAGGTACAGGGTGTTCCAAAATTGAGCGTTTTTCCAATGTTTCGGACAAATAAAACCCTTTATCAGTGCTAATTTATGATGAGGACCGAAACATCGGGTCAAAAATCTAATCACGTCATATTGTCGAGAAAAAAAATGGCAATGAGAATGAATTTTTAAATAACTTCCGAAGTAGAACAAAAAAATGAATTTTTTTTATTTATACTTTTTTTTTTGATTCTAATAAAAGAGGTAGAGAGAAAAAAATTTAACGTTTAAATTACCACATTTTTGGCTTCAAGATAGCATAGATAAGTGCATTTTTGACTCGACGCGGGCTTTCCGTTCCTCGGCAATCATTATTAAAATGTTACGTGTGACACGCTGTTGGATTTAGAATTAAAATTACTGTTTATTAAGAAGAACACAAAATTTTTGACTATTTAAAAAGCAAAGTTCGGGGATGAATCGTCGAATCGTAAAATTAAATAACATATTTTGGTAGAGGGAATATGGTGGCTGTGATAAAGTGACGTTCATCCGAAAACATCTTTGTAAAAAACTTGGTAATTTGATTGAGCACAAAATTGGGTAACTTTACCACAATTTAAACTTTTCCATATCTCGTATAGCTTCTCTCAATGGTCACCTTAGAAATTGGAATACCCTGTACACCATGTAAGCGATTTTCCCTGTAAAATGTTTTTTTTTAAAACTAAAAATTGAAGAAAAATATTGTTCATAAAAGATTTTAATTTTTTTTACAATGACTATATTTCAAAATTTTCAAACAAACCGTAATTTAGAAGTAGTACATACTCAAAACAATAGGTAAATACATATGCAATGTTTGCATTAAAAAGACAATGAAAATTTAGAAAAAATTTGAAGGAAGGATTGTAATCGTGAAAAAACCACTCTCCAAGGTTTTTTAGGATCTTCACGTTTTAGGGTCCCTACATGACGAAAAACATGTTTTCTCAATTCCGTCTGTCTGTCTGTCTGTCTATTTGCGGCGTAGCTAAAAAACTACAAATTTTGGTCAAAAATTAAGGGTCATGTGGGGAAGGCGAAAAAAAATGGCGTCCTAGTGAAGCTCATTAATATTAAAAAACGACTCAACCATTCAAAATTCAGCCTGAAAAAACTACTTTATGGTTTGATTTCAGATTGTTTGCCATAACTAATTGTGGTATAGGGATCAACTAGTAAAATAGTGGTATTAATTCAAATGGCGGCCAAATAAAATGTTGGTAAACGTGAAAAATCACCCTCTCAGGTTTTGCAAATCTTTACATTTTAGCGTTGCTAGATGCCAAAAAATATGTTTTATCAATTCTGTCATTCTGTCTGTCAGTTCGCGGCATAGCTTAAAGACTACTTACCCGATTTTTTTCAAATGTTGGTCAAAAATTAAGGGTCATATGGGTATGACTTGGTAATATTTTGGTAAAAATCCAAAATGGCGAAACAAATAGGCGGCCTAGTGAAATGTTAAAAAAATGAGTTTGAAAAAACTGCTTATTCAATTTATTTCAAATCTGACATAAACATAAAGTATTATGTTGGAATTAACTGTTAAAATTTTGGTACGAATCCAAGATGGCGAAACAAAATAATTTAAGTTATTTAAAACTGCAGCCAGAAAAAACTACTTAATGGATTGATTTCAAATTGCGTGCCATAACTAATTGTGGTACAGGGCCCAACTAGTAAAAATGTGTTACTAATTCAAGATGGCGGAACTAAATTGCGGCCAATTAAATTTTGTATAATCGTGAAGATCACCCTCTCAGGGTTTACATATCTTCACGTTTTAGCGTCTCTAGATGTCAAAAAACATGTTTAATCCATTACGTCGGTCTGTGTGTCAGTTCGCGACATAGCTTCAATACTACTTACCCGATTGACTTCAAATTTTGACCAAAAATTAAGGGTCATATGGGGATGGCCTGATAATATTATGATAAAAATCAATATGGTAGAACAATGTTAAAATTTTTTTGTTAGAGTGGTATATGATTTGTGGTTAAGATTCAGTTACAAAAAAACTAGTTTTTTATAATTTGTCGACGTTTCGCAATTTAATTGTTGCATCCTCAGGACACATATAGATCTATATACTCCATGAAACCCATATTATCAGAACTTTTACTCCGTTGTTCCGCATATATTTCCCAGATATTAAGTTTCTAAATGGTTTTCGTTAACAATCCTCTTGTTTTTATGTTAGAGTAGTGTATTATTTGGGGTTAGGATCTAGTAAAAAAAACAAAAGTCTATTTTTAAATAGTCGACGTTTCGCAACTGTATTGTTGCATCTTCAAGATACATATGTAGATTCTATATCCAGCATGAGACCTATATTATCAACGTATTCCGTTTGTTCGCAGATATTTCCCAGATATTAAGTTTCTAAATGGTTTTGGGTAACGATTCTCTTATTTTAGGGTGGTGTATTATTTGGAGTTAGGTTCCAATAAAAAACAAAAGACTTTTTTAAATTGTCGACGTTTGGAAACTTTATTGTTGCATCCTCGGGACACATATATAGATTATATTTCCTGCATGAAACCCATATTTTCAGTCTTTACCTACTACGTTGGACCGCAGATATTTCCTATATTAAGTTTCTAAATAGTTTTCGTTAACGATACTCTTGTTTTTATGTTAGAGTGGTGTTTTATTTGGGGTTTGAACCCAATAAATAAACAAATGTCTTTTTTTAAATTGTCGACGTTTCGCAACTTTATTGTTGCATCCTCAGGACACATAAATTTTATATCCTGCATAATACCCCTATTATCAGTCTATACCTACTCCGTTGGTTCGCAGATATTTCCCAGATATTCCGTTTCTAAATGGTTTTCGTTAACGATCTTATGTTATGTTAGAGTGGTGTATTGTTTTGGGTTAGGATATATCTGCAGCCAATGGACTAGGTAAAGACTAATATGGCTTTCATATAGGATAGAAAATCTATGTGTCTTGAGGATGCAACAATAAATTGGCGAAAGGTCGGCAATTTAAAAAAGGGCCTTTGCTGTTTTTTTTTACTGGATCCTAACGCCAAATAATACACCACTCTAACATAACAACAAGGGGATGGTTAATGAAAACCATTCTGAATCTTAATATCTAGGATATCTGCGGACCAACGTAGTAGGTAAAGACTGATAATACGGGTTTCAATTTAAAAGGGCAACACAAAAAACGACCAAATAAATTTTTTAAAAAATCAACGTAGAAACCCTTGTTCATTTGATTTTAAATTTTGCAGAAAAATTAAATGTGAAAATGGGATACTTATTGAATTTATTTTAAATTATGCCCAAAAATCAAACGTGGCACAGATATAAAGGAAATGGTAAACATATTGGTAGGAATCCAATCCAGGAACAAAATGGCCCCCAATAATAATTAAGAGACAGTATATGTAACACATATACATGACTCTGTACTGAACTAATTTGGAGATCACATTTCACTTTTCCTAATAAAAGTAATAATTCATAACGAGGGAAGTTCCGGGTAAAGGAATTTACTGATTTTTTTACATACTACAACATGAAAGTTATATTTAGAGTTATTTAATTATAAATTTTAACACGCGCTATACATGCAGATTTTTAAATATTAGTATATATTTTTGTTGTTCCTGCTATTACCTAAATAATTGCGCGGAACTGCGGAACTTCCAAATTTCTGCTTGAGACATTTTCTCTGTAAATATAGAAAAAAATCCTTGTGCTACTTTATTAATACAAAATAAAGCAGATTATTTTAGGTCTACGTTTAAATCGAAATTTTAATTTACAAATTATTATTACTTGCCTTTTTTTAAGATAAAATTTACTTTTTACATTATTCTGAACTAATAAAGTTACAGGGTGTCCCAATATTTCTTACTAATAAAATCCTTCATCAGTGCTAATTTATGATGAGGAACGAAACATCGGGTCAAAAATCTAATCCTGTCATATTGTCGACGAAAATAAATGGCAATGAGAATGGATTTTTAAGTTCGGAGTATAACAAAAAATGAAGGTGAAATATTTTTGAATTAGGTACTTCTTTTCTGACTCTAATAAAAGAGGTAGAGACAAATAAATTTTACATTTTCAATACCACATTTTTACCCACTTCAAAATGACGTAGGTAATTGAATTTTTGACCCGACGCGGGATTTCCGTTCCTCCGCAATCATTATTAACTAGCATTGATGCTGTTGGATTTAGAATTACAATTACTGATTATTAAGAAGCACACAAAATTTTTGACTATTTAAAAAGCAAAGTTTATGACGATCGTTCGGAGATTAATCGTCGAATCGTAACCTTAATAACTTATTTTGGTAGAAGGAAAAAGATGGCTGTGATAATGTAACATTTATTTGAAAATATCTTTTTAAAAAACTCGGTAGAAAATTAAAAGGATTTTCAAAAATCTATATTTTTCCGAATATTTTCGGAAGTACTATAAATATCCTCAATTTCAAAACGGCATTTGAATGAGTACAAAATTGGGAAACTTTTTTACAGTTTACACTTTTTCATATCTCGTATAGCTTCTCCCTCCTAGAATTGGGATACCCTGTACACCATGTGAGCGATTTTCCCTTTTGTTTAATTAAAAATTAAAAAAAAATTGTTCACAGAAGATTTTTATTTTTTTTTGCAACGACTTAGGGCATAGATAAGTAAAAAAAAGTTGAAATAAAATGACTTTATTTCAAAATTTTCAAACAAAACATGTACTTTAAAAATAATACATAATCAAAACAAAAGGTAAATAAATATGCAACGTTTGCATTAAAAAAGAAAATGGAAATTTAGAAAAAATGTTAAAATAAACTTATATTTAATTACTAAATAAGTACTAATCCATAAATATTGAATATATATAATTTACGCAACTGGTGTTCTTTTTACTTCTCTTGTAAAAAGGAAGTATTGTAATCGTGAAAAAATCACTTTCTTTTCTCAATTCCATTCGTCTGTCTGTGTTTTTTTACATACTAACATAAAAGTTATAGGCATTTTTTCCTTAAATTATTTCCGTGAATTAAACACATGCTAACGAGGTCCCGCGATTTCGTTCGGGTATGACGCTAACGAAAGAGATGTAAATAGGTAGGTACTTAAATTGCCTTATTTTTTTTAAATTTTAGAAACCACGTTGTTGCATTTTCGTTCAATTTTTCAACAGGGCTTGAGAGATTTTTGTTTATAAATGATTTCCGATTTTTTTGGAACACCCTGTATACATTTTTAAAATATGTGTAGAAAATAAAATGAATAAACCTGATCAAGCGTTGTTTTGAAAAATTAACCGTTTTTAAATAAAACATATTGTATTATTTAATCCCCCTGAAATTTGATTTTTGAGCAGAATCGTGATTAATCAGTGGCCCGATTTTTTGAAACACCCTGTATGATTTTTTAAGAAACCTTAAAATATATTAAATAACAAAATAAAATACACGAACTTAGGCGTTGTGCCTAAAAACCAACCGTTTTTTTAAATAAAAAATATTGTAATATTTAAGGGGCAGTTTCACCGCCAAGTTTTGAAAAATTCCTTCTTATCCAACCTCTACATTCTACTACCAACCAAAATTCGAGTTTTTTCGTCAAGCAGTTTGAGCAGAATCGTGATCAATCCGTGACCCGCTTTTTTTGAAACACCCTGTATACAATACAAAAAAATAGATGTGAAAGGTCTCGGTTACCAGACGATCATTAAAAACAAAATCATATAAATCGGTGCAGTACAACTCTCTCACGAACTTGCTGAAAACTTTAGCTCAGTGTTTTAAATATATAGATTTTACAACAAATATTAAAAAGCACTAACACGTTTTTTTAAATAGCAAACCATTGTTTTGTGTTTTGAATTGTTTCACTGAATAGAAATAGTAAATATTAAACTTACTATCAGGAAAGGAAACTAAAAAAATTATGTAATCGACAAAATTCTTATTTTTCTATGTGGTTTATTTTCCAAATCTTTATTTTCGTGACTATGCATTTTTTATTCTTTACATTGATACATCCCGTCATTTTGTTACGTTATGTTGAACTCGTACCAGTTTATCCTTATATCACATTCAGTTGAATAAGATTTTTTTTGCGTTCATTTAAAAAGAAATATTTGGCCGCCATTTTGTTCCGCCATCTTGAATTCGTAATACAACTTTACCAATTTATCTCTATATCACATTTAATGCATGCATACATTTTGAAATAATCTAATAATAGTTCCTTCAGGTTCATTTTTTAAATATTTTGCTAGGCCGCTATTTTGTTTTACTATCTTATGTTCATACCAATATATTACCAGTGTATTCCTATGTAACACTTGTCTTTTGTGCAACATTTGAGGAAATTGGATAACTAGTTTTTTAAATAATATTTTTTTAAAGTTTCTCAAGGCCGTTATCTTGTCCGGCATATTCGATTTTTACCAAAATATTTCTAGGTTATCCCCATATGACTCTTAAACCAGACAGACGAACCGATGGCAATAAAAACATTTTTTGGCATCTAGGGACGCTAAAACCTGAAAATATTTAAAAATTAAAAAATAAATGTTTTATTTGGCCGCCATTTTGTTCCCCTATCTTGAATTATACCCCAATTAGTTATGGCACACAGTTTGAAATCAATCTATTAAGTAGTTTCTTTCAGGCCTGATTCTTCATTTTTATGCAAGATTTAAAATAAATTGGTTAAGTAGTTTTTAGTAATAATTTCACTAGGCCGCCATTTTGTTTTGACATTGTATTTTTGCCAAAATATTACCAGGTCATTCCCATATGACAATTAATCACAGAATTAAACTGTGCATTAATTTTTGACCATAATTTGTAGTCAGTCAGGTAAGTAGTTTTTAGCTATGCCGGGAAGATACGGACCGACAGAATTAAGATAACATGTTTTTCGGCATCTTGGGACCCTGAAACGTAAAGATCTGAATGAATCTCCGAAGGTGTTTTTTCACGATGACAATACTTTCCTTTTACGAGGGGAAGTAAAGATTATATTTGGCCGCTATTTTGTTTTGCCATCTTAAATTCGTAACACAACTTTACCAGTTTATCTCTATGTCACACTTAATGCTTGTATAAAATTTGAAATTAATGTCATTTTAATGAAATTAATTTCAAAATAATGAAATTTGAAGAAATTGTATAATTAGTTTTTTAGTAGCAATTTTTTTTAACGTTTCACTAGATCGCATTCCGGCATATCGGACTTTTATCAAAACATTACACAGCCACATGTGACCATCAATTGATGACTAAAATTTGAAGTCGCTAAGGACGCTAAAACTTGAAAATATGTAAAACCCGAAACGGTGATTTTTTCGCGATTATAAATATTTTATTTGGCCGCTATGGTGTTTCGCTATTTTGAATTAGTACCACAGCTTTACTAGTCTATACCACAATTAGTTATGAAACACAATTTGAAATCCGTCCAGTAAGTAGTTTTTCAGGCTGAATTTTAGAATATTTTATTTATTATTTGTTCCGCCATCTTGGATTAGTACCAAAATTTTTTCACTTGATTCCTACATATTACTTGATTTCTGTACACAATTTTAGATAAATTGGATAAGTAATTTTTTAGTAAAATGTTTTATAACATTTCAGCAGGCCACCATTTTGTTTTGCCACATTGGATTTTAACCAAAATGTTACCGTGTTATCCCCCGGTAACCCTTAAATTTTGATCAAAATATAAAGTCATTCGGGTAAGTAGTTTTTTAGCTATGCCGCGAACAGGCAAAACAAGTTTTTCGGCATCTAGGGACCTTGAAACCTGAAGATCTGAAAAACCTCGGAGGGTGATTTTTTCACGATTTCAATATATCCCTTTTACGAGGGAGGTAAAAATAAAATAGGAATGTGCTAACCGTTTTGCTCCAGGCTTTCGCTAAGTCAAACCGTTTGCATTTTACAGGTTGTCAAAATTATAAAATGAAAATTTTCCTCAATATTTTAAAATCAATTAAATTTAGGTCCATGGTGCATACAGTGTGTCTGAAAATGATGATGGATGTATATCGCGATATCGATTTATTTTCATTTTTAAAATCTTTCAGACCCCTTTAAGCATGTATTTCACTTGTTTATAATACATATATATATATATATATATATATATATATATATATATATATATATATATATACATTTATTTTCTAATAGCCAAGCTTTCAAAATAATTCACTTCTTCTCCAGGGCTCCATAATAACATAATTATCAGAAAATTTAGGACTTTTTTACAATTAAAAAGTATTTAGACTAATTAAAATGAAAAGACAATTTTGACGGAATTATCAGAAAATATAAAATTATATATTTGACATATTTAACGTATTTCTGTCATTATTGTTTAATAGAAAAACAATTGGTTTTAAGTTGTTTATTTCTTGTCAAATGATGTCAACATTTCAGTAGTTCCATCTAGTCTATCCAATTTTATATTTTCTCAAAATTCCCTCAAAATTGTCTTTGCATTTTAATTAGTGTAAGTACTTTTTAATTGTAAAAAAGTCGTAAATCTTCTGATAATTATGTTATTATAGAGCTCTAAACAAGAAATGAATTATTTCGAAAGCTCGGCTATTAGAAAAAAAAATTATTTATTAAAAATTATAAACAGAATCCCCCGGTATTTCTTTATACTATTGGTAGTATGCGGCTCTTACCTACAAGCACATGTATTTATCAGGCGCCATAAGGTCATGACCCATCTAATTAATTTTAAAAACAGTACTAATCAAGAGAAGAAAGTTCCAATACTCAGAGATTCAAAAAACATCAAATTCCTGTGATGTAACATTTGTAAGATTATTAGGACCCTGCATAGTTTATTTTGTATTTCAATTTAATTTTAGCAAGGACATTCGAAAAATAAGATTCAAAATAAAAAACACTTACCTTTCCAAAATATAGGAATTGCATTTTTCTTCAGTAATTGTCTTTCGCCACTTGAATACAAATCGTGTTTAGAAAACTGATTTTCACATAAACGTTTATTTATTCAACATTGCCACAGTTTCGTACCCATTGACAAAAAATGTCGGGCCTCATCACGGGGAATTTAAAAAAGCTCACAAATTATTTTTCTTTTTTCTTTTATTGTTGCATCCAACATACACACACTCTATTTTTCTGGCAGACATACTTGCCTTAATTAACAGTTTCACAAGAATGAAATGAACTCCAGTTTCATAGAGTTAAAAATTCACGAGTTTGACTCGAAAACGAGCAAAAAACAATTACCACTATGATGTAAACAATACAGGTAAGCGGTTCGTACATCTCCGCCGATTATCCAATCTATCCGCTGTAAACGACTGGCAGCGGGCTGCGCCGAGCAAATCTCGGACACCTTTCCTGGCGGCGACGATGTCGCCACCTACATCTCGGACACCTTTTGTGCCACGAATTCGCCCATAAGGTTGCGCATCTTCCTTTTTCCTTCAATCAACGATAAATGTTACAAGGGAATGAAATGCAGAGGCGTAGCCACTTTTAGGGGCGTGGGAGAGCAGGGGAGGGATAATCATAAATAAGGCAGCCAAAGTAAAACTGGACTAGAAGTACTAAAATAAATGGATAGCCTCTGCACTAAAATAATTGGATAACGTCTTCACTCTGGTCGATAAAGAATTTTTTTGCATCCCTTGGGAATTTTTGGATAGTTTTTTGTCACCGTGGGCGCAGGTAGCCTAAAAAGCTCCCACCTGGCTACGCCACTGACGAAATGGTAGCATTTTGGTGAAACCGCAATAGGGTTAAAGAAAACGACAAGCTAGCAAATTTTTACACAAAAATCAAATGTGATAAAAGGCTGAACTGATAAAATTTTGATGCGAATCCATTAAGCGAAACAAAATGGCGATTTTATAAAATGTTTAAAATATTATTATCAAAAAACTAGTAACTCGATTAAATTTAAATTTTGCAGGGAAAACACGTGTCACACTGTTATATAGGGATAAAGTTGTAAAGTTTTGGTGTGAATCCAAAATGGCGAAACAAAATAGGGCGAATTATAAAATATCTACTCCGATGTTATGTTTGACGCAAGTAACGTATTTATTATTTTCATTATTATTACGTTAATATCGTAAAAAAAAATTCGGCATATAATGTAAATTAGAAATTACACAAATCCGACTACTTCCGGAGATATCCATGAAAAACCGAAAATCGACATTTCCCTTTTTGTTTTTTTAGGTTGCATTTAAAGAGATCTTACAAAATAAATTTTACATCTTTATAGCGATTTTTTCTCCTTTACAATATGATGCACTCAGATTTAAAATTCGACGCTTCCTTTTCGAGGCCTTATCATTAACTTATTTTTTTAAAAACGGACCTGGTCATTTTATTTCATTTTTAACATACCCTTGGCGTCTTAGAAACAATGATGTAATGCAACTGGTACATTTAGACTACCTAAACATTCTCATTTTTGAATTCGGCAAGATTCTGGTTTCTGTCTTTCTCTAATACATTTTCTCTTATGGGTAAATCTTAAATCTCCTGCTTAAGCATTAAGTATGATACATTGTTGATTTCGGAAGGCTAAGCGCATGTTAAAATTGAAATAAAAAATCCAGGTACGTATTTTAAAAAAATGAGGTTGATGATGAGACCTCGAAAACGAAACGAATTTACCAACTTTGGCAACAGGATATTATTCGACATTAAATTTTGCAGCTTTTCTATAATTTAACCGACCTTCTGTTTCTTACGGTTTTTGAGATGCCTATGCGATCCCATCGAATTTGTAACACCCTGTATGTGGAATTGTCTTAGTGTGAGCTTTTCATTTTGATTCCTATAAAAATAAATTATATTTGTTAAAGTCAGGGATATTCTGGTAAGGTGCTTGCAAGTCCCATAGTTACCCCTCTGTTAGTACAACAAGTATTTAAATTGATTTTAAGAAAAGCGTTTAACGAATGTGCGGTAATTTAATATATCATTCTGGAAAAAAGGAAAAACATTATAATAAAAATTAGCAATGCAAGCGGCGTAGATTTATGATATTATTTGAGCACGTCGTTACGGCGCAGTCAAATATGTTTTTACACAAAAGAGTGTAAAAGTGGGAATTTACGAGTGCACCGCATATTAACTGCTTATTTCCGTCGTAACGGAGCGGCGGAAGAATTATGAAACAATGAGTTATAGGGTCATAAAAGCGTTATTCTTTCTATGTGGTTAGAGAGCCACTGCATGCTAGTTCGAATATCAAAAAACGGTAATTTTTTGTTGACAAAGATATATACCACGTTTTCTTTTAGCACACATTTGTATTTTAAATCAAGACAGGGGCACATTTCTCATTCCAAAGTGAAAAAGCACTTCCTTTCACAAACCTGTTTTTTTGTTTTGGAATTATAAAAATCGTACTCCACTGTCAAAATTAACAATTTTCATTCTCATATTTCGATCTCAGACTTTTTTATTACCTTCGTAAAAATATTGTTCGTGAAAAAATCACCCTCCGAGATTTTTTTAGATGTTTACGTTTAACGGCCTCTAGATGACGAAAAACAAGTTTTCTCAATTCCGTCGATCTGTCTGTCTGTCTGACTGTCTCATCGCGGCATAACTAAAAAAACTACTTACCCGATTGGTTTCAAATTTTGGTCAAACACTCAGTCAAGCATTAAGGGTCATATGGGGATGACCTGGTAACATTTTGGTAAAAATCCAATACGGCAAAGCAAAATGACTGCCTAAAGAAATATTAAAAATTATTACTGAAAAACTACTTATCTAATTTATTTCAAAGTTTGCACAAAAATCAAGTATTATATAGGAATCAACTGGTAAAATTTTGGTACGAATCCAAGATGCGGAACAAAACAGTGCTTTAGTAAAATATTTAAAAATTGAAGCCTGAAAAACTACTTAATGGGCTGCTTTCATGCCATAAATAATTGTGGTATACAGATAAACTAGTAAAACTGTGGTACTAACTCAAGATGGCGGAACAAAATGGTGGCTAAATAAAATATTTGTAATCGTGAAAAAGCACCCTCTCAGGTTTTACACTTATACTTTTCATGTTTTAGCGTTTCTAGATGCCAAAAAATATGTTTTATCAATTTTGTCGGTCTGTCTGTTGGTTTGTCTCTCTGTCTGGCATAGCTTAAAAACTACTAAACCGATTAACTTTAAAATTTGGTCAAAAATTGAGGGTCATATGGACATGACCTGGTAATTATTTTGGTAAAAATCCAATAGGGCAAAATAAAATGGCGGCGTAGTGGAATGTTAAAAAGTTATTACTGAAAAACTACTTACCCAATTTATCTCAAATTTTGTACTAAAATCAAGTGTTATACAGGAATGAACTGGTAACATTTTGGTATGATTATAAGATAATAAATCAAAATGGCGGCCTAATAAAATATTTAAAAAATGAGCATGAAAAAACTGCCTATTAGATCAATTTCAAATTTCTTACAAGCATTAAGTGTGATATAGAGAAAACAGGTAAAGCTGTGGTACCAATTCAAGATGGCGGAACAAATTGGCGGTAAAATAAAATGTTTAAAAAATTTACGTAAAAAATCTCATTCAATTCAATTTTGCTGAAAAATTAAATATGATATAGGGATAAATTTGTACGAATTCAACATGACGTAACAAAATTGCGTTGTGTGTTAATATAAAAACTACTTATTGAATTTATTTTAAATTATACCTAAAAATAAAGTTGGTACTGGGTAAAACTGGTAAAATATTGGCAGGAATCCAATATGATATAACAAAATGGCGCCGAACAAAAATGTTTTAAAAAGACAGTACAGTATGTGTTACTAAATGACTATGTACTGAACTAAATTGGGTCACACTTCACTATTCCTAATAAAAGGAAAGATTCATAATGAGGGAAGTTCCGAGTAAAGGAAATTTATCAATTTTAAAGTTGTTTTTCTGTTCTCTTCTCTGAACAAAATGATAGAGCACACCTCAGTTATATCTGCTTTAATTTTTAAATAGCCCTTAGTAGAGGACCGCAATATTAAAAACCTAAACACTAAATAGATTTGGTTTTTACTTAACCGCATATTAATAAAATTCCTAGTTGAGTTCATTTATGTATTATTAAGCATTTTATTTTGATGGAATCTTTTTATCAGGCAAAGATTAGGTGCTTAGGGTGGACATATCTGGCTGAAACTTACTAGTATAAAAGTTTTTTTTTTGTCCCACCAATATTAAAACAAATCATTTTACGCATACGATATACTTAAAAGCGTATATTTATTTAACTAAAACATAAATATTAACTTTTAGATTATCAAAAAAAACTGAACTGTGAGTCTAGTTGCTTTAATCTCCTGAATTAAATTAATTCATGTTAGAATTGTTTTCTTTATTTTAATTGCATTAAGCTGTTGGATGTCTTGAAATGGCAGCAGCTCACCTAGAGGTTTGCGACAGCGAGAGTAGGCTTGTCTCAGTCTCGAAAAATATTTATGGTCGTATCCGTATCAATCTCGGTCTCGGTCTCGAATATCGAGGCCGAATAAGAAACTTTGTTGCTAGTTACGTTAAGCCCATTATAAGTATAACCATTAAGAACCAACGATTGGCGTAGTAACTATAACTGCATCAAGAGATAAACCATTCAACTTTTCAACACGTAAATATTTGCTTGTAGTGCTGTAAGAGTTTTTTCAAGACTAGTGTTTAAATGTAAATAAAAATAAAATTCCTACTGATTCTTTGTGATTGTATTAAAAATAGTGAACATAACTCGTGTGAAAGTGATCGTTTTGAAACTCGATTGATTTATAAATAACGAGGAGGTTGTTTGGAATCTTTTGCTCTCAACACTTTTAATCTAAATAAAAATAACACATACCGAACTTTTTTTTGGACTGATAGTGCAAAAAATATACTCATTTTGCATTTAGTTATATAAATATCTATTTATAGATGTTGAGTGGGAAATCCTTTTCTTCTAAAAAAGGGAAAAACATATCTTAAACTAAGGTACTCTTTTATCCATTAAAAAAATTGTTAAAAATATTCAATTTTTAGAAGTTTTTTCTTATTTTTTACAATAAGATTTTCAAAATTAATAAATACTGCCCGATAAATTGATTAGAGACTAGTTTCACATCAAAACGAGAACTGTGACGTGAAAAAATTAACGACTTTGCTAGGCATTTAAGCAAGATACTATTAACGTCTAGCTACTTTAACCTCTCCTCTTCACTTCCTCTTTCCATCAAAACCAGCTTAGCCATACAATATGCACGAAATTAGTTTCAATGTTATAAAGATACGACATATTGGCAAAAAAGTTAATACCATAAAGTCCTCTGGTATTCCGGCCATAACCCTATAAAAGTGGGTTTCCGAATGGGCCCCTATCCTCACCTGGTTATTCCAAATGTCCTAAGACAAGGTCATTTTTCCTAAAAGCTAGAAATCTGCTCGTGTACAGCCTATTCCCAAAAAGGACTTTAAAAATATTCCCTCTAACTACAGACCTTTATGCCTCCTCACAATTATGCGTAAGGCAATAGAGAAGTATATCAATCAAATCTTGTAAAATACCTTGAGAAGTATAAGCTTATACACGACAGGCAATACAGCTTCCACCACCAAAGATCTAAAGCGGATCTTCTTACCTTCGTAAGCCACAATTGGAATAAGTCTATCGTATTCCACAGTTGAGAAGTATAAGCTTATACACGACAGACAATACAGCTTCCGCCATCAAAGATCTAAAGCGGATCTTCTTACCTTCGTGACCCACAATTGGAATAAGTCTATCGTATTCCACAGAGAAGGCCAAATTATTGCCCTCGACATATTGCACTTCTTACCAAACTTCCTCACTATGGTCTTCCTCCAAAACATTGTAGGTACTTTCAGCAAATCAACGCAGGCGTTCCATAGGGCTTAGTGTTAACACCTACCCTATTCCTTCTGCGCATCAATGCAATTTCCCAAACCTGTCTCAAAGACCGAAATTGATGATAAACATAGAGTAATGACTATCCGTAATCGAGGACTTCATTAAAATCGTAAAATGGGGAGCAGAGAACCTTGTCAGTTTAACGACACTAAGAAGCAATCTTGTTTACTTACTAGCTCACAAATCATTCAAATCAGTAATCAAATGCTTGAGGCCAAAGATTCTTTTAGCCTAGTGGGTATCAATTTTCAGAAAGATCTTCGCTGGCATGATCACATCATCTCAATTACCAAAGCAGCCGCAAAGAAATTGGGTTTTCTTTTCCGAGCTCGAAAATACTTTTCTTCTGCCAACCTGTTTACCCCCTTTACACTTCGCAAATCAGATCCTGCCTTGAGTATTCCTCGCACATATGGGGAGCGCCCTTTCCTTCAATCCTTAATATTCTTGACTCCGTCCAGAGAAGAGCTATTCGTCTGATTGATAATCCAAACATCACAAGGATCTGACTCTGCTCCACAGATACTACCACGGATTCTGTACTTATGAAATATCATCGATTACGCCCTCCTTAGTCATTTCTGCCAGGGAGACACGGGCATCAAACCATATGCATCCCTTTACGGTCCAAACTCCAAAGAGCAAAGACCAAGGAGTATCCAGATTATGGAATGTGTTACCAGCAATTATCCTTTCCTTCTTCTCCTAATCTGCCTATCTAGTCTATCCTAGTCTTTAAATCCCGCATTAATAAACTTTCCCGGTCTTTGTTTAAAGCAACCACTGTACCAAGTACTTAGGCCTTCGGCCTTCGTTTTCTGTTCATAGATAAAATAAAAATATGTTATTGAAAACACCATGTGTATTATTTGTTATCACAAAAATGTAGAATTGTATTCCCTTAATATTTACCACCTTCTCTACAGTGAATATTAAATTTACCACAGACACTAAATTTTATCAAACCAAGGAAAACTATCAAAAAGGTAACTCTCTATTGAGTAACGATTACGACCGCTATAAAATATTACATTTATGTTTTATTGTTGTAGACTGTATTTATGGAACATAATATTATTTATAAGTTTAGAAATACTGGCAAGTTATTAAATTTAAAACTACATAAACTTGATTTACGACGTGAACAATCGAACGCAATAAAAAGAATGACTGCAGAAAATTACACATTGTAAAAAGTTTCCGGCGAACAATAATTCCAGGGTGTAGAAAAAAAACGGGCGAGTACAATCCGCGAAACTTGTTAGGTTAAATAAACAGTTAATGTTTTGCCGTATCATAAGATTGCCAACCGAAATCATTTTTAAGGACAGGTTCAAAAACAAGGGGATTCTTGCAGCGACAATCTTAATTAAAATTTAGATGGTTAATAGTTTCTTTCTCTTGCCGCGAGAAAAAGTATGTTAGAGCAATATAAAATAGAAATATAACGTATGTGGTGAGGTCAAGATTTTTGATACTTTAATAATATAATTTTGTATATCTGCATTCTGCTGTATCCCTATGTCGCGTAAGTTACATGCGCATTGTTTGTGTGCAAAATACTTTTGTAAGTTTTAAATTGATTCGACGCTTGTTGCCAAGACCCTCTCAAGTTAGGGTTGCCAAGTTTTCGAAATGGAAAAGCGGGAGGTTTGAAAACAAAGCTGTTCACTTACCTGAGGCAAAATTTTTGAGTGCTACAAAAAATTTTTTACGAAACAGCCAAGGAAAACAGCCTATAACAAACTATCAATAAATTTTTATTAATTATTTATTCATTCATTTATTTATATATTTATTTATTTATTCATTTATTTATTTATTTATTTAAAAGTAGGTACAGGGTTATTGATTATAAATGTCCCCCCCTTTAACTTTTTTGTTTAGCATTTTAGGAAAAAAAATTAAATATAAAAGTTGCTTGGAATAAGTTAAATTTTTAAAATATTATATTTCTAAATATACATATACAACTTTGTTATTTTCAATACGATACCATATTTTTTATTTCATTTTTTGATTCTACATAAAATTCTAAGCATATTTGATGTAGCATACCCTATACCTAACTTCAACTGTCTCCAAACTATAAACAATTGAAAATTGGCACTTTTTGCACTTTGACTCATTATAGTGGCAAAACGGTTAAAGATAAAGGAAAATAAATTTCACTTTCCCATCTTAAATTTTTAAGAGCTATGTGATGGTCGTAATTGATGGTACCAACGAAGGTACCAAATTTGGTACCAATGGTACCCACTGTATATTTATGTTATTAGATAGCTTTTAAAAAGTTAAGATAGGAATGTAAAATTTATTTTCTATCTTTAACCGTTTTGCCACTACTTATAATGAGTCAAAGTGCAAAAAGTGCCAATTTTCAATTGTTTGTAGTTTGGAAACAGTTCAAGTTAGGTATAGGATATGCCATATCAAATATGCTTAGAATTTTACGTAGAATCCAAAAATGAAATAAAAAATATGGTATTGTATTGAAAATAACAAAGTTGGCAGTTGCTGCACATTTGTGACACACCCTGTATATTTAGAAATATAATATTTTAAAAATTTAACTTATTCCAAGCAACTTTTATATTTAAATTTTTTTCCTAAAATCCCAAACAAAAAAGTTAAAGGGGGGGGGGGACATTTATAATCAATAACCCTGTACATACAAGAATAAAAAAACAATATTATGCAGTCTATAGCATCGGTATTTATTATGTATAAAACCTAATAAGTATGCAAACACAATTTCAAGACATTTTTTTTTGTTCACATTTTCCAGCTGCCTTTGCATTTTTCCAGTATTTGCTTACCATCTGCTGTTTTGAGATATTTCGCAAATTCTGTGCACGACTCGGTAAAATTATGTTTCACCATTAGCTCAGCTTCTAAAGTTTTGACACTTAGATTGTTTCTGTCCTTTCTCCATGCATGTGTCATCAAACTGAAAATTCTCTCACTCATAGCATTTGAATGAGGCACGGCAAAGGCAACTGATGCGATTTTTTCAAAATTAGCTGCAACATGATTTTGAAAAAAGCAAACCCACTGCTTATCAATAGAAATATCAGAAACATTTGCTGGTAAGTTCTTATAAAACTCCGAGAGTTCAACATATTCTTCAAAAAGCGCGTCCTCATGAACTTCAATATGGAAATCTGAACAAATTTTGAAAAAATCTTCTAGTTTTGGTTTGTTCTTTAGGATCATAGCGCTCAGGCACTTGAATTTGTTGTCTTCATTGTAGTTGTACCTAAAACCCAAAAAAATAATTATGTCTTAGATACCTCGATAATACATTAAAAATATTCCACAGTGACTACAATATTTATGATTCAGCACAACAATAATTATTTGAATAGTAGATAGAACTGAATGTTTTGCAAAGCATATTTTGAAGGATTTCTTACCATTTTTCCAAATAGTTGATGATTCTTTCTAGGAATGCATCCGCTTCACGCTTGAACAATTCTACTTTCACGAGGTCTTCACATTTTCGCAAAAAAGAATTTGCAATAGACCCATAGAATTGTTCTTCTCTTTTTTTAATTAATGAGAGTTTTAAACTGTTCATTATCGTAAATAATTCAATCGCCAGCGTCTCGCTCGATTCCAATTTCCCAATTATTCCATTCATCAAATGTCCGACGTGTAGTATGAGTCCTGAAACATCAGAAGAAGATAAGATAAAGCAAAAATGAACCCAACGGTTTGAAAATGGTTACCTAAATATGCTTCAGCTAATTCGTCTTCAAAAAATTTCTTCAGCATTCCAGGTGGGGATTCCTGGGAAAGGAAATATGACTTAACTGGAGCAAAATGATTCAAAAATCGTTCAGTTGCAGGAATTAATGAAAGCCATCTTGTTGGTACACTTCTTAAAAGCTGCGACCATTCTTCGTCACAAAAAATGAAAAATTCTTTGAGCTCAGTAACTTTCTTTGTGCTGCTACTGAATTCGTTGAAACATTTGATAACGAGAGACTCCACGTCATATTTTAATGCGACTTGTCCAAACTTTCCTGCATTATGGATTATATGGCAAACACAACCGACAGGAATCAGTCTTTCATTTCTCTTGCGTAGCTCAGTGAACACACTCTGTTTTTTTCCGAAATTAACAGATGCGTTATCTGCACAATATGCAATCACATCCGCAATATTTAGGCCAGCTTCGTCTAAATGGTTGATCAAACTCTGAGCAATATCTGTTGATTTTTCTGAATCACTTGAATAAAAGCTTAGCAATTTTGTGTGAACCCCCGACTCTTTATTGAAATATCTCACGATAAGAGGAAATAACTTGACATTTCCTTTATTCGAGGCATCTGTCGCACTCGAAAATGACTTGTTATTCACTAGATCTTTCAAAATTCTATTTTTGACTCTGGCCTAAGGACTCTTGTAATAATTTGCGTGGCTTTTGTTCTACCGCAACCATATTTTTGTGCTATTTTTGAGTCACAAAATATAGTTTTAAACAATTTTCCACCGCAGTCTGTGGATGCGTAGCTATGCGAGTGCTTCACACTGTGAAAAATGAAGCTACATTCTGCATGTATCGTTGCCAGTTCATTAACAGAATCATTTTTAAAAACATGATCGATTTTCTGAACTTTTGAAGTTGCTAAAATGTTTTTTTTATGTTTGTCAGTTTTCATATGTTTCGAGATATCATTCTCTCCACCATGATTAATACTAAATTGCGAACCACAAGGTATGCATCTAGCCTGAGATAGTGATGACCCTTGTATTATATTGGGATATTTTTTACACCACTCTTTATTAAATTTAACTTCCCATTTTCTCTTCTTAACATTGACGCGCGGCCGCGGGGAATCTAATTCTTGATGGGATGTCGAAGTGCTCGGCTCTGTCATGGCTTTATGGGAAATTTCATCATCACAATCAATCTCATTCTGGCACTGGCCGACCCAATCAATATCATCAGATGTACTACTATCTGATGAAAACATTTTCACCTTTCACCACAAAACTATTCGCAAAAAAAAATTAAACACAGACGCTCACAAATACCTGGAACACATCACTCGGGGATAATAATAATAACGATTGCTTTCTGGGAATCCCAAATCTAAACAATCTAATATTTGATATGTCATTTGTCAATCCTGTCAGGGTACATTTCAAGCTTCAGGCGCTTTTTTAAATCCCAGTCTTAAATATTAAAAATCCAAATGCAACCGGAAAAAAAAGAAGAGAATGCAAGAAAAAGAAGAGGTACTTTTAGTACATCTAGCTGAATCTGCTTCTGCCTTCTGCTAAATGCCAAAATTGTTGGAAAGCGGGAGTTTGCGGGAGTGGGCGGGAGTTTTGTTTAAGAGCGGGAGTATAGTTTTACGGCGGGAGGCATGACGAAAAATCGGGAGTCTCCCGCCTAAATCGGGAGGGTTGGCAACCCTATCTCAAGTGCAAGAGTAAAAGTAGGTATTGATATATTTGAAAATACACTTATATTCAGGAAACAGGTTATTTTGTACATATATATATATATATATATATATATATATATATATATATATATATATATATATATATATATATATATATATATATATATATACTTTAACAAAACAACATTCTAAAGTATAATAATAATTTGATTTACACCGATTTACGATTAAACGACTGACTGGTGTTTGTCTATAATTTTTTAAAAAATTGTCTATGTTTGCACGCTTTTTCAATTTTGCTTCGTTTTCTGCAAAAACAAAATATAAAATCAGTATCACTGCTATTATACGCCTGTTTTAGTCTAGCACCCAATACAGAACACAAAAAATTAACACTCAAAGCCATTACCGCATCTATAACTTTTGGAGCCCTAGGCTCGCTTGAAATTACGGGCTCCTATCGCCCCTATCCCCTCGGCCTACCTTTCTATCAAGACAGCTTAAAAATAAATTATCAACAATCGCTTTGAGGGCAGCCTATTTTGTCTTGTTCCACTTGGAATAACATTGTGGGGTGGGGATGTTCTTCTGGAGTAATTAGGGTCTTTAGACTTCCGAAGCAGGCAGTTAGGTTTTTATGTAGTGTTGCCCGAAGTGAACATTGCAAACCTCTCTTTATTACCTCCAATATAATAACACTTCACTCTTTATTTATATTTTACTAGGTTTGCGACATACACAGAAGAAAGTATCTGTTTCGCACACATTCTGAAAATCATAATTCTCAGACACGGTCCGCTAATCTAATAATAGCACCCAATTTAATTAAGACTTACAAAATCTCGGAAAACATTCAGTAAATATTAAACTTTACAATGCTTTCCCACAGACATATAAGGAACTGAAAATCCATGTGTTTAAAACTAAACTTAAAATTTTCCTTGTAAAAAAGGCTTTTATTCTATCCACCAGTATTTACAAAACCATCTGACTCTGTTTTTATTTTTTTTGTTTTGTATTGTTTTAACTATGTATTTACATGAATATATATTCTTTAAACTCTATGTTAGATATGAGCGTTTGAGTATAGCTAGTATTTTAAGTTTTCCTAAGACCTCAATTTTATATTCAACTTCATATTGACTTGCTATAATATTTCATTTAACAAATGCAGTCAAATAAATAAACAAATAAATAAAGCATTGCAGCCAGTGTCGGTTTAATTATTTTTGCCCAAACGTATTTACGGGCCCCAAGCTCGTGGGAAAAAGTTACGTCCAAAAAAAGGTCCTCTCTTCCATATAGCCGACACTTATCTCCTCCTTTAATATAATAATATATAAAAATTACCTACTTACTGATAAAATGAAACGAGGAAAATTATATAAACGATTTTTGTTCGATTGATCTTTACCGACGTAAAGCGCTCCGCTGCGACAGAAATGAACCTGCTGGTGAAGCTCAAGTATAAATAAAAGCCTGTTTGCCTGTTTGGCGTGCGTTAAAGTCTATACACAAGGCGAATTTCTTTACTTAAATATGCCCTTTTATAAATCGATAGTTTTTAGTTCTATCGATAGTTCTAAAACGATAGTTTCTTCTATGGACTTTAACCGGGCTACCGCCGGGTCCCCCAAAGGCTATAATAGGCATAACAGGCGCTAGTCTAGGGCCTCAGGTTCTTGGAGTCCTCATGCTAAGAATCGATATATTTTTTGTATCAAAGTGTCACTATAGTAAAGTTTAATCAAATTGTACTGGAAAATGTTGAATAGTGATACTTATTTGCACAAAACTTTTATGACCACTTGCACCGAGTGTTTAAGCTTTCCTTAAATTTAAATGGAGAATTGATTGTGCCTAAACTCTAATTTTTGGTTTATTTATTAAAAACTTTTTGGCGAAAGCGTGACATAAAAATGACGTGGTGTTGTGTTATTTGAACAGAGAAATCCCAGAAAGAAACTATTTTCCGAAAATGAAAAACCAGTATCCCGCACAGAAGCACACGGTATTTTGGCACAACATTTTAATTAGATTAAACCAAACGAGTAAATCACTGGAAGATCCAAAAATTAATGTATTAAATGGCGAAACATTAACAAGATCTTTAATATACTTTGAACAGAATATACGAAATAATTTTAAGGAAATTGACAAAGAAGTCCAATTTTTAACGGTATTTACTCCATATAAGGATTTAGAAACAAGAAAATTACAATTTGATGACACTAACGAAATTTGTAACCGAAACCATCAACGTCATTTGTGATTCTCTAATGGCAGAATTACACAGGAGAACTAAAATATATGTTGACGTTTTGAATTTTTTTTATTTGATGTATCAAAACAGGATCGTGACGAATGCATTAGTAGACTTAAAAGGATTTATAAAGATGACGTTGATACAGAGCACTTTCGCTATGAAATTTTGCATTTTTTAAACTTTGTGAAAGAAGAAAATATTTCGAATCCAGCCAGTATGTATAATTTAACTAATAATGATCTGAGATCAACTTTTCTCAATGTTGAAACTACATTAAAAATGTTCTTGACAATGCCTGTCAGCAACGCTTCACGGGGTCGTACTTTTTCAATTTTAAAACGGATTAAGAATTACTTACGAAGCTGTATGCGACAGGAAAAAAACTTTCGATCTTTCGATGTTATTTATCGAATCAAAAATGGTTGAAAGCATAGATTACAATGAATTAGTTTATGTTTTTTGTTAAATAAAGGCAAGAAAATGCTTTTTATAATAATAATTTGTATCATATGTATACCGAGAATATATTTGCTTGGATTGTTGTAATATTATTAGTATAATATGTTAATGTGTCTAACTTTTACCCCCCCCCCCTAGTCGAGGAAACATTTAAAGTGATTACAAGTAAATCCGGTTCTAACATTTTCAATGACATTTTCACAAAACCTAACCAATAGGATGACCGAAAGTTAAAAATGGTGTTGAACATGGCGAATATTAGATACAACTGCTTTAAAGTTATTCTGAGTCCTTAAAAGTTGAATTACGTTAACAAGAAGTATTATAAGAAAGTGCTCACGATCTATTACCTCATAATATTATTACTACTTAAGTTTGTATACAGTGAGGTTATTTTTCAAGTTCTTGTGTAGTTTTGGGTTCTTCTTCTCAAACCTCTTAGTAACGTTTTTTTTTAAAGTCGTCGTTCAGTTTTTACAGCAACCACCATTTTTTACTATAAAGTTGGGGCCTCATTTAGGTTAGTTAGATGTAGTAGACATACTATCCCAACCACCATAAGATGTACAATTGATTAATAATACAGTGGCGCATTTAAGAGGTGCGTTTGGTGGTTAAATCCCTCCTTCGAAATTGGCTGGTAAAACCCCCTCCAGAGCAAGTTTTACTTGAAACTAACAAGGACTTTTCAGTCCTCACTTAAGATAGAACTAATATAAGGTAAGGACTTTCTTTTGGTTGTTGACTATTTTAATCGTCTCAAAACCTCCCCAGATACAATGTCTATATACACCACCAAGTTGTAGTATTTGGAAATTTAATGCTACTTGGGAAATTTAGAGTTTTATGTTCATTTTGGTGATATCAGGACCGATTACCATTTAAGCACATTAAAATGGCTAAGAACAGCTAGGTAAAAATAATATCACCATATTTAAATTAATCGTATGTACAATAGAAATAAAAATTAATTGTCAATTGACGCTACTAATAGTAAAAAAAACCAATGGTAATAGGTAGTGAGAACGATAATAATAATGAGCTAAAAAACAAAATCTTAAAATAAAATAATATATTTCTTAGTGCTGTGTTTATGAAATTAACAAAAAAATAATGGTTAACATCGCTGTACAGGATGTCCCATTTTCGACACTTTTTCGTTTTTTTTTCACCATTTCACAATACTAGGCTACTTTTGATATAAAATTTACTGTACCGTAGTCAACGTTCTTATGTGCCGCCGCCGAAATTTAAAATGTTGGATATTGGGACCACCCTCGTATTCAGGTTATTGTTCGACTTCTCGGGAGGGCAAAAACTGGGTCTGATAAAGAATCCAACGCCTTAGTCAATTTTTTACTAGACATGTTATTTTTCAGATGACTCAATTTTTAATAGAACACTCACATTTTTGGAATTGATTAAATGCGATTTTTATTTCTCTTTAAAACAACAAAACATAGTAAAAAACCAACCTTATTTGTGAATTTAGTATAGTAGATGGCAATGGAATTGCAAATATTATTTAACTTAATTAAAGTAATTAAATATAACACAAGGCAATGTTTCTTACAATGTTTGCCTATTGTGGTGAATCTATATTATTAGCGAAGATAAAAGGATACGTTTTCACAATGCAATGCTATCTTTTTGCAACAAAAATACGATGCTCTAATCAAATTTTCATGCTCGCTTCGTTTTTGAGACACATGGCGACACTTAAAAGGGCAACCCTCGTAGCTCGGAATAGTTCTCACTATATGCAAAAAGCAAAAACTCTAGCTTATTTGTAAATATTGCTTAAAGTAGTTTTTTTAATGGGACACCTTGTTTATTATTAATATTTTATATCATGCCTATTTTTAGGTTTACAAAAATATATATTCTAAGTAATTTTAAAAGTTTTCCGTTACATTTTCTATTACTAGGCCATAACGTAAAAAATAATAAGTAGGCTGCAATGAAAACACGCATAACAATATTCTTTGATCGTTCCAGACGTTTGCCAAAATGTTTTCATTGTATTAAAGCTAATAATATTGTTTAAATTTTTTCATAATATGTAATAATAACTATAGTGCTTAGCCAATTTCACTTAAACTGAAATGAAATTAGTATAGAGTAGGGATCTTTTTTTTCGTTATTCATGGGTTAAGTAAACCGTCCCCTAGAGTCAGTGGTACTTAAAAAACTAAAATGAAATTACTGTAAAGAACTTTTTTTAGTCGTATATTTACGGTTATACGTCCATAACGTATAAAACAGTCATTTGTTGAAATTCATATCATCCCTATCCCTACCTTACTTGAATCTCTCACTCAGCGTAAATCCAATAATTTCATATACATTTTTCAAGGGAAAGTTAACCCACCCTCCTCCCCAGAACTGTACATATAGGCCACTGTATTTTTATGGAGACTTTTATTTTGATGTTCTATGCTTGTTCTAAATTTGAGCCGTATTTTTGTATTAGGCTTGAAAAGGGGCTACTTTTTCGCAATTCTGAGTAGTTAGGAGCGAGACTGCAGTTTATAAAATTCTGTATAAAAGAAATTCTGAAGGTTTTTCTCGTAGAATCAACCGTTTTGGTAATATCTGCTTTTTTGTCTAAAAAATACATTTTTTTTCACCCAACGCGTCAAAATAGTAGAAATACGTACATTTAGAGAAAATTAACAAGCCACTTGTAGAGTAGCCGGTTGAACATTTCCTCTACCAAAACGTTGCACTGGAAAAATTGCGTACGTTGGTACACGGATGTTGTATGTTTAAAGAGCATTTAATCGATAATTAATTTTAATATAAAAAAACTTCTGTTTTAGCGATCTTTTAGTAGTATTAGCTATAACTGTTTACTTCTTTTAATAATAAATTGCAGATATTTTTTATATTAAGTGTTTGTGTGTGCAATTTTAATTTTTTTTAAAATGGTTGTTGCGTCACCCTCTAGATAATTAAAGACAACCGTAGTAGGTAATCCCAAAATGCAACCTTTTCAATTTCAGCATGTATCTTAAAAACTAAGCGGGCTGTGAAATCTTTGATTGTGGCCTCGTAAGTTTCATAAAAAATATAGTAAAAACCTCATCTCTCAACCTTCACTAATAAAGGAAATTGTAAAATGCTAGACATTTGATTGGCAATATTAAAAGCTGCACAATGTAACAAAAATCCATACGTATGGTCTGGTCACAGACCTAGACTGTTTAGCTTAAGGAGTATTTAATCGGCAATACATTTTAATATTAAAGGGACGTCTATTTTTGGGATCTTTAGCCAAATTTATAACGTCATTTCTTATCGATGGATTGTGAATTTAATATTAACAATCGACGAACATCACTGCTGTGTATAGGATTAAATCGTTCATTTCCTTTTGTTAATTGTTTTAACTCGTTATTTGGCTATAAATGCTAATTTCTCGAAAAAAAAACCCAGAGATGGTATTATCTATCAGAAAATATTGGCTTAGGGGCCCATAGACTAGTAATATATTTTATATCGAGTTCTGAAAAAGACAAAGTTCTTATTTTTTTCCTTAATGCTTAATAATATATGGGTGACTCCAATAAGGCATTTCATTGTAATGACGTTATAGGTAAATATCCGATAGTATAGAAAAACTCGGTGTAGTCTTAGCAGACATTATTATTATTAATGAAGTAAATTCAATCTACAAGACATTTTTTGGGCATTTCATCATTAAACATAAATATGTCACTAGGATTTGGTGCCAGGAATTAGTTTAAAATTAAAAAAAATTACAATATTTCAAAATGTTTAGGCAATAGAAACACTAAAAATAACGTTTATTAGCTTTTTCTATCAATTATTATTTAAATGTCCAGATGGCAGACTGGTAACCAAAAGAGGAGATATTTTTCCTAACTTAAAAGAGAAGATAGTGGATAAGTACCTGTGAAAACTTCAAACTAATTTAATCGTTACGTTCTGGCTAACTGCGATAAAAGACATCAAGATTATAAAACAAGCCCTTAAGGCCGGTCGGCACTGAGCGTTTCTGCGATGCCTATCGGGCTAATCGCAATTGTTATTAGCGGCAACTTATTGCCAAGCAGGCCGTGCAAAACTCTTATCGACTCCAAGCAGGCATTATTTATGGCGCTCGGTCGCGATACGCCATGATAAATGGTTTTCGAGATAGCTTTATTTATTCATCGATTTCTTGCCAAGCGCAATGTAATAAATTCAGGGCCAGCTTTCGGTTTGTTCAGTTTTCGCGATTATGTTTTAGCTGGGGTTAATGAAAATCATATTACCAAATATAAAACCATGACGTCGTGGTTTGCCTTTTAAAAAAGCGGGGTTTACTTGGAAGATTTTAAGAAATTCGTTCTTTACTGATTAAATATAGGGTGTGAATTAAGCACTCAGTATTATAAATACTTTAAGCAATACAATTAAAACTACGCTCATTAAAATATGATGGACCTCGCAATAAATAAACGTAGGTATTTGAAATGATTAAAATTTAATCAACATTATAATATAAAGTTATGCAAAATATATTAATTTTTTAAACATTGAAATAGTTCCTTTTAAGCATTACTATTTGCACACTAAAATAGAGAGTAATATATTAACACAATTTTTTTAAGAATGTTTTTAAAATACTTTGCTTATTTCGTAGACATTGGTCACCCTTAGTCACCCTATACTAAATGTACACGGTTGATAAAAACAAAATAAGAAATATTAAAACTTTAACACTCTGTATCTTGAAAACAAAGCACTTTTCACACATCTTTATATGAACATTATGCTTATTTCGTAGACATTGGTCGCCCTATATTGTGTGCCAAATTTAAATAAATTATCTCTAGAAATGTACACGGTCGATAAAAGGTAAATAAGAAACTATTAACATCCTCTATCTTGGAAGCGAAACACTTTTGACACATTTTTATATGAACTTTTTATCTTAAAAATACTAGAGGAATTGTCCTACAAAATATCGGACACTTATTCCATGTATATGTTCAGATTCCCGGTCCTGGTCTTGTTCCCGATCTCGTTCCTATTCAGAATCATGCGCAGGCGTGCACACAACTACCCTAACCTAACCTAATATCTATGAGTTTATTTTAACATTTTTAATGCTCGTATATTAATTTCCGGGCTATAATTCTTCAACAGTTGCTAAGAAACTTTAGTAGAGAGCAAATTGAATATATTTAAGGACGTTTAAGGGAGAACTGCACGCAAAAAGTGAAAAACTAGCGACAAGGTCTAGTCAAGTTCAAAGTAAGATGAAAATGTACCTACGTATTAGAAAAAACTTCCTGCACGTCCGACTTCAAAAAAATGTGTTTTGTATAGGCAGTTTAAATTACATTTCGTTTAAAAATGGGTTCAAAGGGGTTCACGCGCTGCAGAAATACAAAGACATGAGTACGATTTACCATTTCAAATTTTGCAGTTACGTAGACAAAGGATCAATGCAAGGCGGTAAAGAGCCATTTTGTGGGAAAAAAATTATATGCGATGGCATTTGCGTCAAAAATTGGTCGAAAAATGGTCGAAATTGGACTAATCTACTTCTATTTTATAATTCTAGATTAGATTTTTTTCATAAAATATCGCATTTAGCGCCCAACCATACATATTTCCCTATTGAAATCAGATTGAAGCTAATACATATCTCTTATAGTTTTAACATAATATTGCAGCGGCGGAAGGTTTGCAAATGATCCATGATACTGCGTGCAGTTCCCCCTTAATTAAATTTTTGTAAATTTACTAATCTATACGTAATTTATTTAAATATGTGACATTTTTTATTTTCGCTGCGCATTTTTTTAAATGTATCCTCATAATATAATTTCAATTTAATTATTGCAGACTAATTATATTTAAACACAAGAGCGTTTACTTTTATTCAACACCACAATGATTTTTGGATCGAAATTAATTTTTGTTAGTGTTGAAATCAGTAAACAATTACTCATTTAATTATTTTATTGTCGCTTGTTGTTATTAAATGCTTGATTTTTTTATTAATTGGATTTATATTTAACATAATTCAATGCAAGCAGCAAATGCTACTTAAAATAAGGATCATTTAAATTGAACCGTTAAATAAGTATTGCGGGTTCTAACTATACTAACAGCCGGTTGCACAAAACTTAATTGTTGTTTAGAATATTTAACCGAGATTTCGGATTTGACAAACTGCTTATAGAAATCTAGGAACTCGCTGTCAAATTTGACATTCCGTTAAACATTCTAAACTTTAACTGAGCTTTCTGCAACCGGTCGTAAGCCTTTTTTATTCTTGAGATCTATCTACAGCCAGAAGCACTGCGCCCAGTCTATTATAGGCAATGCGCCAAACCCTTGGTTATCTGGTAATCCCATTAAACTACAAAAAAAAACGATTTGCCTAATGAACTTTTAACCCAAGCTTCAGGGAAAAGTCACTTGAGTCATAATTAGTTATTACGGTAAAATATATTCTAAATTATAACACAGAATTAATATAATTATTAAGATTTGAATTAACGCAAATTTAAAAAAGATAAATACATCTTACCAAAAAAAAGGACAGTTCAAATAGATTCCATTATAATAAAAAAAAATCCGATATAAGAGGTCTTAATGGTTAATGTATTTTTGTTTCACGTTAGTGTTTTTAGGGTCTTAATTATATGCCTGATAAATTAGAATTAGAATCATTTTTAAAGCAAGTTTTATCTAAATTTCGAAATTTGTTTTTTGTTGCTTTTTTATTTTTACTGCAATAAAAATATAACAGATAATTTTGTATAGTTTTAACTGATAATTAAAAAAAAAGTATTACTGCAAAAATCAGTGGACTATCATATCACATTACTTGGTAAGATACAAGCCACTCGTGAATATAGCACAACATTGCTCACTAAACGCCTTACTGCCGTATACAAGAGTGGCGGCTCGCAGGTGAAAAAGTAAGTGAAGTGCAAATGAAGCAAGAACATATCGCAATAATTTTTTTTCCAGAATTTTTTATATGTGGAGAGGGTAGAATATTTTTTACGACTTACCTAAATTTTGTATACTAAATGAATTCTCCTATCCTTCATAGCAGCAAATTTATTTATAACATCCTCATAAAATCGATGAGTTGCCCTAATCTCCTCCAGAAATTCCTTTTGAATTGAAATATTGCCAAGAAAAGTAAGTCTTTCTTGAGATAGTGTATTTCTTAAATAAGTTTTTACACATTTAAAGCAAGTCAAGTTAACTGCAAAGGAACTCACCGGATGCAGCGGAATCCGCGAAAATAAAAGTAAACAACCACCGCAAACTGAACGACACGTGGGTGTAGTGTACTAAGCCTGCAATTCACCGAGAGCGTTGTATGGGGCTGGACTCGACGTCATCACGTACTCGTTGTCATGGCAACATAGTAGGATAATCGTAAACTAAACATAGCACCTCCAGAAAAGTCAAAGCGGTTTGCGCCACTGTTATAGTTGTTATAATAAGGTTCGATTGAAAGCTAAGGTGAATAAATGAATGTAAAAACTAAAATTTTAAGAGATATGTAATAAATAGTTAGATGTTTGCTTGTTTATTTTTCCTGGTGACGTAGGACTTCACCTACTTCGCCTGAATAGCCGCCACTGGTATACAAAAATTAATGCGATATCCTGTGTCTCGAAATCAAAATGACAAATTACAGGTTTATATAAAGTTTTTTTATACATCTTGTTTTAGAATTTACCACGAAACTTGCAATATTTTTTTATCTAACACCTTATATAATATTTATTTTGCTTTAATTACCACATACTCAAATGTTGCGGGACAAAATGGCCTTCAAGTAAAATATTTAAAAAACAGTATAAGATAAATAATTATTCAATAAATATTAAATTTTGTAAAAACATCTAGTGTGATATAAAAATGAATTATTCTCTTCTAAAAGAAAGAAATTAAAAAAATCGAATTAATTTTAGCCAGACACAGGGTGATAATATCCGAAGTTCAATAAAATCCTAATTTCTCTGAAACTATAAGAGATATCAAAACACTCATAAACCTGTTGGTTAAATGGGCCAGAATATGCAAAAAACGGCATTAAAGTATTATTTATATTCTCTTATATTTTTATGTTCTTAAATAGACCCTACATTTATTTAATGCAGGGTTCTCCAAACATTTTGATCCAAGGGCCACACTCATTCATCAAAGTCGGGCGGGCCAAAAACTGGATTATGTTCACATACACGATGATTGAAAAATTACAATATGATTTTTATTAGGTACAAATTTTCTTAATTCAGTTTACTGAAATGAGTATAAGCGAACAATTGTTTAAATTTTGCCTAAATATTATATTACCAGGTGGTGGTAAACTAAGTGAAAACAAGAATGTAGATGACCTTAATTAACGGTTGCAATTACAAAATCAACTTTTGCCTAATATATACACTCATATCAAGCCATTCCGACAAAAACTTCTTTTATTTTAGCCTTAGTTAACTAATATATGTTTATTAATTGAAGTCGTGTCAGATTTTCAGTCAGCAAACTCAATTTTTTTTTCCAATAATTTTGCAGTTTTGCTAATGACATTAAAATTTTTAAAAATCCCTACAACTCCCATATCGAGATCCCTCATACCTCGTTGTTGGAATTTTATAAAAGCCTTCCAATGGCATAGTTTGAAAAATTACGTGGATGGATTTTTAACTTAAATTCTAAGTAAACTATTTAATATAATTGGAACGAAAGTAGAAATAATAACATATCTCAAAATAAAAATCAAATTGTTAAAGAGAAAAATTCGTATTTGCAAGTATCAATTAAAATTATTTTTTTTTAAATATCATGTCCTTGGAAATCGGAAACATCATATTTAATTTAAAGCACTAAGCCAGATTTTTCAGCAAGTCCGTGAGAAAGTTGTACTGCGCCAATTTACATGATTTTATTTTAAAATGATCGTCTGGTTATCGAGACCTTTCAACACTATTTTTTTGTAGGGTTTTATTGGGTATTTTTAATACAAAATCAATATGTTTTTCTTCAATAAAATTTCTGGATGGTGTGGTGAATGCGCTCCATATTCTCACAATTCCTGATAGTATTTATAAAGTAGATAACTTATGTTACCTCAGCCCCAGTTAACTTTTGCTTATGGGCCGCATTCGGCCCGCGGACCGTAGTTTGGAGACCGCTGATTTAATGTATAAAAATATGTTCTCTTACATTCTTCAAAATAGGAAAACGTGTATCAACCAGCACAAAAAAAAAGAAGATGCCCGCCCGATGTGTTAAATGCTTCTGCTGTTAGATGAGTTTTTTTATATTTCATTCGTCTGTACATCAAAATGTCTTGGAATATAAAAATGCTTCTCCGATTTATACACCAACCTAACATTTTCATCTGATACTCAACATAAATTCTTACATAAATATTTTTATCTCCGCTGACCAAACGCGACAAGCCATAAAGATTGTCTTGCTGGCAACCCACACGGTGGTGTGTCTCATCTGCATTCAGCCAGTTAACCTCTTGCCATTTACAGACTGCAGCTACATTCGCGACGATGAATTATGGCCGCACTTCGCGAAAGGAGGATATGATTTAGAGCCACTTCTGCCGACGGAGCATATATTGCGGCGTAATGGAAAGACTGATTCCGCTTTATTTAGATTTATTGAATGTTCTGCTTGATGTGTCAGATGCTTTTTGTTACTATGGTTTTATTTAAATTATTGGATTTAAAGACGAAATAATATTTATATATGTGAATCAATACACTACTTAGAAAAATGTGTTTTAACAAACAGTACTAGCCCTTATACAACGTGAACGCAGTCACAACTTAAAATATTTACTTCTATACCATTTTTTTAAAATTTAATTTAAAATTAAAAATGTCAAAAATGCAAATGACTCCCAAAATATGGCAAATGTTGGTTCAGCCATATATAGTTTTGAAACTCTTTAGTTAGACTTAGGAACAGATGGAAGATTCCTACGAAAATTAAAATAAATTTCTTATATTTATTTTTTTGGATAATTACTTACGAAATGTACCTAGAAATCTGAGAGAACTTTAACATGACAGAAAATAAGAAGAACTGCCAATACAACACACTGAAAAGTATACCTTCAAAACAACAGATACAGCTGACACCAATAATAAGCAATATTGCAAATAGAATATAGAATCAGATGCGACCGTGTTATTTGGGGTCACAGCATTATTAATATCACCCCAGTGGTGGCTCGTGGATTTAAGAATGGGTGAAGCACAGCGTAGTACATAGCTCCGTAAATAAAAATAGCGCCGCAGGTGAAAAATTTTCGGGGTGCCACGCCCAAAATGACCATTTTTTTACCTTTTTATAACGTTAATTATAGCTTTGGAGCGTTTTCTAATTTATCGGGGAAATAATATGAATCTATAAGATTTTAAATATATTTGTTTGTTCTTAGAAAACAGTTATATACCACGATACACGACACAATGCAAAACTGCTTCCGTTCCGAAGATCCGAAGGGACTAATTTACATTAATTGTATAAGAAGCGTCTGCAGCGGGCAGCAGCAGTTTTATGCCGCTCCCATTTCTACTTGGCTTCCGGATATTCACCATTGCGTTGCCATAACAACGGCCGTATACAAATCTAAGCGCGAAAGCCGGCGTGCGGGGGGAGTCTGAAGGGGAATTTGCTAACTGCGGATTGTGATTCCTCAACGGATCGCTCTCATGAAAAGGTGTTCTGCGAGCTACGTTGAGTATATAACGGACTCGTTTTGATAGAAAATAACAGTATAATTAAGAAAATAATGTAAATTTATATAAAACATACTACATTTTTATAATAGAAATGTAGATTATAAAATGCTTAATATTTTAAAACTATTTTTATTTTTAAGTAAATTGATTGGAAAATGTAGTTAAAGCGGCGCTCACCCGCGTCCCACGGCGAGCCGCCACTGTATTACCCGTGACCAGCGCAAATTATTTTTTGGATTTTATAATATAAACCAGATAGAAGAGTGTCTAATGCGATTAAGTGTAAATTCCAGGTTAGCACCAGGTTCAAAGTATACACACGTGACGTAATTCGAATTGATTACTATATTCAGTTAAAAAGGCAATGAAAATATATGTATAGAAAATTTCACGATAAATGGTTTTAACAGAATGACTGCTATAAGACTACCTAGGTCGTTCCCATTTAAACGGCACCACATATCTTCGAATGCTCCAGGATACCATCACTCCACTTATTGATGACGTTATTGCTCAAAACCCACGTAAGTTCCACTTTTGCATTACGTTTCAACAGGACGATGCCCCGCCACATTATTTTAGAGACACTAGAAATTACTTGGACTCAACCTATCCGGATAGATGGATTGGTCGCCGAGGTCTGACAGAGTGACCAGCTCGCTCTCCAGATCTTACACCCCTTGATTATTTTTTTTATGTTTAGACATACCTGAGGCCTAAGACTAATGCTCCCCTTACATTAAACTGCGTAAAATGCGTGGAGTAGGTGTTTCCGTCGACGTTCTCCAAATACCGAAACATGCATTTGTATTTCACGGTACCTTTACAGAGAGCGTGGTAGTACTACAACGATTGTCATTGTATCTGCAACAACTACTACCTATTGTTAGCAGCCCGTTTCTAGACGCAGCACGGTCTTCCCCGGGTGGTCATTCATGAGTACCAGCCGCGCGCGGCGATGCTTTACTTTGATTATCGTCCGAGATCGGACCAACGCAAGTCGCCACCCTAAATCTCAAGTTTTCAAAATGGTTCCGGATTCTCTGGGCGAACTGCGTGAACGTATCATTGACGTGTGCGCAGGAATAAACCCTGAAAACCTCCGTAATGTGAGAAAATAATTCACTAACAGGATGTTCATTTGTCAAGAGGTGCAAGGCAAACATTTGCAAAATCTTTTGAAATGAAAATTTGACGTTTTTCTCTTTTTTCAGTTTTTTAATATTCGTGTTATCAGTTTTTTATTAATTGTGATACTGTTTTAACAAATTATTTATCTTTTCTTTTTGGTGCTTCACTTAGTAGGGAGCCCTGACATTGGTAACCTCAAAAACATATCCCAAAAGTATGATTCCATTCCAAAACATTGTTATTGGTCATCATTTGAGAACTGGTGAATTAAATGTTTTCACAATCGGGGGCTAAATTAAGAATAAAAAGACCTTTAAAAAAAGTTTCGAAACTGTGTCTTCTTGATATTTAAACCTGTCCTGAATTTTCGCAACTACCTTGGAGCATATCATTAACCCATTTTTTCATTAATACTACAACACTACATTTTAATTTGGAGAAATATTTTCAGTTCTAAGCTTTGTATTTAATTGGTGAGACATTTGCTCTATGGTATTCAAACAAAATAGTAGGGAGGGAGCCGTAACAATGAATGTACCATTTCCTCTGCTAATGCATCACAAATATATTTTTCTTATAAACTTTTTAAAGCTCTCTTTTTTTTTATAACATTCTTCAAAATATGTATCATTCGCCTCCATGAAGTTTTGGAATGGCATTCCTTCCGTATCCGTTAATTTTCTTCGCAAAAAGCCAGAACGCATTTGGAACCCAACCATTTTCTTACAGAAAAAGGAATGATCATGTCTACATAATTGGGTCGAAACAGGGGTTAGTTGACCCAGTCTCCCAGAACCATTTTTGTGAAATACTACCATGAAGCTAGAACGGCAGAACTTTTTAAAGAATAGTTGAAGAATTACTTTTTACTAAAGAACCCACTCTACTATTGAGTTTTAATCCCAGAAAGTCAATGTGGCACCAATTAAAATCAAAGGCTAGGGGTGAAAATATATATCCGACTTTAAGTTCTAGCGTTGTTGAATTAATAAATAAATGTGTAAATGATATTCTCCTAGGTAGTTGAGAAAATTTAGTCCATCACCTAATTACTGTAAAATGTACTGAAAAAACTGGGTATGATTAACTTAGATGTGGATAGCGACCGCGAAAGAAACTACTAGATATAGAATAACATTAAAATTGTAAATATACAAAAGTAATATCTAAAAATGTGTATTATGTATTTAGGTTTTTTTCGTCTGATTAAATTAATATGAACATATCATACCAGTATCATTACTTGTTTCCCTTAGAACCTCAAATTAGCATTAAATACATAAATATCTAAAATCCCATCCATATTATAACAAAATTGCCTACACAATGGGACCAACCCTGGTAGTCTTATTGCAGTCATTCAGTCAAAACCATTTACAGTGCATTTTACTATACCTGAAAATGGCTATAAATCTGCACCGACCACAAGTGGTAGTAATATTGCTGTGAGCGCAAATGCAACCACAAGTGATACTATTCAACCTAAACAGACAGAATATCAATAATAGCTTTAAAGTATTACTCGATATCGTTTACACTACTAGTTGATATTTAGCGCTATAGTCATTAACCGAGGTATTGCATTTTTGTAATTATCGAAATTTAATGTCAAATAAATCTCCAATATACGAAAACGTTGTAAAGTTTCATATGTAATTTAAATATTTTAATGACAAATATTTAGGCATTCTTGAGAAAATATGATTATTACTTTTAAAAAGTAATACCTCTTAGTTCTATCGCCTAAGGAAATGTCTTCTGTTATTTTTTTTCTTTTCAATTTGTAGCAGTTCTTAAAAATAGTTAACTATTATCAAATATTAACAGCAACTGTCCTGACCTCAGTCTATTCCAATTTAATTGCTTTCTCAGTTAACCTACAACATAATACTGGGAAATTATATATGAGTTTAGTTTTCATATTTATAGACGACATAAAATGTTTATTGTCATATCGCACAAAAGTAGAATATTTATTATAAAAAAAACTGTGTTCTGTAATTCCTCCGCAGGGCCAACCTACATGACGACAGCCAAACGCAGCGCCCGTGAGAGACGCCGATAAATATTCATTAAGTGCAATTATGGCGACGCGGGCTCCGCTCTTTATTGCCTCGTATATTTCGCGACTCTTTTACGACCGTTTGCGCCCTGTTTATGGGCACACCAGGAAAAATGAAACCCCGCCGACACGTCCTGCTTTTACTTGGGAGATTTATGGCCTAGGGGATTAGGTCCGAGAGAGACTGATATCACTTTTTCCTTTATTTTTTTTTTGTGGTTCATATGGCATTCTTAAAAGAATTGTTCATAAAGATAGAAAAACCAGTATATGGGCCTTTACCTGGAACTTCTCTGGTAGCAATATTAACGACACACATATAAAACAGTCTAGTTATTTGGCAGTGGCGTGCATACAGTATAGACAAAAAAGCATTGTCTACCCTATGAACATGTCAGAATTCTCTTAATCGTTTTAAATTGTTATGGCCTTTTTTTTCATAAATTTAATATATAATTCACCATCTACGTATCATCAAAAATTAAAAAAAAATGTCGAAAGACTTAAAATTATTCCGCCACAAAAGCATCCCATAAGAACCAATAGGCAAGCATAATTCGATCACCATTAAAAACCTTGCACGAGTCCGACAATGTAATACTGAATATAATCGGTATGTTGCCGAGTCACAATATGAGTTATTATAGCAATAATTAATCAGTTTAGTCTTTCTTTCTCTTTTTTACTGTTACGTACTTAAATAAATTATAAAAATGAAACATTTTTTGTTAACAGATTGAAACATTAATTTAATTGTTTAAACTTAGTCCATACGAAATGCTTAATTTTTGTGAGGATAAGAAAATGTGTCGTGTATTTCCTTAATTATTATTAAAATTATCAAATTTAGTGACAATAAAATTACAGTCAGTACTGACTCTGCGGAATTATCGTTTTCTTGTTTAACAATAAGTCGCACTTGGGACGCTAAAATGTGAAGATATGTAAAACCTGCTAGGGTCACTTTTTGATATTACAAAAATTTTATTTGGCCGCCTTTTTGTTCCGCCTTCTTGAATTTGTGCCAGTTTCACTAGTTCATCTCTATACTACAATTAGTCATGACACACAATTTCAAATCAGTTCATTAAGTAGTTTTTTCGGCCTGAATTTTTAAATATCTTATTAGACCGCCATCGTTTATTCGTACCAAAATTATTCCAATTGATTCCTACATAATACATTGTGCAAATTGGATAATTTTAATAATCTTTCATTAGGCCGTCATCTTGTTCCGGCATATTGGAGTTTAATGAAAATATTACCAGATCATCCCCATAGGAGTCTTGATTACTGACTTAAATTTGAAGTCAATCTGATAAATAGTTTTTAAGCTATGCCACGAAATGACAGACAGACAGATAAACCGACAGTCTTGACAAAATATATTTTTGGCATCTAGCGATATGTAAAACCTGAGAAAGTGATTTTTTAAGATTACAAAAATTTTATTTGACCGCCATCTTAAATTAGTACCACACTTTTGCTAGTTCATCTGTATACTACAATTAGTTATGGCACACAATTTGGAATTAATTCAATAAATTGATTTTTCAGGCTGAAGTTTTAAATATTTTATTAAGCCGCCATTTTGTTCCGCAATTTTGGATTCCCACCAAAATTTTACCAGTTGGTTCCTACGTAATACTTCATTTTTGCGCAAAATTTGAGATAAATTGGATAAGCACTTTCTTAATAATAACCCAGATAAAGCTACACCAGATGCGAAACTTAGACAAGTAGCGCGTCCATTTTCTTTGGCCTCGGCGCGAAAGACATGTATGGCCCGCACCAAAAATTTTGTTGGATATTAAAAATTATTAATAAATTAAAAATAGTATTACCCGCACCAATTCGATTTTTTTGGAAATAAAAGGCTAGGAATATTTAGGTATTATATGTAAATTACTGGTTTTGTAAGATTCTTATTTTTGCTTTTACTGCGATATGAATAATTTGATTTAATCTTAATTTCATTAAAATGAAGAACTAATTATATTGGTGTTTTAAAAAATCCCAAATGCCTATTTTCCTGCACTATTCAGAAAATGGTGTTTAAATTAGGGAAGGGAAAAAACACATTTTTAATTTTCAGAAAAATATCTGTTTATGCACAAAATTATAAAAAATATCTGAACATTAATTATATAACTAGTTGATTAAGAATATCCGGTCTTTTATTAAGGAATTACGTTGTAAAATGCCATCATTTTATAATTTTTTTTAAGTAAAACCAATATTATCGGCATTAACAAACAAAGTTTTAAGATAATATCTAAAACAAAGACAAAATAAATAATCTAATAACAAAAAACGATGCATTGGTATAACGTGCTATAACGGAGAAAATCAAATCATAGAGAAGCGACATAAACTGCTTTTACGTTATTGTAATAAATATTGTAAACAAACAAACAGCTCGGCTAGCTGCGGCCAAGCGTTGGCAATAAACTACCCCGGAATTAAAACGTTGGCATTTTATATTATCTTTCTTACGAAAACCATTGGCAATTTATGATCAGGAAACTAATGCGTTAGCGGGTTGTGACAATAACAGATCTGTGCTTCGGTCCAGGAAAAATTGTCGGTATAGCGGTATCATAAAGGCGCTTTATACAGCTTGTAGATACCCAAAACAATGTAACTACAATAACTTTTTTCTAAAAGATCTCCTCTTTCAGCCGCTTTAAGGCAACAGTTAAATCTAAAATTATTATTTTTTTATACTATAAAAAAACTATAAATTATTTTGCCTGAACCTATTAAACTTACTATTAGGCGTAAAATATTATAAATGTTAATAATAAAACCAACATACCTTACGGGATCTTGAGGTAATTTAAACACTGAGTTATTGCTCCTACTTCTATTTGAACAATGTAAATAAAGGTACTTATAATCAAGTATTTTTGCAACCACAAAAATAAATCTGTATAAAAAATAAATGTTTGAAGAATTAAATAATGATATAAAAAATAATTTGGGCATACTTGGAGGTATACCCCTACCCTTTTCTTATTAAGCTATTTCGGTAGGTAATTAATTACTAATAAGAGCAGGATAATAATATTAAATGACTTCAGTTTGGGGGTGAAATGAAAAGAGGGGAAGATAAATTATATTGTTTCGTGAAATTTAATTCTACTAATCATTTTAATTTTTGACAATTTTTTTCTTGATTTTCTTTAGTGTGTTCTTAAGTGTAATGGACCTCTTGCTTATTTTATTAGAGATGTCCAATTTTAAGCCTCAAAAATTTGGCACACTTCTTCCAAACAAAACTACAAAGCATGAAATAAAAAAAATATAAAAGAAATAAAACCGACCGACCGACCGAAAAAAAAGCCACAATTAAACGATCTATATTAATAAAATTAGAAAATAGACATACTGTTGAGATGTTAAGACATCTTAGGTATTAAGACACTCAATGTCGTTTGTGATGTACTTAGAAATTGATCTTACTTAGTTGAGCGCCGACTTCATAAAGTTAAATTTACATGATGGAATAAATTATTATTTTTTCTCTGTTTTTTTTTGAAGAAGTTTAATTTTTGTTATAACATGTAAAAAATCTCATTTTGTTATTTATAGCACTAATAAAATAAAAATGTTGTACTCTGGATATCGAAAACAAAACGTTTTGGGACCATTTTATTTTTATTTTATATTTTGAAAGGCACTTATATATTTTATGTGGGTCTTAAGAAATGTTTGCACACTATTTTCAGAACACTCTCTAAATCGATGTGAAAACGTTTCATTTGAACTTTAAAAGAGAGTTGGAGAGAAAAGAAATGTTCAAAATACAGGATTTTTTATTTTAGCGAAAAAAAATGAAGAAATAAATAAAATATGATTTTATGTTATCTGATTCACCTATACATCGAGAATTTTATCATACCAGTGAATATTCGCCGATGAAGAAACAAAAATAATAAATATTATATAATAAGATAATTAAATAAAAAATGTGATGGTAAATAATTCATTCAGCCACCCAGATTATCTGCGTCATCATCCTTTAGGTTTCAACTACCGAAAAGTCACGATGTGACAGTCGTTACTGTCCACAACACCCACTGCCATGCTACCTAGACGGGCCTGTCGACGGGGTGGTCCCGCGAGAAAGAAATATGGCACGCCCGACGGGACACCATACCACCCTTGGCGCTTCTCTTAATTGATACGATGAGAAAACTTAGAGACGTGTTTATTAGTGTGTATTTGCACTCGCTGTTGTTAACGGACCGATAAAGATGGGATGTGCCACAATACAGCTGATTGCAGTAGGTTTATTAGATGGCAATGAATAAGCTAAACGAAAATCTAACATCAAATTAGTTATTAGCTTAGCTGACGCTGTAAGTTATACCTAACCTTACACAAACCACAATTTAACAAGCAGGACTTAAATAACTAAAAGGGTGGCAACTAATTTATGCTGCCATTTCACATGGAGTGTGAGGTCAGTTCCGGTCGTCAGTGCTGATGGCTCGTTTCGAAGTACTTGCTTCCAGACCCAGTGAGCGCGTATGTATCAAAATTTATCTTCGCAGCATTTAAGCCCGTTGTCATTATGTGGTTGATTAAGAAGCGAAGAAGAAAATTTTTAAAAAATGCAAAACATCTGTTTTTGTCAAATTATTTTTCAATTTCATAAAATTTTCATATTCAGATTTTTTAATTACTTTCGAATATCAAAAAATTGTTTGATGAATTACATCACAGACCTTATATATTTATATTCGAAGTTGTTTAAAATGATCAATACCCAACGTAATATTCCAATTTATTTATTTACCACATTCATGTTTTTCCGGTTTATTAAGTTACTTAAATCGTTGTTTCAATACCTTTGTGTTTTACACCTTCGTTGAAAGAATCCCATTCTAAAGCAATTTTGTACTAATTTTAAATTGGTCCTGTTGTGGCCCAAGTTTATATTGCTGCTTAGAATGCAAAACCGACAACACTGGATCTTCCGCGCAGCCGATCATCAGCACACATGTGACATACCACATATACGCATGATGCTTTTAAGCAAGTTGGCCATCCGTTGACGCACAGACCCGCCGCGGTAGGCTCGACGTAGCTAACCCAACGAGCTGATCGTACGCGCTCCATGTGAAACTATACATTTATGCGATTTTGTCACGTACGTCCTGACGATCAGTACTGGCTATACGCCCCATGTAAAACGGCACTTAGTCTATGTGAAGTACAATACACGGGCATCCAATGAAGAATAAAGTCTTTATTGACAAGAAAACCCAAAAACACAATTTCACATTTTTTTCGCATACGCAAATAGATATAGGTTGTTAAAACAACTCATCTAGAAAACCTGGTTTGATTAAGTGATTCAGCTACCTACCGGGCGTATCCCCAACTAGCGAATGGGGGAATTATGCTAATCTACTAAGCGCCAGGGGTAGAAGTGACTCATACTAAGCCCCTTGCATCCATTAGGCAGCCATGGCCGTGATGGATTGATATCTTGAACATAGTGATGATGCCACCTCAGTCATCTTCATTATTTCTAACACAGAGTCTGAGAAAAAGGGATCTTTCACAATGTGAAGTTAAGTGGGTTGAGAAGAGGTTGTAAACATAATAAAGAGGAAAAAAAGGATAAGCTATATTTTCAGTTCTGATGAACCCTGGATCCCCGCCAACAATTTTTGACAAATTTCGATACCCCATGAATTTTGGATACACAGTAATACCTTAAAATTTCTTAATTTTTTTGTAATTATTTTAAAGGATTGTTGTTGTTGCCGGAACAAATTCAGTATTTAATTTTTGTTGTTACTAAAACCTTTAAGTTTAACAAAACCTTGAATTAATATTTGAAAAATTTAAATTAGAACGATTCTTAAAAAAATGCATCTATCTGTATTATAAAATAATAGACCGGCAAAAAAAGGAGCTAAACTTGTTTTTTCATATATCATTATCATTCAAGGAGATGTTGGTTCTGTTTGTATTCTCGTTAGTAGTAGCTACAGTTTTAAATTTTTTACCTTTTTTTTGTACTTGTTGATATGTTTGGACAGCACTTGTATCAGTTATTCTTCACTCGGCGCTATTATAACGATGTCGCCTGGAAAAAATAAGTGATTTAAAAAGTCTCCAACCACATCATTACCCTTGTTTCTGCAATCCGATTTCTTAAATATGTCCTCAAGTGAGAAACAGTTTACGGGAATATGCCTCCCCTAAAAGTTCAATTGCGATTTTGAACTCTCTTGATCCAGTTTATTTCCGCTGGTAGGGTAATGGTATGGAATCCATTCAACTGTCGGGTGAGTCAATAGATTGTCGAGTATCCTCACGATATAACCGACCCGGCTTTCTCTTAGTTTACACGTTTCACGACGTCTGTGACTTTAGATTTTTTGAGAACCTCCCCGTTTGTCAATTTATCTCTGAGTAATATGCCGTCTCTTTATCGTTTTTTGATTGTTTGTAGTTTATTTACAATTTATTTATTCAAAGTTAAAGTTCTAGTTCCATACGCAAGTTCTGTCAAAATATATTAATCGAAAGTTTGTGCTTTCAAAGTTACTGGTACATCGGAGCGTAACATATATACCTTAATTTCTCAAAGGCTACCCATGCTAATAATACTCTTTGTCTTAGGGTTGATCTAGATATCTGTACTTTTTGAATTTATTCTAAGTGTCGGCTATTGAAATTGTGGTGTCGTTATCTACATTCAAGAAAATACTGGTTTTGTGAGTCATAGTTTCAGTTTTAAATTTGTTGAATTTGGGCTTGCTGATAACTTTAGAAAGCAGTTGTATTAGTTATGCTTTAGTCCAGGCTATAATGACGCGTAAGTGATTTAAAAATTCTCTATCTACATCAATGCCTTTTTCGCTCCAATCCGGTTTCTTAAATATGTGCTCAGTGTTAGGTTAAAGAGTTTAGGTGAAATGGCTTCTTCTTGCCTTACCGCTTTTGCTGTGTTTATTTTCTTAATTTTGTTTGGTAACATTTGCGTTTTTGTAAGTATTATTTATTAGATTCCATGTCTGCTATCTAGTAGCGTTCCATCTCTGCTATCTATCCGACTATAACTATGTTTAATAAATCTGAAGTCGAATGTTTTCTTTTAATCTACTAAGGCTATCCAAATTAAAACGTTGTACTCGTTTGACTTTCTAGTTAGTATCCTTATCACTTGGGGATGATCCAGTGTTTTACATTTATAGATTTAAATAAGTCTTATGACTATGATAAATTTCCATTTTCATTAATACTGTTTCTGAAATTTCTTCTGCATAATATTTTTAAGTATGTTTTTGTAATTTTCCCTAAAGAATATTATCGTTTATGCAATTAATATGTAGATAAATTATGTAACAAAAAGTTAAAAACAGGAACATCAAATTGCCTAGCCTAGATTTATTCTTTGTCGTATCATACAACTTCCCAGTTTCCAATAGTATATTACAAAACGTTAGATTTTATATTAACGTCTTAATTATTTGTATAACCTACATTAGAATTTACCTCTGGTGTGTTTATGTTTTAACAAAAACAATTTCGTGGTCCTGGAGTTGTGATGCAAAAGATTGGAACCTCTTTATATTTACGTCACACCGAAGAACTATTAAAATTAGTTTATATGAATTTCTAATATTTTTGTTTAGAATTAACAAGCAGTTCATTCATAAACATGTTATTTTACCATGTTTTCGATTCTGTTGATTAAGTAAATATGCAATTTAAAAAAATTATATTTTTACAGTAATTATAAAAAGTTAGTTTATTTTACGATAATTTGCTGGAACTATGTACGAAAACTGCCTTTCCAAGAATCAGTGGGTCGTCTTCATTAAGCTGATTGTGCGTACCTTTTTTATTAAGGATTTAACAGCATGTTCGAAACATGGCTTTAGCACCAGAGACCCATAAATCTGTATAACCCTGCAACACCTATAGAGGTCTACCCTTTTCATTTAAATGACTCTTCTGATTTATGTAGTGATTTAAATTAGGATGTTTGGTAAATGGAAAGGGTGATTATCATCTCTGGAAACTATCCGGTGGGGGCTAATATATTTATTATTTATCCTTTTATTGTATTAATAAATAATTTTTGAACTAAAATATCCACAAATCATTGAACAAATAAAGTAAGAAAACACAATCTCCACTTTGAAAAGGTTTTTTCATATAAGATAGAAATAAAACGCTTATCAAAATCAATAAAATCTTATTCAAAAACTGTCCTGCTTTTCGGTTTTTTTTGTAAATATATTAGAGGGATCACAAAGGAAGGAAATCCAGATTTTTGCTGCAAGCCATTTTTGTTTTTTTTGACAATTTTTTTTATAAAGCCATGAGTTTAGCGACTTCTATTGGTACAATCCAAAACTAATAAAAAACAATTTTTTTCATTATTTCTTTTTGTTAAATAAATTTTTGATAAAAACTTGTGAAAAGACACGTCTTGTGGTCACTAATGAGAATACCAAGTTTTAGGTCTTTGTATGTAATAGAACGGTTAAAAACTGTAATCCAGTTTGAAAATTGAATCGTCTAGTTTTTGTGCAAACCGACCAATTTTTTAATTTTTTTTTATTCTGTTCAAAATGGCACTAAAATTATTCTTAGATTAGAAATTCTATTGAATAAGATTTATTTCATTTAAAAGTATAAATATATTATAAAGAATTCTTTTTTTTTTGTGTTTAAAAGTAAGGCCTTGTAACTAGTTGGCTTTCCTTTATTGTATAACCGCTTTATTCTCTACATTTAATTATAAAAATAAAATTAATTAAATCATTCAATTCGGCCGGATTAATAAAATCCATTAAAAAAAATAGAATTATGTAGGGAACTCGAAAATTTTATATCATGTTTTGTTGTTGTTTTATGTTTATGGATTGGACATGAAGGTCTAAAACAATCGCAGTTTTGTCAGACAAATGAAAGTAACTTTTATATAGACTCCAGCGGACCAATAGAAGCCTCTAAACTTATGTCTTTGTTCAAAAAAATGTCTAAAACGTCTTTTTTCTATAAAAGTAAAAAAAAATAAAAAAAAATATGGCTTCCGATCTTTGTATAGTACAAACACTAAGGATTTTTTTAGATTCCACCAACAAGTTAATATAAAAAAATCGGTAAATTATTTTACCTGGAACTTCCCTCGTTATGAATTATTACTTTTATTGGGAAGAGAGAAGTGTGATCCAAGTTAGTTCAGTACATAGTTACAGTATATATATGTGTTACATATACTTTCTCTTTATTCTTATTGGGCGCCATTTTGTTGCATCATATTGGATTCCTACCAATATGTTTACCAGTTCCTTTCTACCTACGCCACACTTGAGTTTTGGGCATAACTTAAAATAAATTCAATAAGTATCCCATATTCACATTTAATTTTTCTGCAAAATTTACGATCAATTTAACAAGATTTTTTTACGTTGATTTTTTAAAAAAATTATTTGGCCGTCATTTTGTTTTGCCACCTTAAATTGAAACCCATATTATCAGTCTTTACCTACTCCGTTGGTCCGATAGCCCAGATATTAATTTTCTGAATGGTTTTCATTAACGATCCTCTTGTTGTTATGTCAGAGCGCTGTATTATTTGGGGTTAAGATCCAGTAAAAAAAAAGAAAGGACCTTTTTTAAATTGCAGACGATTTGCCAATTTACCTACTGCATTGGTCTGCAGTTATTTTCTAACCCCAATTAATACATCACTCTAACATAACAACAAGAAGATCGTTAACGGAAACCATTCAGAAATTTAATATCTGGGATGTATCTGCGAACCAACGGAATAAGTAACCACTGATAATATGGGTATCATGCGGGATATAAAATTTATATGTCCTGAGAATGCAACAATAAAGTTGCGAAACATCAACAATTACAAAAAAAATATTGTTTTTTTTACTGGATTCTAACCCCAAATAATACATCCCTCTAACATAAAAACAAGAGGATCGTTAACAAAAACTATTTAAAAACCTAATCTGTGGACCAACGTAGTAGGCAAAGATTGATAATATGGGTTATATATATATATATATATATATATATATATATATACATATATATATATATATATATATATATATATATATATATATATATATATATATATATATATATATATATATATATATATATATATATATATATATATATATATATATATATATATATATATATATATATATATATATATATATATATATATATATACATAGGCAAAGATTGATAATATGGGTTATATATATATATATATATATATATATATATATATATATATATCAGGGGCGTGCGGTGAAATTTTAAGAAAGGGAAGCAATTTTTAGAACCTTACCTATTTGTAATATAATTCGATTCAACAGAATCGAAAACGTAGTAAAATAACATGTTTATGAATGAACTGCTTGTTAATTCTAAACAAAAATATTAGAAATTCATACAAAATAATTTTAATAGTTCTTCGGTGTGACGTAAATATAAAGAGGTTCCAATCTTTTGCATCACAACTCCAGGACCACGAAATTGTTTTTGTTAAAACATAAATATACCATAGGTAAATTCTAATGTAGGTTATACAAATAATTAAGACGTTAATATAAAATCTAACGTTTTGTAATATACTATTGGAAACTCGTAAATTGTATGATACGACAAAGAATAAATGTAGGCTAGGTTGCAGGATTTAGTGCCCAGCAATTTGCTGTTGCTGTTTATAACTTTTTGTTACATAATTTATGTACATATTAATCGAGGATTAATTAATTAATCTGGGAAATATCTGTGGACCAACGTAGTAGGCAAAGATTGATAATATATATATATATATATATATATATATATATATATATATATATATATATATATATATATATATATATATATATATATATATATATATATATATATATATATATATATATATATATATATATATATATATATATATATATATATATATATATATATATATATATATATATATATATATATATATATATATATATATATATATATATATATATATATATATATATATATATATATATATATATATATATATATATATATATATGTATATATATATATATATATATATATATATATATATATATCCTGAGGATGCAACCATAGGGTACCTAAACGTCGACAATTAAAAAAAAACTGGATTCTAACCCGAAATAATACACCACTCTAACATAAAAACAAGAGGATCGTTAACGAAAACCATTTAGAAAGTTAATATCTGGCAAATATCTACGGTCCAACGTCGTGGGTGAAGATTGAAAATATGTGATTCGTGCAGCATATAGAATTTATGTGTCCTAAGGATGTGACAATACAGTTTCGAAACGTCGACAATTTAAAAGAGTCTTTTGGTTTTCTACTGGATTCTAACCTCGAATAACACAACATAAAAACAAGAGGATCATTGACGAATACCATTCAGAAACTTAAGATCTAGCAAATATCTACGGTCCAACGTCGTAGGTGAAGATTGAAAATATGTGATTCGTGCAGCATATAGAATTTATGTGTCCTAAGGATGTGACAATACAGTTTCGAAACGTCGACAATTTAAAAGAGTCTTTTGGTTTTCTATTGGATTCTAACCTCGAATAACACGACATAAAAACAAGAGGATCATTGACGAAAACCATTCAGAAACTTAAGATCTGGAAAATATCTGCGGACAATCGGAATATGTAAAGACTGAAAATATGGGTTTCATGCTGGATATAGAATCTACATATCTGTCCTGAAGATGCAAGTCAGTTGGGTAAGTAGTCTAGTACCAAAGTATTACCAGGTCATACCTATATGACCCTTAATTTTTGAAGAAAAGTCAATCGGGTAAGTATTCTTTAAGGTATGCTGCGAACTGACAGACAGACATACAAACCGACAGACGGACAGACGGAATTAATAAAGCATATTTTTTTCGCATCTAGGGACGCTAAAATGTAAAGACGTGTAAAACCTGAGACGGTAATTTTTCCACCATTACATACTTTTTATTTGGCCGCCATTTTGTTCGGCCACCTTGAATTACTACCAGAAATATACTAGTTGATCCCAATACCACAATTAGTTATGACACACAATTTAAAATCAAACCATTAAGCAGTTTTTCAGGCTGAATTTTTAAATAATTTATTAAGCTTTTGACCAAAATTTGAAGTAAGTCGGGTAAGTAGTCTTTAAGCTACAGACAGACAGACAGATAGACGGACCGACAAAATTGATAAAAAATATTTTTTGGCATCTAGCGACGCCAAAATGTAAAGATGTGTCAACCCCGAGAGGGTGATTTTTTCACGATTACAAACATTTTATTTGGCAGCCATTTTTTTCGGCCGTCTTGTACCACTATTTTACTAGTTGATCCCTGTATCACAATTAGTTATATCACACAATTTGAAATCAAACCATTAAGCAGTTTTTTCAGGCTCAATTTTTAAATATTTTCTTATGCCGTCATTTTGTTCCGGCATTTTGCCTTCGTACCAAAATTTTACCACTTGATTTCAACTTTACTTGATATTTTTGCAAAATTTAAGATAAATTGGATAAGTACTTTTTAATCATAATTTTTGTGACACTTCACTAGGCCGCCATTTTGTTTTGCCATATCGGATTTTTACCAAAATGTTACCACATGACACTTAATTTTTGACCAAAATTTAAAGTCAATCGGAGAAGTAGTTTTTTAGCTACGCCGGCCGCGAACAGACAGACAGACCGACGGAATTGAGAAAACATGTTTTTCGTTATCTAGGGACCCTGAAACGTGAAGATCTGAAAAAATCTCGGAAAGTGATTTTTCATGATTACAATACTCCCTTTTACGAGGGAAGTAAAAATCTGAGGAAACGAGCGATTCCTTTCTCACAAAAATTTTTGGGTAAAATGACTCCACTACTTTTCTTAAGTTATCAGGGAAGTTCCAAAAAAAATTCCTATTTTTTTTTAAAGTAACAAATTTTTAATATCTTTTTTTTCAAGGAACTATTAGTTAGACACGAGTTTGGGATATATAAATCATATCTTGATATATTCTTTGCTTGCAGAGTACTTTCAAATAACTCAATATATTTTTTTTTTAATTTTAAATTTAAATAGAATATATTTTGTAATTATGTCTGTTTTTACGTTGATTTTTTAAAAAATGTTAAAAAATTTATGTTTTTACTCAGACGATAAAACAACAAATGTATCATATTTTCCAAGCGTCTGAGAACGTGGAGTCCTGGATCTAAGCAAATAGGAAATACCTGTTGAGTATCTTGAAAATTAATCAATAACGAAACAAAATTTCGCAAAGATAAAATAAAATAATATTTTCTTATATCTAATTTTGACCCAAAACTAATAAAACTTGCCAGATTTAAAGATCATAATAATTTTTTTATAAAAAAAATAACTTCTGTCGCCACTTGCCGGTTACCTATTCGAGAACTCTCTGGGCAAGCGTTTTTTATAATTCAGGTCTGACTAATCCCTTTAAGGTAATTCTTATTTATTACATGTATCATATAACAATACAGTATTTTCTTGAGTACGATAAATCATGTACATATAAAAGGTATGATATAAATTTTGTTTGTGTCTGTTGTCTAGAAACGATACACAAGTGACAAAATTTGAGAAATTTTTGTGAAGTATTAGTTTTAGCAATACTTTATATTTTAAAACTTTATAACAACTAGCAACTTCCGTACTCATTTTAAAAATTTTGAACCCCTAAAATCTAGCCGCTGTTGGTTCGATTATGGTCATTCATAAGCTCTACCTAGATTTTGTAGCAAATAATTTTTGGAGTAGATTTTAAATTTATTGCTTCAACAGGCAAAGATAGATTTTTTTCTCCCAAAATATGTTTTTAAGTATTATTTGACATGTATCGTTAACATTTATTTATTGATCCCAAAGCGTTTTCATTATTCGCGTATATAAGAACGTAATACTGCTTGACATATTAGACTATGAGGCAATAGATAATAAATTTCTAACTTAAATGTAGCGTTTTATTTTTTTAAAATAGACATCCCTATATAGCAGTTTTCGCTCTTTCGGATCTATGTGATCTCCACGCTTATAATTTAGATCTGATTAATCTCCTTAAGTATTCCTATTTATTATACATATGTATCATATTACAAGACAATATTTTTTTTGAGTACGATAAATTATGTACCTGTAAAAAATTGGATATATATGTTATTAGTATTTGTGATCTAAAAACATCACGCTAGTGACTAAATTTGAGAAGTTTGAAAAGTTTTTCTAAAGTATGAGTTCAAGAGATATTTTATATTTTAAAACTTTATGGTAACAAGCAGCTTCCATACTTATCTCAAAAAACACCTAAAAATCTAGCGGCTGCTGGTTCGATTTTGCTCATTCATAAACTCTACCTAGATTTTGTAGCAAATCATTTCTGTACTAGATTTTAAATTTATTGCTTGAAGAGGCAAAGACAGATTTTTCTCTCTCAAAATATGTTTTTAAGTATTATTTGACATGTATATTTCACATTTATTAACTTATGAGAACGCAAAACTGCTTGATGAATATTTAGTACAATACAAACAAACTTTTAGGTGGTACAAGTTATAATAATGTTGGGACCACCTAAATAGGGAAGTATTAGTGGATCTTATTAATACACTAAAAGTCCGTTTGACCAAAAGAACTCAAAAAGTACAGATATAAAAAATATAAAGAGAGCAAAATTAAAGAGCATAAAAAATACAGAAAATAAAGCTACTACTATATTTTTCCCACTATGGTTTTTGAGAAAATTAAAATATTACCAAATAATTCTAAAAATTACTACAATCACTGTGATATCATGAAAACGATTATATATATGAAAGAATTAAAAAAAATATACAAATATAAATATGGGAGCCCAAATATTTTCAAATAATAATATATCGACAACTAAAACGTGGTATTTCCAAAGGGTCTAACCGCCAGATTCATCCAAATTCTTTTTCTTGCGCTTAGACCCTCTGGAGATAATGGGCTTCAATTATTTTCATTTATGTAGTAGAAAATAACATGAACAAAAACAATGAAGAACTTATTAACTATTTCGTCAAGTTTTCCTAACTCAATTCCCGAGTTGGCACATGACATACCATTGCAGTTCGCACAAACTGGAGCACGATATGTCGGACCTTTTGCAGCTGCCGAGCTTATAACATTCTGCTTTACACGACCAATATATCATTTTAAACACAAACTCAGGGGCTATCGATTTCGATGACATCAAAGAACTAGTCCAGCCCCATTCCAAGGCATTTTTTGAATCACATCCACTCCGGGATCTGAAAATATACCCTTAAATTATGGTTTTTCGAGGCTTCAGATGTCGGTGGTAAAGCGGCCAACTCAAAATTTGTATTAAGGGCTTGTCGACCTGTAATTGTTCTATATTTACAATACCTAAATACATCAAGATTTTTCGCTAGTCTGTGTTTTCATATAGTAGTGGCCCTACTAAACTGATCCCTTGATTTGATTACATTATTCAGAGGAGACATTTTGGTGTCTTTTTCTAGAAGTTTATAAGACATTTTATCCTTTTTAAACAAGCAGGAAGTCGTGACAGTACCGGAAATTGCCTGAGCCAATAAAATATATTCTTTAGGGATGCCTAACTTCTCTTGAGTTTCTAAAATATCTGTAACTCCTATTTGGTTTTCCAGATCTGCCTGGTCGTGGCATGAATATAACTCTAACTTCTACTCTACTCTAACAAGTACCACTTGTAAACTGGTTTTACCGATTGTAATCGCTGTATCCACTAAAACAGTGTCAGGATCTCCTCTGACTTGAACAATCGTTATAGCAAGTGAACACTTAGTCACAGATTTTTCTATGCCCAAAAAATTGACTATAGTTATTATTTAATAAGTCAATATTTGATAGTCGTCATTTAACTACAGTATAAAAAATATGTTCTGGCCACAATTTTAAAATCCTCAATTTGCTTGTCTTCCTTTATTTTTACAATACTTATAATAGTTTTGCAGTACTGTCACTATCTTTTTGATACTTTGTGTAAATTTATACTATTTTTAAAGAAGTAAAAATATTTTATCTTCAAAACGATCACAGATAGAAGGCTAGAAATAAATATCTTGGGTAGTTTTTAATGCCCTTTAATTTTCCTCTCTCCATATTTTTTTATATCTGTGATAGTCTCGGAGTTATAGCAAGATTTTGTTTAGAAGAACTGTTTTTCGAGATGGCGGATTGATTTTGAACACTTTTGGTCAAAGGGACATTTGGGACTTTTCGTATGTTAAAAAGGACTGGTAATACCACCTTCTCCAGGTAGTCGCTGCTACTATTTGGTCCACCTCCCCCATTACTGGAAATCTAGATGTACTGGGCTAATTATTAGGTAATAGATAACACATTTCAAACTCAAAAAAATTTATCGTATTTTTCATAAATGGATACCCAAATATAACAGTTTTCGCTTTTTCGGGTCTGTGTGAACTGAAACATAGGCATTTGATAAAAAAAACGTTCAAACCTATTTAGTTAAACTTGTATAGTTTTAAAAAACATCCAAATAAGCAAGTACAACAGTACGTTCTTAACACCATTCTCGCAATTATTTCTTAGCACGTCGAGCCGAGTGAAATATGACATCCGCAGTAAAGCAAATAACAGCTTTCAGTGTTGTGTGTGCTAGTTTTCATCATCGCCGATACTATCTGTGCTTTTCGCACATGCTGATGGCGGCTTATGGATGTGTAACCTACAACTCGGGCAATAAATAGAGACGTTTGAAGATACTGGAATGTATTTAATTATTTCTGGTTTAATTTATTTTCGATAAGTAGATTGCATAAGAATTTATAAGTACATGTATTGAACGTTTTGATACTTTGGCATTATACAAACAAATCTTACATATAACAAAAATGTTGTCTATCTATGTGTTGAAATAAGTTTTTGCCTATGGACAGACCACAATGGGTAAAAGTCTAAATGCTAGGTACCGTACATAACTTATTATTTTAAGTAAAAAGGGTGATTTTTTTCACGATTACAAACTTTTTATTTTATCTTGAATTAGTACCATTAGTACCACAATTTTACTAGTTGCTCCCTATACCACAATTAGTTATGCCACACAATTTGAAATCAATCCATTAAGCAGTATTTTAGGCTGAATTTTATTAAGTCGCCATTTTGTTGAGCTACCTTGGATTCGTATCAAAATGTTACCAATTGATTCCAACATAATACTTGATGTTTGTGCAAAATTTGAGATAAGTTGGTTAAGTATTTTTTAGTAATAATTTTTTAATACTAATAACTAATAATATAGGCCGCCATTGAAATCAATCCATTAAGTAGTTTTTCAGGCTGAACATTGGATAAGTAGATATACTATAGATACATTGGATAAGTAGTTTTCAATAATAATTTCTTTAACATTTCACTAGGCCACATTTTGTTTCGGCGTATTGGATTTTTACCAAAGTATAACTAGATCATCCCCATAAAACCCTTAATTTTTAACCAAAATTTGAAGTCAATCGGGTAAGTAGTTTTTTTAACTATTCCGCGAACAGACAGGCAGACCGACGGAATTGAGAAAACATGTTTTCGGCATTAGGGACCCTGAAACGTGAAGATGTCAAAAAATCTCGGAGGGTGATTTTTTTACGATTACAATACTTCCATTTTACGAGGGGCGTAAAAATAGTCCTGGAGTTTTGGCCTATGATTTAAGAAAGCGTTCGATATAGTGGCGTTTTTGATAAATACCACCGAAGAATACAAACTCTGAACTAAGCGAGCAAATTTTCGTAAGTTAAACCGTCCAGTCAAAAATGACAAATTATCCTACGTGGAGCCTTCTGGTTCGAGCTGTCCGGGTCAGCCTTAATCGCCATTTTTAACACTGTAAGAACTGTCCAGATAAGAACAGCACAACGTGATTGATGATGTACTGCTGAAAACAGATTAGCTTTCCTTCTTGTTATGTGCTTTATTATGGAGATCGATCGCAACATAACTAATTTTTATTAAAACGGTATATTTTTTGAATTGTGTTTGTTATTAAGTCATGACTTTCAGAGAACTTTTTAAACATGTGTTAGTTATTTTATTGTAGTGCCTTCTAAAATTTAGGAAAAGTTAGGTTGGCTGTACGAATAAGCGGAATTTTAGTTTTAAAATACGCATTGACAATATTTTGTGCTATACCTAAGTAGAAATAAAAACAAAAACACGTTTTAAAATTAAAATTTTTCTAGTAAGATTTAATTCAAAATGTTGACACAAATACAGTCCATATGCTGCAGGTTTAGTTTCTTAAAATAGTTTAATTTCGATTTTACGTTTGATCTTTTCATTACTGATATAGCCGGATTAAAGCTCTTGGAGGCACCGAAGAATACTTTCTTATTTCTAACTTCGATCCGTAACTAATAAAACTTGCCAGCGTTAAAGTTATATTATCCATAATATATTCAGTTTGTGAGGATTTTTACAAATATAAATTCTGTCGCCTCTTGCCACGTACCATCTTTTCGGAAGCACTCTGGGCACGTATTTTTTTATAATTTAGGCTTGATTAATCCCCCTAAGTTAAGTATTTCTGTTTATTATATGTATTATATTACAATACAATATTTACGTGAGTACGATAAATTATGTATATGTAAAAGGCACGAAATAAATTTTGTTTGGGTGTGTGGTCTAAAAACGGTATGCTAGTGACTAATTTTGGGAAATTTGAAAAATTGGTAAAAAAAGTATGAGTTCTAGCAACATTTTATTTTTTAAAACTTTATAGTAACTAGTAATTTCATCTCGTGTCCCAGATATGCATAGTGTTCTGTCTACAGTCTCGGTTTCTGACTGTGCCATTTGAATGGTTTCACTGGGAACAAGGTTGGTCATAGGTTTGACAACTTTTTGTACAGGAAATAAAGTATTTTAGGGTCGGAGAACAAAAACAAAACAAAATTTTAGAAAAATAAACAGTATTTTATTTTTTTTAACGAAAATGACGTAAACAATTGACTACAAAGAGGTTATGTTTATGCTTGTCACTCGACAAATGACTGACTGGCTCTTCCATTTATCGTCTTTAAGCTGCTGTGACTATACGGATGTCTTGATGGTTCCCTTTGTGTAAATAGCAACAAGGGTCCACGCTAAAGTCAGGGAGGGCCTTTATCTTTATTGGCTGAGGCTAAAAGGGTTCACTGAAATAAGTGTACACTGTCAAATTTTTAATCCACATTCAATCAGGAAATTGCAAATGCTCTCAGCCACAAGATTAGAGTGATTGACTAGGCAAGACGGATTAATTGGACCAATTTATATATCCCATTGTAGGGAATTGTAAGAGAGAGGGGACGCGTAAAGATGCAGGGGACATTGAAAAAGAACATGATGTAGTGAACCCGACTCTCCAAATTCCAATCTGGGCTATCGACTATTCCGAGTCTATGGAGATGAGTCGGCACTGTGTAGTGATCACTTCTGATTCTGCACATAGTAAAAGTGACCTTCCTTTGCAGGTATTTTGATCCTGGAAACCGGAGTTTGATATACGGTGCAATTTCTCCATAGAGTCTTCCCTCGTTGAGACAGGTCTGTTTCCATCTCGCCTTCCACTTCTCAAAGAAACGTTGTTTGTATGATGGGGTAAATTCGCTTTAATCCATTTTAAACTTCGTAATAGTTCTGAGAAGTCTTCCCAAATTGACTAATTTTCGTTTCCTACCATTCTCGTGCGGCTTGGAACTCAAGCCAAAGATATCCTAATGTCCCCGTTTCTCATTTCATCCATTTTTGTCTTGATTTCCATCGTAATGTGATCATTGGTGGGAAATCGTGCCCGGGATTTATATAAAAAGGAAACTGATGAATGTTTCTGGAGAGGAAGATTTCGACTATACAATGATCGCCAAAATATTCAAGATATTTCTTTACAATTTTCGTTTGGCAAGCTATTTGACATTGACAGTTTCGTTCTAAAATGAAATGTCTACGTTTACTTTTTATACAGGTTTTAAGGCTCCTGCTACCAGCGATGATAAAAACAGTATCTTGCCTTTTTAATAGACCAATAAACACTATTAAAAAGCGAAATAAAGTTTAATACTGTATTTAACCGTATGTTTCGCAACCCTAGTTGGTCGTCATTTCGGTTTTGCTATACTTTATTTCTAAGCCGATTTTTAAACAAGCTGCATGAAGATCGCTTACATTGTCATTTTCACTTTTTTGGTATTACTACCAGGATATTTCATATACAAAGATAAAGGAAATTTGGCATCTTCCAATCTCTAAAAAAAAATTAAAATTTTATATCTGTAACTCTATAGAGGAAAAGGTGGTAATATGGAACCCTGCGGGTAATACGGAACCCCCCCATAAATAAGAAGTTAGTGGCGCCATCTGTCTGTGCTCGCCAAAACGTAATCATTACATTCCAAAAAGGCCGCAGGCACATTTCTACCGCATAGGAGTTATCCATGGTCGAATAATTAGAGGTTATGTTTTAGCGTCAAAAACAAACGTTTTTCCGCTGTGCCTATTTCAGTGATAAAGTTATTTGTATCGAAATATTCGTTTATTTTTTGGTTTAAATCTTGAAAGTGTACCTTAATTTCACGTTTTAACAGGTAAGCTTTTGTTTATTCGGATGATTAAAAAAAAATAATTGTTTATTATTATCCATGTGCTTTTTGATAATATGGAACCCTTTGCTTGCTGATAATATGGAACCCGGTTCCATATTATAAACAGGGGTTCCATATTATAAACATATATTGGCTGCAGTCTTTATATTTAAAATAGTTACATAATATGAGTGTTTAAATTGAATTGGATTGTTGCAGATTGCAAAATGCCTCGAAGTTCATTATCCCCAAAAGCAAAGGGTAAAAGAAAAAACATGGGACAAACAAGCAATGGCTGAAGCTGTAGAAATGGTGCGTTCTAAAAGAATGGGCCTGAAAAGGGCTGCAAGGTTGTTTAAGGTGCCAAAAACAACTCTACAAAGGCTAGTTCACGACACAGAATGTTCACCCCAAGAAGTTGTCGAAAAAAAGTTAGTTAGAAAACCAGTTTTTCCTGTTGAAATTGAAAATCAATTAGTTGAATACTTGCTGCTGATGGAGAGCAAATATTTTGGGCTTACCCGGCGAGACGTTAAAGTAATGGCTTATCAGTTGGCAGTTAGAAACGGAATAAAGCATCCGTTTGGGAATAAAGAAGAAGCAGGTCGTGCTTGGTTGGACCATTTTTTATATCGCAATAAACAAAGACTTTCTATCCGGACTCCAACCGGAACATCATATGTTCGGGCAAATGGTTTCAATAAAGAATCTGTAGCTAAATTTTTTGATATTCTCGAGATAGAGTATGAAAAGAAAAAATACACGGCAGACCGCGTATTTAATGTAGACGAAACCGGCTTGTCTATAGTTCAAACTAAAATACCTAAGGCGATAGGGTCAAAAGGAAAACGGCAGATCGGTGCGCTGACGGCTGCCGAGAGGGGTTCATTAGTGACTTCCATTTGTGCAATGAGCGCTTCCGGTATATTTGTTTCGCCTATGTTGATTTTCCCAAGGAAAAATATGACTGAAACTCTGATGAGAGGCGCACCTCTCGGAAGTATTGGAAGATGTCATCCATCTGGCTGGGTGCAAAGTAATTTATTTACTGATTGGTTTAAGCATTTTATCAAATGCACAAAACCAACAATAAATGACCTTCTGCTCCTAATCCTCGACGGACATTATACTCATACGAGAAACGTAGAAATAATCGAACTAGCGAGAGAAAATCACATAACCATAGTATCCCTTCCTCCGCACTCCACCCACAAGTTGCAGCCGTTGGACAAAACATTCATGGGAGCTTTAAAAACCCACTATAGTGAGGAGATTCGTATATGGTTGCGTCAAAATGAACGTCCTTTGGGTCCCTATGACATTGCAGAACTTTTTGGAAAAGCATATTTGAAGTGTCAAACTGCAAGTATAGCCATAAATGGGTTTTTAAAAACTGGGATATTTCCTTGCAACAGGGGTATTTTTACGGAAAAGGATTTTATAGCTGCTGAGCATGAAGCAATATTGGCTGAAGCTACAGATCAACCACCCATTCATCATAGAGCAAGTCCGACACCAACAACGGATGTCCCTAAACTAAAACGTGCATCTACTTTTGATATCAGTGAAACTGACCTGGCAGAAGCAGGTTGTAGCTCAGCAAAAGCCCCGGCAACTTCAAGTAACTTCATTGTTTCTCCTTCGGTTATTTGGCCGGTTCCAAAGCCAAAAAGAAAAACGTCAAACAGAGGACGGAAGGCTTCTTCGGCTGCAGTAATTACGAGCTCTCCGTATAAAACAGATTTGGAAAATTCGCTTTTAAAATCTAGTGGTACAAAAAAGATTTTGAGCCTTCAATCTCGCGGATTCAGCAGGGATAATGGAAAAGCTGGTTGCAAGCGACTAACTTTAAAACACTCTGGGAAAACGGCGAGTAGCATCAAAATTAGTTCAAAGAAAACTCAAAGAAAAATAGCTGAATCCTCTGAGTCGGATGAAGACGATAACGATGACATAATTTCCTCAGGTACCTCAGGTGATATGGAAAACCCAGTTGAAAACGTACCTTCCAGCACAGATAATGATGCGGAGTGCATGTTTTGCACACAACGATTTTTGGAAGATAGGAAAGGGGAACAGTGGGTCCAGTGTCTTATGTGCCAGTTATGGGCACATATTTTATGTTCTGGTTGTGAAAAGGCCGACTGGGTCTGTGATTTTTGTCAATAAGGCCTTTTGATTTTGATTTATTTAGTTACTGTTGCTTTGTTTTTAATACAATAAATAAATATGGTTAATATTTAAAATATGGCAGGTTTTATTAGGTGGTTCCATATTACCAGCAACTATTAACCAGTAGGTGATTTGTACTTTTTCCCATTATTTGTTAATTATAATAAAACTATTAACATTATTTAAAATTTTAACTTAGACACGTATTCTAAACATATTAGGGATAAATCAGTCCTATATATAAAAATTTTTTTCAAAAAAAATTTTGAGTTATTGAATAAAAACAAACATGGGTTCCATATTACCACCCTTTCCTCTATATATTAAGGAAAAAATTAGACTATTTGACTAAGGTCGAGACATTGTTTTCCTTTCCCAAAATTTACATACCCAATAAAATGAGTTTTGTGTACGCAATTATTATCTGGTAGATGTTTTAGATTGTTTTGATATTTTAATATTAGAATAAATTCTGATAATTAGTTGGATCTTCAAATTGTGAGAACCTTTTTTTTGTCGTGTTTGATTTTCGTGGATGTTATGTCTATGTTGCGTGTGTTAACAAAAAGCAATGATCTATTTTTTAAGCAGCCTAAGGCCAGATGCTTGCACCCACCAAGGAAGGCATTCTAAATACGCCACTGGGTACCCATATTATATTTTTATTATTTGATATTTTGTAAAAATGCAAATAACAAAAATGTTCCCTAATTTCATTAATGTTCCGCTTTTTTTTAAAGTGGGTGTACATCAGTTACTCCCATCCTGAGCCGAAGGATATATCTGAGCGGCCGTTTGTCGTTATTTATGTTTTCCGGATGCTGCTATTGTTGTTGCGCTGATTGCGCTTGATTTTTTATGATTTTGGATTTGTCGATTATTGTCTTCCATACTGTTGGTAGTTTTAATGATTTTTCCCTTTTATTCAAATCACCTTGATTTTCAATTTCTATGGCTTTTCGGATTATTCTGGTCTTCTCCCTACACCCCTCTAAATTTATTTTGTGGAAGGTTTCCTGATGATGTAGGAATAAAGCTGAGGTTGTTTGTTTTTTTCTGATGCTGAGTTTATGCTCTTCCACTCTTGCTGATATTCGCCTGTTAGTTTGCCCTACGTACATATTTTTACAGTCCTGGCACGGAATGCTGTATATCCCGTGGTTTTCCAGTTTGATTTTATCTTTTGGGTTTCCAAGTAGTTTACCTATAGTTGTTTGTGGTTTGTGTATTATTTATCCAATATCCACTTTCTAGAGGTGAGCGATATTTCCCTGCCGGTGATTTACTACAGTGATCAAGATCCTAAAGTAGCGGCGATCGTTAAACCGTGATTTTATTTTTTCAGGCTTTTAAGTAATCATTACTCAATTAGTGTACTGGCGATGGCGACCGAAGAATGGTGCAATCAGCAATCGATTAGGCGCGATACGTCTCGCCAACCATGGTCTGCACTGCACTACTGTAGTTTACAGAGTTCTAGATGGATTTTTACCTTAGCAGTAGATTCCTTCACGGAAAAATCAGCAAATTGACAAAAATACCAGTAGATTTCTTAAATTTATATAAAACATTTAATCATAAAAAAATATACAAAAACACAACTTATTATTCAGAATCTGACAATTCTAATACTCTATGTAAAAAATCAATAATAATAAAAATGTAGGTATATATATTTGTTTCAAAATCTACAAAATGGCCATCAAAAAAAATTTTCGTATCAATATGGGGTTCATTTGACTCATTTGTTTCTAATCACAAACCTCTAGGGACGTCAAAAAATAGAATTTCGGAGGTATTCTTCACGGCAGAAACAAAAAAATCTTTTTGAATGACGAAGAGTCTACCAAAATTGACTCAAATTACTGGTAGTCTTAACTTTAAACCTCTTTAGTTTTAGAATGACTTTAAACTCCCGGTCATTCGCTTTATGAGAAAAGTTGCGAGAGAAGAGCGTCAAATTGAGGGGTTAGAAGGTTGATGCATGATCATTTTATACTGCTTACTTTAATAAAGATTCGAGTCAATTTTGGTAGCTTTAAGATGAGTTTAAACACCCAGTCATTCATTTTATATGAAAAATTACGAAAGGGAAGTGCCTCAATTTGACGGACTATAAATATTGGGTCATTTTATGCTTTTTATTGTAATACTTCTTTTGGCCTTATTTTGATAACACTAGGATTTCCGTTTTTCATTTTTGCTAGTCATCGAATAACCGGTCATTAAATTAGGTTTTTCCTCTTTAATACAACAAAATAAAAATATTGAAATGAATTTAATAAACTTATGCCTCTTAATATAATTTTCACTTAATTAAGCCTTAAAATAAATAAAAAATTGGACGCTGATGTTGTGAATGCCAATGTGGATTCATAAGAAGAAGAGCTGAAACAGGTCTCGGTGCATCGTTAAGGAAGGCATGTGTGTTCTGTCGTGATGACGTGAAAAATGGCTTCCTTTTGCCGGCAAAGATGGCCGCCGCCGAGGCCGGTTAGTCAAAGAAAAATACCGCTGACAAGCGGCCGAACACCGACAGTTTGTCATAAATTTCACCGGTGGCAGGGCTTATAAATTATATTATTCACATTCTACCAGGATTCGTCAAAATTCATTGAAACTGTTTATCATAATACGTAACACAGTGGATTGTGGATCTTTCAAAAACCAAAGGGTTTGTTTGTATATTAATGCATATTTCGTTATAGGAGGGATATTATATGCAGATAGTGGCTTAGTTTTTCTAGTAGATATGTCCTCGATGTTGTTAAAATTAATAACAAAATCTGGAGTTTGTCAAACGCCTTACTTCCGCAAAATATGTAGTAAATTTAACAATAAAAATATATTTGTTTGTGAACATTATTTTGGTACTGTGATCTAAAGTGTCCTAGTGCCGTTTGTTTGTAGTACGAAGGGATGGACATATAGAGGGGAATATTTTCTTCTCTTTTTAAAATCTCGTCTTTTTGTCTTACTGTTTTCTTAGTCGTCAGTTGTAACATGTTTAGACATTAGACATAGATGGGGAGCCCGACAAGGGCAGCACTTAGGCTCACTGGGCACATTCTGCTATCCCCCCAAGTAGGCGTGTCAGGCCAAGAGCCGACTTCTTTTTAGAAAGGAAACGACCCTTTCAGGTCGTGCACGTCCCAGAAGCTCGGGTTCCACATAGGTGTCACCCAAGCAAAGCAGTCTGGCGTTGACTAAAGCATCACATCGACAGACTAGATACTCGGTAGTTTCATCTACCTCAGCACAAAACCTGCAGTATGGATCGTTGTCGAGTCCAATCTCATGCAGGTAATATTTCACCAGCCAGTGTCCAGTCAGGACCCCGGTAATGGTTCTAAGTTGGCCTCTGTTTCGATTTAGAAGACTCAGAACGGCTATAAGGGCCTGATATGATGACCTTGGACTGTCTGAGTACTGCTGGCTCGTGCCATTCAGCACGGAACTCCTCGACAGTGCAATTCTTAATCCTATCCTTGACAGCTGAAGGAGTAATTTCAAGAACAGGTTGAAAGCAGGGTTGCTACCTTCCCGAGCCAGCTGGTCCGCTCCCTCATTACCCCCAATGCTTGATGGCCAGGCACCCAAATGAGGCTAAATCCATTGGACTCACACAGCCTCTCTAGGGCTCTCCTGCATTCAAGTGTTAGCAGCGAATTGACCCTGTTCAAGGACAGAGCCTTAATCGCGACTTGACTATCACAGCAAATTTTGTTGGATAAATTGAAAAATCTATCCTATTGCTTCCGTCCCTGCTAGTACATTAGTACAATCCTAGAAAACAGAGATACTCGTACTTTTAACTAGATAGTATTCTTTTATGTAGATATGTTTTTCTAGATATAAGGAAACAGCTTTTCATAATATGCAAAATAACTGCCTTTTCTCAAGTAGAATGTTGGTTTCGATATTTTTTAATATAAATAAGTAGTTTTACATCAGATCCTACTTACTTACATATAATAAACAATAATTTGAAAAAATGGTTGCAAAAAGGTATCCTTTTGCTATTTATATCCAATTGCTAATTTGAACGTAAATTTTTCATTAGTCAGTTGACTAAGCATGTATTGCCATTTTTTAGATAAATGAATTTTACCGAAATTCTGGTGAGTCCTCGTAAGCCAAGTTGCTTCATGTTCTTCGAAAGGCAACATGCACCATCGGACGTTATTATGCCTTCAACGTCTTTCGATGAGTTTTATGTTTGCGCCGCCACAGCGGCTTGTTATGGTCGTCGCGATGTCCGAGATTAGCCCCGGCAGATAAACAATGTTTCTACCTGCTGATAGCTGGTGTTGCCCGATAGAATAATGATAAGTTATCTAGCAGTCAACAATATATTCTTCTAACATTCTAAGAAAGTGTTTGTTCATAAGACGTGTACAACTGAATGCATGTTTAAGCAAACAAACAATTCATGTTCAACATATTGTGAAGATTCTTGTGCCGATGAAAATGAGTTTAGATCTGATTCGCCAATTCCCGTTTCATCATCAGCAGCTAAATAGCTCGCTTAAATGTATAAAAATTTAAAAATAAGCTCATGAAATTAAGAACTATGTCCTTCCTTCCTCATAACCCGATCTTGTTTGCGAACTGGTTGTTAAATTATTGCACAATTAATCAAATGCTAAATCAGAGCTCAAAGATTTGTGTTAGAAGTTTATTAAATCATCGAAATACAAATTTTTGTGTCACGGCTTTACCATGCCTTTCCGCACTGACGGTAACTAACCTATGTTACAAAATTTCGGTAATAAACTGTGTTAAAAACCCTTTCCTCTTTTATTCTGTTCTACTTTAGCAGTTCGTTGTGGGCGGACCGTTCTCGCATCTCTTGCCCTTGCAGTATTTTTCTCTAGGACAAATTTCACTGCCGGACAAAATAGCAAATTTTAGAATTTTTCTTATTTTCATTTGTTTTCTGTATCAATACCAAATTCTCGGTGGCGGGATTGATAAATATGTAATGGCTACGATAAATTTTGAAATTAGCTCCACTTACTACGAATTGTGGCTCCGTGAAGAAGGTACATATATAAATTATTATTAAGTTTTTTTAAATAATTAACATTTTAAACCTCCACTTTTTTCGCATTCTTTAATTAGTATATACTGATCTGATTTATAAATAATAATATTATAATATAATAATAAACTATATAAAAAATGTGACAAAAATAGTACTTCTCCATGTACATATTTTAAAATACTAATAATTCCTTTGCCCCTTAGGTTCACACTGTGCAGTCGAAACACATATTATGTAAGAAAAACTAATTTGGCAACTAGACTTGAAATAATAACGAGCAAAAAAATTTGCACTATATTACGGTTTTGTAAAAAAGCTACGCTTTATTCTAATTAAAAAAATGTTTGTATTTATAAAGGGTCTCTTTTATATCCCCTAGGGAGACCCTGTATAGTGGAAAAATGTATTATATAGAAAGAGATAAAATAAATTTAAAGTGTTTCACCGTTTTTTTTAATTAACCGTTTTAAGAAAAATAAATTATATATTTTTGTTTATTTACATGTTTAGCTCTACCCCATATAGTGAAGGAAAAAAAAAGTATTTATATGCAAAAAATAGAAGACATTTGACCGTGTTTTACTTTTGTTGAAAAAGATAATTTCCTTTAAAATAATTTTTTTTTTGTTTTCAAAGGGCTGTTTTACTTCCCAATATAGATGAGAAAAACGTTTTTATTTATAAAATATTAAAATAAATTTGCCGTGTTTTACCGTTTATTAAGCAACCTCATTGCTTAAATATACGAACGATTATTTAAAATTTTATCTTTAATTATAAAACGGTTTTCCAAAGACTAAATAATTATTTTTAAAGAAATAAAAATATTTGATTCTTGCTAAATAATAACGTGTTTTAAAGTAACTGAATATCTTCTTTTAACATTTAACTATTTAGCGCTTTTTAGGGAAACTCTAGTAAGAAGTGGGAGGGGATCTTATATGTCCTTACATGATGGTGGGGGGCTAAAAATAGCCAAAATTGTCCTTAAGTAATTAATGAACGGTCGCTAAGTCTATCATGTATAGTTGTAAAAAATGTTTTTATATAGAAAAAGATAAAAGTTTGACGTGTTTCACCGTTTCATAAGAAAACTTCTTTTTTCGTTTTTAAAGGACATAGAAACATGTCGGTGACAGTTAAGTCAGGTCCCCTTGGGGCCACAAAATTGAACCGTTTCTTCCGATCCAAGTTGTAACAAATTTGCGGTTAAGCAAGCCATTCTATTACTTCACGAACGCAATGTGCTAGACAATTATCTTGTTGAATATATATATATATATATATATATATATATATATATATATATATATATATATATATATATGTATATATAAGGTGTTATTTTAGAAATATGGGCCTATAATGCCATAGGCAGATACCACGCACCACACGTTCACTTTTGTATAATATTGTCTTCGCGTCATTATTCGGGGTTTTCTCGAGACCGTAGTTGAAAATGTACGTTTATGAGAAAACAAAATAAACTTATAAAAATCAATATTTTCACTTAGAATTTTGTCTCCTAACCACAAGCAAAAATCTAGCTTTCGCTTCATCTCCCTCTTCCAACATATGATTAAGTGGGATCTGAAGTGTTTAGCACGATTTCTAAGGGACATCACTGGAGTTTCATTAACAGATTGAAGAACTAAAACTGTGGCTACATCGTTATGGCCATATTTCTTCTTTTTCTTTTTAAGGTCCAAAACATAACCAGTCCTTTGGAACTTTTTTATTACGTTGCAAATTGCCATCCGAGTTATTGATACGGTACTCCTAAATTATTCCATGACGTAGCAATATGATACTTGACTATCCCTGTAACACTTTATTATAAAAATGATTTGCTCAAGATCACTAGTAAGTTTTTTTCGTACACAAAACAACATTTTTGGATTTTTTTATGCCCCCTGTAAATTTTTGATAACGTGGACCTTATTCATTTTTTTTAAAATACAGTTTACGTATCCGTTAATGGGACTCAAATATGTCGAAAAAATTTAACCTATTTTTCTTGAAAATTATTGCAAATACACTGCGTCCTCTATACATACCTTTTATTATGTTAATGAAATAATATGCTCTAATATTTGTTCTAAATAGATTTGTTTTAAGATGTGATTATATTTTATAAACGAAAAGAGATATTTTAACGAGGCCTGGATGCAAATTATTTGCAACGGCCATTTTCTTGTTACCAAATTAAATTCTAGTTTGGAAATAATATATATTATATAAAAATATCTAACGGCATTGACTTTTTCATCGTCTAAATCTGCTTTAAAAGATAAAACTCAACTAGACCAATTTCTTGTATTTTTGTAATCGTGACAAAATCACCCTCCAGGATTTCTACATGTCTTTCTTCACGGTTCAGGGTTCCTAGTTTATTTAAGTTTAAGTAAGTTTTAACAGTAAAACCTTAAACTAGTGGTGGGTATATCTCGTCGTGACTAATATCAACAGGAGATGCAATTTATTAAGTGGCGTAGTGGCAATTTTTACTTCCCTCGTAAAAAGGAAGTATTGTAATCGTAAAAAAACACCCTCCGAGATTTTTTCAGATCTTCACGTTTCAGGGTCCTTACATGCCGAAAAACATGTTTTCTCAATTCCGTCGGTCTGTCTGACTGCCTCCTTGCGGCATAGCTAAAAAAACACTTACCCGATTGACTCGAAATTTTGGTTGTTAAAAATTAAGGATCATATGTGGATGACCTGGTAATATTTTGGTAAAAATCCAATATGGCAAAACAAAATGGCGGATTAGTAAAATATTAAAAAAATTATTATTAAAAAAACTGATTATCCAATTTATCTTAAATTTTGCACAAACGTAAAGTATTATGTTGTATTATTAAGATGGCGAAACAAAATAACGGCTGAAATTTTTCAGGATACATTTTTAAATATTAAAAAATCAGCCTGAAAAAACTGCTTAATGGATTGATTTAAAATTGTATGCCATAACTAATTGTAGTATAGGGATCAACTAGTAGAATTATGGTACTAATACAGGATGGCCGACAAAATGGAGGCCGAAAAAAATGTTTGTAATCGTGAAAAAATCAACCTGTCAGGTTTTACATATCTTGACGTTTTAGCGTCACTAGATGTATGTCGGTCTATCTGCCTGTCTCTCAGTTCGCGGCATAATTTAAGGACTTCTTACCCGATTGACTTCAAATTTTGATAAAAAAAAAATATAGTATAGGGATCAACTAGTAGAATTGTGGTACTAATACAGGATAGCCGACAAAATGGGGGCCAAATAAAATGTTTGTAATAGTGAAAAAATCACCCTGTCAGGTTTTACATATCTTGACGTTTTAGCGTCCCTAGATGTCTGTCGGTCTGTCTGCCTGTGTCTCAGTTCGCGGCATAAGTTAAAGACTACTTACCCGATTGACTTCAAATTTTGATACAAAATTAAGGCTCATATGGGGTTGGCCTGGTATTATTTTGGTAAAAATCCAATATGGCGAAATAAAATGGCGTCCCAGTGAAATGTTAAAAAAAGTATTAATAAAAAACTACTTAGCCAATTTATTTCACATTTTGCATAAACATCAATTATTAGGTTGGAATCAACTGGTAAAATTTTGGTATGAATCCAAGATGGGGGAACAAAATGGCGGCATTATAAACTGTTTTAAAATTCAGCCTGAAAAAACTACTTATTGGATTGATTTCAAATTATAAACTATAACTAATTGTGGTACGTGGATCAACTAGCAAAACTGTATTACTAATTCAAGATGGCGGCCAAATGAAATTTTTGTAATCTGAAAAAATCACCCTCTCAGGTTTTACATATCTTCACGTTTTAGCATCCCTAGATGCCAAAAAATATGTTTTATCAATTCCGTCGGTCCATCTGTGGGTCTTTCTGTCTATCTGCTTTCCCGACTGATTTCCAAATTTTAGTCCAAAATTAAGGATCACATGAGGATATTTTGGTAAAAATCCAATATGGCGGAACAATGCTAAAAAATTATTCTAATTATCCAATTACCTCAAATTTAGCATAAAAATCAATTGTTACATAGGAATTAACTGACAACATTTTGATATGAATCCAAGACAGCAAAAGAAAATAGCGACCTAATAAAATTTTTAAAAAATCAGGCTGATAAGTAGTATACTTATTAAATTAATTTCATTTTTTGTGCAAGAATTAAGTGAGATATAGAGATAAACTAGTAAACTTGTGGTACGAATTTAAGATGGTGAAACAAAATGGCGGCCAAATATTTTTTTAAAAAAATCAACGTAAAAAAAACTTGTCTAATTGAAATTTTGCAGAAAATTTAAATGTGAAAATGAGATAAACTGGTACGAATTGAACATGAGGTAACAAAATGGCGGTATGTACCAATGTAAAAACTACTTATTAAATATATTTTAAATTATGCCCAAAAGTCAAGTATGACAGAGGTAGAAAGAAACTGGTAAAATATTGGTAGGACTCCAATATGATGGAACTAAATGGCGCCAAATAAAAATGTTTAAAGAGACAGTATATGTAACACATATATACTGTGACTATGTACTGAAATAAATTGGGTCACACTTCACTATTCCTAACAAATGGAATAAAAATCATAACGTGGGAAGTTTTGGGTAAAAGAAATATACCGATTTTTCTGTATGGTGGGCACTGAATTCGAGGGCACCCAATTTTTATTCACAGGTAGGTATGCCGCAGGCACAATGATTAATTTTAGTGAAACAGCAATCGCGATTCCGCTCTTTTCAGAGCGCATCAAGCGGCTATAGGCTATCGAGCTCCGAGGATAAAGATAAAGACAAAATGGAATTACAGAATCAAAGCTGTCTAATACCACGACTAGCATTAAATTACACTGTTGACTCCTGACCTTTATTGAGTCTCTGCCCTACACAAGATTCGCTAGTATCTGGCGGCCTGATGAGCTTTAAAAAAAGCGAAGAAGAGTTCGTCGTTGGACCAAAATGGATCACTGCGCCTGCGGGATTGCACGACATGTTCAAGATAGGGATCATAATATACTTGTTATGATGTTGGGCTGACTAAAATATATTAATATTATTGATTTCAATGAAAGACAGGAGTCCGTAGTGTACTAGCCAGCGGAGTAGTTTTTTCTATGATTCTATTTTGTGCCTTTGCCTAGCACGGTTCTCTGTTCTATGGCAGCCTGATGATCTCTAAAAAGAGCGAAATGGCAATCGTCGTTTGACGAAAATGGATCAATACGCCTGCATCATTGCAGGACATTTTGCAGACAGGGATCATAATGTCCTTGTTCTGACGTTGGAGTGACGTGAAATAAAATATATTAACATTATTAATCCCAAGGAGTCACCAATTGACAGTTTAATTCAATGCCCGTCGTGGTATTAGCCAGAGTAGTTTGAGTGATTCCATTTTGTGCTTTTTTCTTTTATCGTTACATTTGAAGGAACTACTCACTCTATAAAAATCCTGCCGTCGTCGGCAGATTATTTTTAAATTCACCTTAATACTAATTTATAAGAGCATTCTTATATATTAATAATTACTAACACCCCTTGTTTCAAACTACAGCATACTTACAAAATCCGCTTTAAGCCTCTCATTTAACATCCAAACACTCAGCGTTTATCAACTGTCAGCAGTGACTGTAAAATAGACAACCGAGGACGCCTTCGTGACGTCGGGGGATCACGACTGTCAAGACGCGTCTCTCTACTTATGACAGGTTAAGCTGTTTGGATTCGAGAACGTGTTTAAACGCCAGGTTAAGGGATTTTTGGATATGCTCCGTTTTGAACTTATTCTCGGAGGTTTTAAAGTATATTATTTTATATTAATATTTGAGTGTAGTGTTGACTATATTATTTTGCTTTAAACTAAAATACACATTTGAGTGATTAAAGAGCCACACCCGCCTTTTTAATAATACCGGTTCTGATTAATAAACCGGCTAAAGTAATCAACATACCATTCTGTGCCCATCTTAATATAAATGTTTTATTTAAAATCTTAATCGTTTCTTTTTACTACCCAATTACACCACAAATTTTCTCCCGAGTATAAATCTGCCATCGGTCTAAAATAATTTGACAGCGTCCCAACTTTATTACCCTGTCCATACTTCAGGCAACTTATCTCGCCGGTAATCTATCCGACCGTGTAGAGGCACGGCAGGCGAGACAGCAAGCACGCCAAAGAACACGATTACACAGATAAATCTAATGGTGAAACGGTGTTAAGACGAGCGAGATTTAAGACGGTGGCTAGCCCGGTGACTTATTGGACAATACCTGTAGGAAACGAGTTTGTTGCCGTCTGATTTATAGCTTTCTGAGGCGGCTAATGTGGAGCTGAAATTGTCTGCTTAAAGTTTAGAATGTACTTTGCGTGACAATAATAACTCCAAATTTAAGAAAGGTGCTTCTCAATATAACCAGATGACCACAGGTTTGTCCCACGGAGACTTCGCTTTACCATGACGACTTTTTCAGATCGTATTTTTATGTTTCTCTTTTTTATTCACGCAAAATACCTATTGCATTGTAATTTTCGAAATCAATTTTATTAAAAATTATCCTTTTAGATATCTTTCAGGCTATTTACCCTCCACTTTTCTATAATACGATGCAATCCGAAATTTTGTCCTGATAGACCACCGTTAAGAATATTTGCACTAGAAGAAAAAATATAATTTTTCATCCCCCAGGAATTATCTAGGAAGGAAAAGGGGTCAAAACGCGTATCGATTCTTGAAATCTCTTGTTTAATGATGAGAATTTTAAGAAATATTCTAATGTTGGAGCGTATGTGACCCTTGATGAAATGCTTTTCACATTTCGCGATAGATTCAGTTTCCGAATGTATATACCGAACAAACCCAAAAAATTCGGTATTAAAGTTTTCGTCACTGTAGATTCTAGAACTTTTTACACAACCCATATGGAACTATATGCTGGCATACAACCAGATGGGCTATTTAAATTAAATAACTCCACGGAAGCAGTTCTGTTACTTTAAGAATGTGTCCACGTTTTTCTAGAACAGAACGAAACATAACAATGGATCGTTTGTTTACTGGTATTAATGTTGTTAGAAAACTTCTTACAGAATATAGGCTTACTGTAGTTGGAACAATCAAAACCAATAACCGGGAAATACCCACTATTTTGATGTCAAAATATTGATTCCTCCATTTTTGCTTTTGGAGAAAAATGGTACAGTGGAAGATGAAAGTAGTAAACGAGAAATAATTTATTTTATAACACAATGAAAGGTAGACAAAATGGCAGCAACTTACAATGGTGGTCCTTAGAATTTTTTTATGGAATGCTAAATATATCCTCTATCAAACGCTTATATAATAGTAAGACACAATGATTCCACTTCTGATACAAGTAAGGAACGACGACTTTTTATAAAAAATGTGGAAAAAGAACTGGTAAAGGGCCATATGTCTTCCAAGGCAAATTATTTGGGACTACACACAGACATTCGCGATACCGCTACGAAATATTCTGGAACCAGGAGCCAAGATGAACCTGATTCCCCTCTCAATAAAAAGGATCATTGCAAGTATTGCACAAAACGCAAAACACGTTTTTTTGTAAATGCTGGCTCTGCTTGGAGCATATCTTAGCCTGCTGTAGGAATGTGTGGACCGGCAGGCGGATAATTAAGATTAAAGTTTAGGTTGCTGCAATTTCGGCAAGGAATATTTCTAATGACTCCTATTTGCGTTTTTTGTTAGTTTTAGGTCATTTATTTGATAATTTATTGTTTAAGTTTTGTGTCTTTCAATTTATTGTAACTTTTTTATTTTAATTTAAATAAAATGTTTAAAATTACACTTTTTTTTAATTTCCATATTACAATAAAACAATGTAAAATAAATTCAAACTACATAATAAAAGGAGCATACAATAAATGTAAATAAGTGAAAAAAAGATGCATAATTTAATAATAAAACCAAAAAAGAGCTCCATATTTGGTCCTAATAGACCATCATGAGGCATGTACTCTTGTAATTTAAAATAGGTCCTGCATCATAGTATTTTAACGAATCCTCTTATTCTAGCAATCCGAAGATAAAAACAGGGTGAATTCCATTGCCATAAAAGGGCGATAAAATAGAGTTGCAGTTTTGATAGTGGCGGATCTATGAGGAGGGGGCTACAGAAGCTAAAATCTTTTTGGCAGCAACTAAAATTTAAATATTGCAGCTAAATCTTCATTTATTGCTACAGGGGCGTTTTTCTTGGGTCTTACTTTCCCCATTGTTTGTAATATGGTAAAATTAGTCGGATAGCATTCTTTCTTAAGGTTTGTAGCTTTGTAATAGCATTGACTGAATTTCTTTGGATTTTTATCTCTATAATACCGGCTGCAAATGCAAGCTCGTCGGAACTATGGGACACCACTAAGTAGTTAATCCGTCTTCTCTTAACTCTTTGGCTACTTAAACATAAACCGTTTTTTTCTATCTATACTTGAGGCGATGTTTGAATTGGAAAATAAAGACATTTTTGATTGTTTGAGAGTATAATTACCTTTCCTTTAATCATTTAGCACACATTTTGCATCCTTGAGGGACTTAAAAGACTTCTAGTAAGTAGTAGGAGAAGATTCGTATGTAGTGTTTGTCAATTACCTTTAAAGCAAAGTGATTTTTTTACTTCCATGGAAATACTAGTTTACTGTTTATCCCCATACGTTAAACTTATGTAAAACTCTGCAAAGTCCAGAGCAAGACATCTCTAGTGCTGTATCATATTTTAATCAAGATCGATTAGCTATTCAAAATATAAGGGAACAATGATCGAAAATATTCCTTTCAAATTATGTAGGAAAGGCGATCTTTATCTCATATTTTTTCTTTTATTGAACATATGATTCGTCGATTTAATAGAACAGACTTTGTTGTCTTGAAAGACTAATCCAGAATGTGTCAATATTGTTCAAACTGTTTGAATTTACGAGCAAGATATGCGTGGTTTAGTTTAACAATTATCTTGTGAACTAAAAAAGTGTGAAAAAGGAAATTGCGTGGGGTAATTAGAGAAACTATTCCGAGACCTTTTACACAAGTTTTATAAGAACGTGCAGAAATATTGTGACGATACCCAGAACAGAACAATTAATAAATTGTATTTTGCCCGCTAGCTAATTAACTACCAGAATTTCGGTTAGACGGGGTTGTTAATTCATTGATTAGGTTTCTTTTATAAAATACATGGAAAATGCACACCGAGACTAGCACAGCATTTTTTTTAGAACTATATCTTTATTGCTTAAAAAAAACAAAAAGTTACTACGTTAAAGTAATTAACGTAGTGATATCAAAGCGTGGCAATATTATAAGATATTGTATTAGAACGAAAGCTTTATTGTTATGTTATTGTTTTAAAGGAATTAAGTTTCACTTCGACTTTTATACTTTCCTCGTAAATGGGAACAGTTGTAATCGTGAAAAAATCACCGAAAAACATGTTTTCTCAATTCCATCGGTCTGTCGGCCTGTATGTCGGTCTGTTTGTATACGACATAGCTTAAAAACTATACTTATTACGATTGACTTGAAATTTTGGTCAGAAATCAAGGATCGTTAAGTAAATGAAATGTTTACATTTTATTAAAAATCCAATATAGCGGAACAAACTAGCGCCTTACCTATTTAAAGAAAAATATTATTAAGAAACTACCTATCGAAAAGACTTTTCCATTAATTGGAATTAAACCTTCTTTTTATGAAGGAGAATAATAAAGGACCTAATTTATTTTTGTAGACTACGTAAATAATTTTATGAAAAGTGAATAATAATAAATAGATTAAATACTTAGAAACACTGTTTATAGGATTTCCATAAAGTTATTTCGATATATTACTACCTAGCTGACAGAAATGTAGGTAAAAATTATTTTACATTAAATTGTGGAGACTGGATAAATTTTGCATCAAGTTAGACGCATATTTTTATACATGCTTTGATCAACAAAATGCTGGGTAAAACAAAAAAGTAATTAAGAAAATACTTTAGATGATGATCTTACCAAAATAAATAGTTTAAGTCAATCGTAATAAGTAGTTTTTAAGCTATGTCGTATACAGACAGACCGATATACTGGCCGACAGACCGATGGAAATGAGAAAACATGTTTTTCGGTGGTTTTTTCACGATTACAATTGTTCCCATTTACGAGGAAAGTAAAAAAGTCGAAGTGAAACTTGATTCGTTTAAAACAATAACATAACAATAAAGCTTTGGTTCCAATACAATATTTTATAATATTGCCATGCTTTGATATCATTACGTTAATTAAACTTTTTGTTTTTTTTTAAGCAATAAAGACATAGTTCTAAAAAAAATTAATTTTACTACTTATGAAGAAATTTGTGTGCTAGTCTCGGTGTGCATTTTCCATGTATTTTATAAAAGAAACCTAATCAATGAATTACCAACCCCGTCTAACCGAAATTCTGGTAGTTAATTACCGGGCAAAATACAAGTATTCGAATAAGAGATTTTTATCGAAAAGTAGTGACAATAAAAGTCTGCCTGCGCATTTTCACTCAAACTATAAAATAATAATTATGACTAGTTCTCGTATAAAACAAGATACACACAAAAAATGATAATCGTGAGTACGTGTATCAGCAAATAATAACAAATCTCTAAATTAGCAGCAATAAAATGTATAAAATAAGATTAGACAAGTTTATAATATGAAAATATCCAATGCTATTTATCGATTATTAGAACACAAATATCATAGCTCATACTTGAATTGTAATAATCCATTATAAAAAAATAAGATTTACTGACTGAATTTAAATTTGATAATTTTTTATACTTCAAATGCTTAAAATTCTCTATAATTCGTTAATAATATATTCTGCATAATAAGCCATTAAAATAGTGGCCCCTATATCTATGCTTTAAGAGATAATGGCCCACCATCCATATTTATTGGACTTGGAAAGCTAAACTTATTTAATTATTTTTAGTAATGCTTAAGCCCTGCAACTATCCCAACCATTACGGGACAGAACCCACATTCAATTACTTCAGTTCTTAAGAACTGTAAAATTATTTCAAATACTCAATTCAGTTGCAGATCTAGAATGATATCAAAGTGGAAGGCTAAATAATTTAGACAACTTCGACATCAGTTTGTCGTGTTTTTTGGTCTTCTATGGTGCGTCAAAGATATGTTTTTTCTGTTCTGGGTATCGTCACAGGAAGAAGAGCATAGATATTAAGCAAATTTTTGTATTAGAAAACAATATTTCTGCACGTTCTTCTAAAACTTGTGTAAAAGGTCTCGGAATAGTTTCTCTAATTACCCCACGCAATTTCCTTTTTCAAACTTTTTTAGTTCACAAGATAATTCTTAAACTAAACCAGGCATATCTTGCTCGTAAATTGAAACAGCTTCAACAATATTGACACATTCTGGAATAGTCCTTCAAGACAACAAAGTCTGTTCTATTAAATCGACGAATAATATGTTCAATAAAGGAAAAAATATTTCCTACGTAAATTGAAAGGAATATTTTCGATCATTGTTCCCTTATATTTTGAATAACTAATCGAACTTGATTAAAATATGATACATCACTAGAGATGTCTTGCTCAGGACTTTGTAGAGTTTTACTTAAGTTTAACGTAAGGGATAAACAGTAAACTAGTATTTCCATGGATGTAAAAAAATCACTTTGTACAAGTCTTTTAAGTCCCTCAAGGACTTTTAAAATGTGTGCCAAATGATTAAAGGAAAGGTAATTATACTCTCAAACAATCAAAAATGTCTTTATTTTTCAATTCAAACATCGCCTCAAGTATAGGTAGAAAAAAACGGTTTATGTTTAAGTAGCCAAAGAGTTAAGAGAAGACGGATTAACTACTTAGTGGTGTCCCATAGTTCCGACGAGCTTGCAGTTGCAGGCAGTATTATAGAGATAAAAATCCAAAGAAATTTAGCCAATGCCATTACAAAGCTACAAACCTTAAGAAAGAATGCTACCCGACTAATTTTACCATATTACAAACAATGGGGGAAGTAAGACCCAAGAAAAACGCCCCTGTAGCAATAAATGAAGACTTAGCTGCAATATTTAAATTTAGTTGCAGCCAAAAAGACTTTAGTTTCTGTAGCCCCCTCCTCATAGATCCGCCACTATCGAAACTGCAACTGTATTTTATTGCCCTTTTATGGCAATGGAATTCACCCTGTTTTTATCTTCGGATTGCTAGAATAAGAGGACTTATCAAAATACTACGATGCAGGACCTATTTTAAATTACAAGAGTACATTTTGCATTATTTTTTTAACCAAAAACTCAATTTTTACTAAAGTTAATTATAAAAAATCCGTCTGATGCGGCCTTTCCTGATTGCACTGTATTACTCTCTCTCGCTCTTTCGATATATATATATATATATATATATATATATATATATATACATATATATATTTATTTTTTTTTGTTTTGTATTTTTAACCGTTTTTCAATAATATACTTTTCTTAATTTTTTAAAATCAAAGGTATCTTCTAAAATATATGTTTGATGCCTCGGTAACGTTTCGACTATAATCTTGGTCTTTTTCAGACCTAAAATATTTTTAGCGCAATTTCTATATAACATAAATGTATTTCAAATTTAAGGCTTACCGTAGAACGCAAAATTTTGAAATAAATAATACTACTGAAATACCCTTAATCTGGCATATACTATGAACATTTAATTTTAAAATGTAATCTAATTGATCCCTTTTAGTCGTTTGGGTAAAACTGATAAACGCGCCTGCAGCTTTGCAGGACATGTTCCAGACAGGGATCATAGTATCCTTCTTTGGACGTTGGGGCAACGTGAAAGAAAAATATATATGAATAGTCGATTAATCAATTTTTTATGGTATACTTGCTCGTCAAAAAAACTATTTATCGTAAAAATCGATAAATGAAAAATATAATCGATTATTGATTTGGCGAGGTGTTGACAATAGCGTGAATTAACTTTCCTAGGTTTGAATACAATACAAAAATTATGCTTTATGTGTCAAACAATGAATAGCTTAGTAGGGGGAATAATTCCCTAAACAAAAATAACTTTCTGGAAAGTTGAAAAAACTGCAGTTTTGGTTTTATGAAAAAAATCACTACACATGAATTTTGAATTACATCATGTGAGATTTAGAGGGCTTCCAACACTTCTTGTAATGATTTTTGTTTTTGACATATAAGTCAAAGGTCACAAAATTAATCCTTTTTCCACTCAGTTTGGTATTACTGCCTAAATCCTAGTAAATTACCCTTAACTAATATTTCACTTGATAAAACCTATTTTATAACTCAAAAAATGAACCTATATTTTCTGAGATTTAAACCGACACATATTTGTTATCCGAAAACCTTTTATTTAGTGAATCCATTTTTTATTTTAAAATGTCTAACGCTGATAAAAAAAACGTGCCGTAAAAAATATTTCTAAAACACACATATTTATAAAGTAAGCATATTTAAGCATTTTCTTCTTTCATTTTCCCGCGTTTTCGTTTGGAATATAGCCTACGATGGTTCGAATCAATGAAGTCTATAAGATTTCCATGTTATTGGTCCGAATGTCGGGGATTTTTTTTCGCAGTAATCATAATCGGCAGTGGTGTGTCATGAGATAAACGGACCTGCCGCCGATTGCAACAAACGTAGTTTTAGAAGAAGAAAAAAATGTGAAAACTAAGAAGGTGGTCTAGACCTCAAATACCAGAAAACGGCGTCGTCAACGCCGCGCTCAGGCCGTCAGTTGGCTCAGGATCTATCTTCCACCAGATGAGGCCACAAATGTGGTGTATTTTAAAACTTACTTAATATAGTTAGTGACCAAAGGAGACACGATCGTTAGATTCCAAATACTAATAATTACATATTATAATTTTATATAAAATTCTGACTATTGATTTATGTGGTACAATTTAGGATTATGGTTTACGTTGTATAATATATCACTACAGTGATAACAATATTAGCCTCACTTGTTATATATCAATCTCTCGTATATCAATTACCAGACATTAATAAAGAAGTTTTTGTTGTTTAAAAAGATTAGGGCTCCTTAACATACTTTTAATATTCATACGGCATTACTTTAAACTGCCCTGGAGTTAGAATTGTATGAATTATCCATAACCTAAACAATATTCTACATTTAAGAAAAAAAACAGTATAAATAAAACTTATTTATGAACGCAGTAATATAGGTTTAGTGGACACGAGAGTCGATATTTAATTTCTTCGATACTTTAATATTGGGACAGAATTACCTCATCATATGTTTTGTATGAATTGTCTACGGCCTCAAGAACTTTGGGCAACATTGAGACAGAAAATCAAAGCAAATTAACTAAATTGACTAATACAATATAATACACACATATTTATAAAGTAAGCATATTTAAGCATTTTCTTCTTTCATCTTCCCGCGTGTTAGTTTGGAATATAGCCTACGATGGTCCGAACCAATGGCGTGTATAAGATTTCCGTGTCATTAGTCCGAATGTTGGCGATTTTTTTTGCAGTAATCATAATCGGCACTGGAGTGTCATGAGACAAGCGGACCTGCCGTCGATTGCGACAAAAAACGTAGTTTTAGAAGAAGAAAAAAATGTGAAAACTAAGTAGGTGGTCTTGACCTCAAATACCAGAAAACGGCGTCGCCAACGCCGCGCTCAGGCCGTCAGTTGGCTCAGGATCTATCTTCCACCTGACGCGGCCACCTCTTCAGTTCTTGAATTTTCGAATACGAAAGCCAAGCAAGAAATTTTAAGTCACGTATTCAGAGCATGTGAAAACTCCGTACGTGAAGCCTCGGTTCACAACCAGAATTTTCAACCCAGCCCCTAGTGGACAAACCGTGTTCTATTATGACAGCCATAGTCACAGATACCGTCTTATACAAGTCAGTTTGTGAAACCTTATTCCCCTTGCCAATTCGAAATCAGGGTTCGCCAACGGCACAAAACATTTCACAGTATAATGGAATTCGTATAGCACCCTTTAAATCGTTCAATGTAGAGGATTACAGTGGGAAGAGGGCAGGCAAATAAAACCACTATGGTAATTTATATTCCAACGTTTCGTGGTCAATCACCACTTTCTCAAGGGTCTATAATAAAGAAAAAGAAGAAGACACATTACATTTGGTCGTACTATGATAAATCTATCTAAATGGAATGTCAGAAATTGTACTTAACCCTATTTAAAAATGACGAGCAACAATAAATTGAACACATTAAGACAAGAATAAATAACATTGTTTAACTTACCAATACCTCACGCGGTCTGGATGCCTTTATAAATCATTTTAGTGTATGTAAATTATTTTATGAGATAACTTTTTACGTTTTAAGTTATTCTTATAAACAATGTTTTATTTCCGACTGATATAGGAAACGATATGAAGTTAGATATTAAAGAATTATGGGTTTATCGCAAATAGTAGAACTACTTCAAGACCGCGCAGTATGGTGTATACAAAGTCAACTAATACATAAACCAAACTTAAAAAACATTACGAAACATCTAACCTAGAAGGTCACAAATTTAAAACATAACAAAAACCCAGAAAAATAGTGGAAAAATAGGACAGACGATTACCCTTGTAATATTATATTATAATATTCCTAACCAATTAGTGTGCAATATTATTAATAAAAAATGGCCTTATATTCGAGCTTATACAGATATACCAAGGTCCTTGTTTATGAGAATGTTGACTTTCTGTTTTCAGTCAAGTTATTTTTTGTTCGATAGTAAATTTTATTCTCAAATTGAGGGAAGTGCCATGGGCAATCCATCAAACCCGGAATGAATGACTTGATTGAGACAGTTTCTGACAGTCTGCCTTTTAGTCTGGGTTTCATAAGGCTATATGTGGATGAAACTTTGGCCTTAGTACCACGTGACAGATTGCATGATATTTTGTACTTTTTCAACAGTTATCATAAGAGACTTCAGTTTACCATGGAGACTGAATCTGATGGTAAAATTGAGTTTCTGGATACGGTGGTCTACAGACAACCGAATGGACATATTTTGAGAGGCTAATTGGTTAATGAAACCAACTAGTTCTGGTAGACTATTAAATTTCAATTCTAACCACCCAATTTCACAAAAAAAAATAACGACAGTCAAAAATTTATTATATAGGTCAAGCAACCTGTCGCATGAATCGTTTTACAATGACAATTTAATTAAAATTAAAAATATTCTTTTAAATAATAATTATCCCCTTAATTTCATAAATCAAATAATTACTAGATACAAAGGTAATACGAGTTTGAAGGAAAATAAGGACAGTAATAAACTGTATTATAAGTTTCCTTTTATACCTGGATTGTCCACTAAGATTCAAAAATGTTTTAAGGATACCAACAATCAATGTAATTTTGCTTTTCACAATGTTAAAACTGTTAACAATTTGTTTACAAGATTGAAAGATAGACTGCCTGCTGAATATGAGTCAAACGTAATTTATGGGATTCCATGTTCCCAGTGCCGGAATACGTTTTACGTCGGTCAGACGAGGCAGTATTTAAAAGATCGCCTACGACAACATACAAACGACTGTCGCAATCATAATAAAATAGACACAACTGCTCTCAGTCTTCATCATCGCAACACGGGTCGTGAATTTGATTTTTCAAACAAAATAATTTTTGAAAAAGAACAAAATTATATAAAGCGTATTGGAGAAATGATATATATTAACCTGAATAATTCGATTAATTTTGGAACAGATATAAACAATTTATATTTATAATAATTTATATAAACAATAAAAAAAAATATTACCCTCGTCTGTCCTATGTTTCCACTATTTTTCTAGGTTTTTGTTATGTTTTAAATTTGTGACCTTCTAGGTTAGATGTTTCGTAATGTTTTTTAAGTTTGATTTATGTATTAGTTGACTTTGTATATGCCATACTGCGCGGTCTTGATGTAGTTCTACTATTTGCGATAAACCCCTAATTCTTTAATATCTAACTTCATATCGTTTCCTATATCAGTCGGAAATAAAACATTGTTTGTTGTTTATAAGAATAACTTAAAACGTAAAAGGGGTGTATTTGCTAAGATTTTGTAGTTATCTCATAAAGCTTTGTAATTTACATACACTAAAATGATTTATAAAGGCATCCAGACCGCGTGAGGTATTGGTAAGTTAAACAATGTTATTTATTCTTGTCTTAATGTGTTCAATTTATTGTTGCTCGTCATTTTTTAAATAGGGTTAAGTACAATTTCTGACATTCCAATTAGATAGATTCTTTTTCTTTATTATAGCCCTTGAGAAAGTGGTGATTGACCACGAAACGTTGGGATATAAATTACCATAGTGGTTTTATTTGCCTGCCCTTTTCCCACTATAATCCTCTACATTTCACAGTATATTCCCATTCCATTGAGGTTAAAAACTTTACTTAACCCTTAGGAGAACAGGGTATTTGACCAAGTATGTGAAATGCAAAATTTTCAACACCCTGTTGCCTTGCTTCTGTAGTAAAGATATGTTTGTTTCACTGCAAGATACAACTAAAATTATAAAAACCATTGAATTAAAACCAAAAGTCCGATAGAGTGGTTCAAAATTTCAAACATTCCAGATATTCTTCTCTTCTAACGCTAACTTCTACCCTGATATTGGATCTTTTGATCCCGATATTCGCCCGGACGGACAGTTTCACTGTACACCTTGACTTCGCCTTGAAACGCCTACTAAGAAGCCAACAACCGACCGCCGATTCCGAATGAGAGACCGAGATAGGTATAGGGAGGATTATTGAAAACTATTTTTATTTGAGAGTTTGCCGGCACCGAAAATTAGAGGATTCTGATTGTTAAAGTTAAGGTCCAGTTACACTAGAAATAAAGATTAAAAATTGAAAACTTCATTTCGAATTGGAGGCTGCGAGTTTCCTACCTTCATTTTGAAATTTGCCTTCGTTCTTTTGCTCCTTGTATGTTTGGGAGAAAATATTTTCATTGATTGTTAACAAATTTAATCACCGCATGGCTTTATACTTTTTTGCGTAGGGAGTAGGGTATTTAAGAACGCCCGGTTAAGTTTCTATTAGTCCAATATGTTTTATTATCTCTTTTGTTAATGGAACACCCTGTATATTATATGTCCATGTCACTCAAATAGGTCTCTTCTTGCAGATTATAAATACATCGGATTGGTAACTGTATCTTCAAAGACACCCGAGAAATTTGAGAAAAACTCTACTATAAGTGGCAGTGTGTCAGAGAGAAACAGAAAACGCTCTATTACATAGTGGAGTCGATCGGAATACATTGCCATTGCAATTAAAAAAATACAACTTATCTTGCAAAATTGATAATCTTTTGTTTTTCTAATAAATAAAAAAAGTATGTAACCCTACAGTTTGGTTTTTATAAGTTAAAAATAAAAAAGTTATTAACATTTCAAATGTTATCAAAATAGATTGATCGCACTGTACATTTTTTTATAGATATAGATGATCTATAAAAAAAAATGTTTTCTACGCTCAATTTATCGTTTCCACCCCTTACTGTTTTTTTTTTGGGATTCGGATTTTTTTTTTAAAAGGTGTGAGTACCATCTACTTTTCTTTATTATTCATGATAAAGTCGTTCACAATTTTTCTAATTTTTAGCCACTTCGATATATTACTGGTTTTTGAGGGGTGGAAGGTGACAAAATTTTTCCTAAACCATCAAGAATCAGGTCTTTTAAAAGTACACTAATTTTCAGCCAATTTCCCGGTTTCTCGGGAAAGGTTAGCAGCACAGAGGTAAAAGTGATAATTTTTTTCGTATGATAAATATTTAAGATTTTGCCGTGCTCACACATTTTGAGTCAGGTCGAGTCAAATTCGGAGGTATCAGAGTATTTTTATCTCTGGGCATTTGACTATAAAATTAATTTCTAAATGCTTTAATCTAAAGATCCTTTCTCCTGCCCATATTAGTAATCAAATAAATATTATGAGTTACATGTTACCTTTACAATTATTGTCAAGTTCCAAACGAAATTTTAAAAATGAGAGTTTATCTAATTGTTTAAGGATATTAGTATATAAGCCGCTTGTTTGTTCATGAATATTTTCAAATCGTAAATGTCCCATTGACGTGTTATTGGCGCGAATTTAGAGATTTATTATTATTTATTGATAGATTTATTGACGATGTGTGTTGTTTTTTGAATGATATGCTTTATTAGGGGGGCACAACCACAATTAGGTAATAAATATTTTGAAGCTTATTGTTTTGTCATTGGTCAGGGGACGTGCACTGTAAATCAACTTAGGATATTCACCTTGGATTTTTATATTTTTATTTTTATATCCATTGGTTTTAATTACAACAGGTACGGCTTCATGTTTTGTTTGTTAAATTCAACTAGCTTAACAGTTTTATTGGAAAGAAAAGTATGTAAAGTCAGTTCGTTTTGGTCCAAGTTAAATTTATTTTGTGTAAAAAATGTAATTTTAAACGTCAGTGATTGACACTTGTCAACTTCGTGCGTTATCGGTTACTCACTGATCCAAATGATTTAAATATTTTTTCATCGCAATATTTAGTATTTCTATTAACGATAATTTATTACATAGAAGTATTGCTTTTATTATAATAAATGTCCCAAAAGGCCAGACTTCTCGCAGCAATATTCAAATATTTACCGACGTTTGTTAAAAATTCAGAGGAACGGATGTTATTAGGCACTTTTGGACGACTATATATAATGCATAAAGTATTTTAAATAAGATCACAAATTATTTAAAATTTAATCCTGCATTTGAAATGACGTTACGAGAGTACGACAAAAAGAACACGTCCACAAATCTGATGTATTTGAAAGCTTACTTAATATATTTAGTGAGCTAAGGAGACACGATCAAGGGATTCCAATTACTAACAGTTAAATAATATAATTTAATATAAAATTTTGACTATTTAAAAATATCTTGAGCTGCTTATGCTTTGCTGGCATTATATCTGCTTGTAATGTTTCAGAACATATTTTGAATTAACAAGAAAATTTCGATATCTGACTGAAAAAAACTACAGTTAAAAAAGTCATCAAAATTATACGATACTAGCTAAAACTAGATAAAAAGTAACCTTCTAGTTGGCACAAAAGGTAGGATTTTGATTATTGAGTAATCACTCTTTCAATTCTACCTCACAATTAATAATTTTGAAGTGTTTTTTAAATGATTCATATTTGGGATGTTTTATTTCATAAAGTATATTATTATAAATTATAGAACATACATATTTAAAATATTATTTTCAAGTTATTTTGATTCCTAATATTTAAATTATGAATATTATTTTGAAATTTCATGAAAAAAGTATGAAAAAAAAGTAGATTTCGCGTCTAAATTTTAATTTAGTTAATTTAAATCTATTCAAAATTGGAGATATATGATTATATTTTTTAAGACCGGTTGCATACCTGATATTCCTTAAATTATTATGAAATGGCGTTACGAGCATACGATGACAAGGACTATTTTACAAATCTGGTGTATTTTAAAGCTTACTTAATATAGTTAGTGACCTAAGGAGACACGATCGTTAGATTCCAAATACTAATAATAATTAAATATTATAATTTGATATAAAATTTTGACTATTGAATTATGTGGTTTAATTTAGGATTACGGTTTACATTGTATAATATATCACTACAGTGATAACAATATTAGCCTTACTTATTATATATCAATCTCTCGTATATCAATTACCAGACATTAACAAAGAAGTTTTTGTTGTTTAAAAAGGTTAGGGCTCCTTAACATACTTTTAATATTCATACGGTATTACTTTAAACTGCCCTGGAGTTAGAATTGTACGAATTATCCATAACCTAAAGAATATTTCACAACATTTAAGATAAAAAACAATATAAATGAAACTTATTTACGAACGCAGTAATATAGCTTTAGTGGACACGAGAGTCGATATTTAATTTCTTCGATACTTTAATATTGGGACAGAATTACCTCAACATATGTTTTGTATGAATTGTCTACGGCCTGAAGAACTTTGGGCAACATTGAGACAGAAAATCAGAGCAAATTAACTAAATTTACTAATAAAATATTTTAGTTTTAGTTAGTCCATAGGATTAAGTTTTATTTTTTGCAAGTAGTAATTTAACAAAAAAGATTACGTGTAAGTTTATTTATATCCAAATTTATAAAAAAGGATTGTTTTCTACACTTAATTTGCCGTTTTCACTAGCTACCTATTTTTTGGGGTTTGGAGTTAATTTTTAAAAGGAGTGGACGTGGTTTGTTTCATCTACATTCATATGTGTACTAATTTTTAGCCAATTATATAAATGTCCCATTTTTTGAACAGAGGAAGGTGAGGGGTGATGAACTTTTTTCTGACTAATCAAAGAACAAGTCATTTAAAGGTTCATTAATTTCCTCTCTTCGGGGTATTTGACATGCTCACAAATTTTGATTTAGTTTTAGTTAATAGGGCGTATTTATTTTAACATTATAAAAAAGCAAACCCACCAAAAAAACGTATGCATATTTCAGCCCACTTTTTAGGGCCGCCACATTTTAAAAATTCCAATCCGGTATGACAACGGATCAACTGATTACAAAAAAGATGCCTTGAACCTCTCCCCGAAGGCCCTGAGAATGGAAAAGGAAGGATATAAATGAATGATGTTGTTAAAGCTCTGCATATCTTTTGTGTTAGGGTAATATTTTTGTAAATAGTTGATCTTTGATTCAGTATACCTGAATAATTACGAAATGGCAAATTCTTCAGAAGAAAAATTAATTTTGGATTTTACGCCACAAGTTAAAAAAAAGAAATTAAAATATTAAAAATAAATATTTTCATTTACCTCAAAATTTTAAACTGTAGTCTTTCTGGGTCCACTGTGAAGGTACCCGAGGAGCAAGACTGAAAATATCTACTTTTTGGATGTTTAGGGGGAAAGTCTAACCCTGTCTTCAGCAGACTAAAACATAAAAAACTAACAGCAGTATATACCTTAAGTTCAGGGCTTGGCAAGATCAAGACCAAGACAAGACTTGCCTAGTGTTGGTCTTGGTCTTGAAAAATAAATGCGGTCTTGTCTTGGTCGTGTGGTCAAGCCCAAGACAAGACCTAGCACAGTCTTGTCATACAAAAATGTCTCATATTCATTCTCAGTCCTGATTTCAGTAATTTCATTACTAATGCTTAAAGAATATCCTCAGTTTTGGTGACGATGGTACAAGCGGTTTCTAATTTCAGTTCTAGGCCTAAAAGCCACCAAAACTTTTATATTAATATTTAAAAGAATATAATATCTTTGCTTTTCGCTTGTTAAGAATTATTTTTTGTGTGTATTAGTTTAAAATATTATATATATAGTGTTCCAAATTTGACCCCCACCATTGGGATCTCGAAAACTATAGGTGGTACGAGGATGATTAAATTAGGGCAACATTGCGCTTTTATGTGCTCAACAATATGCCGCGCCTTTTAAAAACTTTTAAAATCCCGAGTAGTTCCGGAGATATCTGAGAAAAACCGAAAATTGCCGATTTGAATTTCGATTTTATTTTTTACTGGCGTTATTTGATAAGGTATTATTGCCACTTTTTTCCAGCTACACAAGTTGCTATTCGACGTTTCATCTTTTGGCCATCATATTGTTTTATTATATTTTTAAATAGTCTCTGTTATTACCTTTTTAATAATGTATCAAACTTGCATTTCAAACAAGTACTTAGGTTTTTCATTATAGTGATTAACTTAATGATATACCCATCTCTCTTTCTCTCATGGAGCTCATATGAAAAATACTTGTGTGATACATCATTGAAAAGATAATAAAAAAGGTTATTTAAAAACGTATTAATCTAATTGGCGCTAATGAGAAAAAAGGTGATGGTGGTCAAAAGACGAAACGTCGGATGGCAAATCAGAAAAAACCGTTGTGTGGCTGGAAAAAAGTGGCAATAAAAATGTGTTTTTAATTTTGGGCTACCTTATCAAAAGAGCGCCAGAAAAAAATAAAATCGAAATCTTCAATTTTCGTTTTCTCTCGGATATCTCCGGAACTACTCGGGATTTTAAAAGGTTCTAAACGGCATATTGTTAAACATATAAATGCAAAACTTTTCATTTTTTTAGTTTCAAGACCAAGACAAGAGTCTTGAGACGCAGTCTTGGTCTTGAAAGTTAAGTCTTAGTAAATTAACAGGAACGGCTAATTTCTTAAAGAATACAGATTAGCCATTCCGGTTAAATTTCTGATATGTATATATATATATATATATATATATATATATATATATATATATATATATATATATATATATATATATATATATATATATATATATATATATATATATATATATATATATATATATGTATGTTGATTTTTACTCCTTCACGGATGGAAAAATACAATGTGTTTTCATTCCGGGTGTACATCCGTTCACTACTGTCGTTCTGAAAAGAACAGTTTTGCTGACGTTTCGCCAAAATCACATTTGGCATTTTCGAAGCTTTCTTTCTCGCGTCCGAATAGAGACTGAAGTGTTGGTGACTGCGACGCTTCCTTTTATACCCCCACTCGGGGCCGAAGGGTATATCTGCGCAGGCGTTGGTCGTTATTTATGTTTTCCGGGTGGTGCTGTTGTTGTTGCGCTAATTGCGCTTGAGTTTTTGCGATTTTAGATTTGTCTATTATTGTCTTCCATACTGTTGGTAGTTTTAATGATTCGTCCCTTTTATTTAAATCACCTTGCTTTTCAATTTCTATGGCTTCTCGGATTATTCTGGTCTTATAATGTTCTATATTGGCAATCTCCCTACACCCATCGAAATGGTTTCCTGATGATGTAGGAATAAAGCTGAGGTTGTTTGTTTATTTCTGATGCTGAGTTTATGCTCTTCCACTCTTGCTGATATTCGCCTGTTAGTTTGCCCTACGTACAACTTTTCACAGTCCTGGCACGGAATACTGTACACTCCGTGGTTTTCCAGTTTGATTTTATCTTTTGGGTTTCCGAGTAGTTTACTTATAGTTGTTTGTGGCTTGTGTATTGTTTGTATGTTGTGTTTCCTCAGAATTCTTCCGATTCTGTCTGTTGTGCCTTTTACATATGGTAAGACTACTCGTTGCTTTCCCGGTTCATATTTTTTGTTGTTTGTTGTTCGGGAAACTTGTGCATTAATAGCTTTCTCTATGGTGCGATTTGTGTAGCCATTTTTCTTTAAAGCACTAGATATTACCTTAAGTTCGTTTTGTCTCGTCTGTGTTTCAGTTAGTCGCACGGATCTAGATATTAGAGTATTTGCCACAGCTTGAATTTGTGCTGGGTGATGATGTGATTTTGCATTTAAATATCTGTCTGTATGTGTTGGTTTTCTATACACGGTGTATTCGAAATGTCCGTTATGTAGTTTTGTGACCAAAACATCTAAAAATGGTAGTTTGCTACCATAACTACATAACGGACATTTCGAATACACCGTGTATAGAAAACCAACACATACAGACAGATATTTAAATGCAAAATCACATCATTACCCAGCACAAATTCAAGCTGTGGCAAATACTCTAATATCTAGATCCGTGCGACTAACTGAAACACAGACGAGACAAAACGAACTTAAGGTAATATCTAGTGCTTTAAAGAAAAATGGCTACACAAATCGCACCATAGAGAAAGCTATTAATGCACAAGTTTCCCGAACAACAAACAACAAAAAATATGAACCGGGAAAGCAACGAGTAGTCTTACCATATGTAAAAGGCACAACAGACAGAATCGGAAGAATTCTGAGGAAACACAACATACAAACAATACACAAGCCACAAACAACTATAGGTAAACTACTCGGAAACCCAAAAGATAAAATCAAACTGGAAAACCACGGAGTGTACAGTATTCCGTGCCAGGACTGTGAAAAGTTGTACGTAGGGCAAACTAACAGGCGAATATCAGCAAGAGTGGAAGAGCATAAACTCAGCATCAGAAATAAACAAACAACCTCAGCTTTATTCCTACATCATCAGGAAACCGGCCATAAAATAAATTTCGATGGGTGTAGGGAGATTGCCAATATAGAACATTATAAGACCAGAATAATCCGAGAAGCCATAGAAATTGAAAAGCAAGGTGATTTAAATAAAAGGGACGAATCATTAAAACTACCAACAGTATGGAAGACAATAATAGACAAATCTAAAATCGCAAAAACTCAAGCGCAATTAGCGCAACAACAACAGCACCATCCGGAAAACATAAATAACGACCAACGCCTGCGCAGATATACCCTTCGGCCCCGAGTGGGGGTATAAAAGGAAGCGTCGCAGTCACCAACACTTCAGTCTCTATTCGGACGCGAGAAAGAAAGCTTCGAAAATGCCAAATGTGATTTTGGCGAAACGTCAGCAAAACTGTTCTTTTCAGAACGACAGTAGTGAACGGATGTACACCCGGAATGAAAACACATTATATATATGTATATATATATATATATATATATATATATATATATATATATAATATATATAAATATATATATATATATATATATATATATATATATATATATATATATATACTACTCTTAGTTTTTTATATTTTAGTCCGCTGAGACGAGTGTAGCCTTTCCCCCAAAAACGTAGGAATTTTTCAGTGTCGTTCCTCGAGTACCTTCACAATGGACTCAGAACTAAAGACAACAGATTAAAATTTTGAGGTAACTTAAAATATTTATTTTTAGTATTTTTAATTTTCTGTAATTTGTGGCGTGAACCTCAAAAATATTTTTTCTTCCTAAATCACTATAGGATAACTATTTTTTGGCCTGGACAATCGAACCTCATTCCTGGAAAATCCCGGCCAAAACTGACAGGACAGGTGCTACCCATACATTTTTAAATATATCTACAGAATGCGTGCCTTTACCGGTTGCCAGTCTATAAACAATCATATTAAATGCTTTAGATGGGATAGTATAACTTTAAAAATTAGGCAAAAATAATTTTAAATACATTTTTATAAACAAGCTGTTAAATGTGTCTTTAAATTTAACATGTTAATCATCCTTAACTGCAACATGAAAAATTTAGTACCGAATTATGACGATTTAAATAGCAACGGCAGTGTATCGTGTCGCAACATCACGTATCTTTACTCTTGAAAAAAACAGTCACGTCGACTGGGACTGGCCATTGTATGTAAAGAGGGCTTAAAGCGCTCTTGACCTCCCAGTGTGTTTGTAATGATTATTCCTCGCCCGATTTTACTTAACACTCCGTATGTGTACCCTGTGGTGGCTCTAGTAATGAATTATTAATATTTAGTTTACAATTTGATACTTAATTCAGTGATATTTATTTTTCATGGGCTACGTGGAACATTGTAGTCGGCTTGCCGACATCCTGTCACAATACAGGCAGGATAATTTGAAAGCACTCGAAACACTAATTAAAATATAATTCTGTGGTGTTAATATGTACACGGCTTCCGATACAAAGGGCCATGAGCAAAGTGAAGTAGGAAATAGTTTAGGGGAATTTTACTGTATATTTGCCTTAAACTTATCTTTACAAGTGCGATATAACAAAACCCCTAAATTCACTAAAAAGATTTAAGAATTAAACTAGATCTAGTTGTAAAATTAAAAGTTCCAGTTCGCCAGATATGTCCTGTTTGTACTGTTTTTTTTTTGTAATTCCGACATTTAAAAACTGTCAAATTAGACCTGGTCTCAATTTAAATTTCTTTAGTTAATACAGCTCCAAATGTTTTTTTTTTTAATAGATCTAGAAAATAAACTTATTTTAGTTGGCAAAATACAACTGAAATCATTTGAAAATGAGTAAATTAGCATCAATTTTAAATCTATATTCTTAAAAAATATATGTTATGTTCACTAGGTTTAGTCACATATTAAATAATTTTCGAAAAATATATATTTATTTTAGTATACAATTTCAACAAACAAAATGGTCCTATGTAAAAAAGCAATTAACTGATTCTGCGTTTGGGTATTCCTTTTGTTAAGCATAGGCACACCAGTAGATACATTTTGCCCTCACTCGATGCTTCTTCCATAGTAAATCCATTATTATGCAAAGTGAAGGATAACACAGTTTTTAAATAGCGATACATGCGATCGAATAAGTGTACTGACCACTGTCAGGTTTTACCCTTTTGTAGCACATGGTGAGCACTTAAATGAATAATTTCCAAAATATAATTTGATGTTAATCTTTTTACGTAATTCGATATAAACTTGAATCGTAAAAAACATTAATACAAATAGTTTCACAGAAAAGATACCTAAAGTGGAGCCACGGATTTTTCATATTTCTAAATTCTCATATCATTAATTAAAATTGAGTGATTGAAAGTTAAAATGATAATTTAAAAGATTCACTTGTTGAATATCATAATATTTCAAACCATGAATCAAACAGAACTATATTAATCAAACAAAAAACGAAACATTAATAATTAAAAAAAAATATCTGACCTGAATGGATCTTTCTAGGGATAGTAAGTCGTGAAGACCTGCTAGAGAACAGCAACATCCCAAAATCATAGGAACAAACACAGTCTCTGAAACTTTTCAACCTGATATGGATTCCGAAAGTTGCACATATTATGTCCTCGAATATTTGTATAATTAACGAGAAGTAGTATAAATTTCACGGATCATCTCTAAATTTTGTAAAGTTATAAGAATTATTTTATGTGGAATTTTTTATATCAAATAAACGTAATTTTTAAATTAAATAATAAAGGAGTTGTGTCAAATATGTCATTAGCCTTTTTTATATTTTGCTGTATACGGAGTTATATAAACAGTGTCGCCGAGTTTAGTACACAAAACGGATTCTTGTGCTATTTTGATAAGAGGGTAATCTAAAATATCGAGATTCATATGATTTTCGGCATTTTTAAAGAAATGATCAATTTTAGTAATTATTTTTATATTTAACAAATTGTATTGCTGATTTTCTATGCATTTATATAATATTAGTTACAGGGATATGTACACGGTGGGCTAGAAAAAATGTCACATTTTTAATTAATAAGAATTTAAAAATGTGGACACCGTGTATAATATTAGTTACCGTGCTTCAATGTATACACAGATTACTTCAGAAAGATTTGAATTTATTTACTTCGATAAGAATTTATGCTAGTACGGGGCATCCCATAGTGAGCATAATAAAAAAATCGGTATATTTCTTTTACATAGAAATTCCCTGGGTATGAAGTTTTCGTTTTTTGGAGTGTGACTCAATTTAGTTCCGCATATAGTCATTTAGTAACATATAAATACTCTCTTCAAATATTTTTATTGGGCGCCATTTTGTTGCAACATATTTGATTCGTACCAAACAGTTTCTAACAATGCCACATCTTTATTTGGTAGTAACTTTATATACATCCTATAAACTGTAATTTATTTCAATTTACTTATTATTGTTATTATTATACCATTTATTTTTCACGTCATATATTAAGTAGGTATATAAAAAATAAATTTTGTACTTTATTATTTCCTCTATAAAAACAAGATTTTTATTTCTGAAAATGGATTTAAACAAAAAATATATTAGTTAATCCCTATATCACACCTTATTTTTGTACAAATATAGAAGTCCATCCGACAAGTAGTTTCTTAATAATGATTTATTCACATTATGTGATGCCGCCATTTTGTTTCGGCATATTGGATTTTTACGTAAATGTAACCATTTCATCCCCTTATTTGAATCGGAAGTTGTTTTTGAGTTGTGCTTCGTACACACGGACAGACCGACAGACTGATGAAAATCGGAGAACATGTTTTTCGGAGTCCAAGAACAAAGATCTGCAAAAATCTCGGACGGTGATTTTTTCACGATTGCATATACTTCGCTCTTACGAGCGAGCCAGTTTAAATCTTTTTTCTCTTTGAAAGTTTCTGCGATAATTGACATATTATTTGTAAGTTGATATATAAACTGAATCTGTATAAACATTGTTACCTTGCATGAAATCTACCAACCAAGCCTACATAAGAAGCTGTGCTTGTCCTACTAGTGCTTCTGATATAACAATATATGGAATATAAAATAATATAGACTTAAAATGTGTCCCGCCACTGGTTGGGCAGAAAGTAACAAATAATGTGCGATTTACAATCTTGTCGCGAACTTAAAGTAGCTGAGTTTCTCGTTACCCGAGCCCGCCGATAAATAACGACCGCGATATATTTTTAAATTTACGCCCCTGTCTCCTGAATTTATGGCCGTCTTATTTATAACTTTATTTTATAGTTGCCATTATGCTTCCCTTAGTCTTCTATTCATCAAGTTGGCTATTTTTAGCGCTCTTTTTACCAACACGTTAGGAAAATAATGACGGGCTGTTTAATTTTAAATAGATAAACGGTGTAATATTAATGTAAATTAAATATTTATGGAAAGGTGTTAAAAAATACAGGTATTTGCTTAAAATTTTTACAATATTAAACACAGGAAAAGAAGTATCAGGGCAGATTTAGCTTCGAGTAATATAAATATATTTTTTTCCCTTAAAATGCCTACATATTTGGAAGACACCCCGTATTTCAACGCTGCCTAGCGCAATTGCAAAGATCTATATCTTTATACTGAAAAAAAATTAATGTACTGAATCAACGATCCAAACATCGATTCAAACCGTTGCTTGAGGAACACAAAACGCATGTCTGGCACTTATTAATTATCTATTGCTTTGGAAGAAAACCTCATATCGGGATCACTGATATATTATTTAATATTAGGCCTTACTGTGTTATTTAATGAAATTTCACTCAATTAGGCACTAAGCCCTTTCACAATTTTATGTTGAGGTAATATAACCTTAATGGTAATAAAGGCTATGTGAACTACATGAGACTAAAGGTTATGTTAGCACAACATTAAATTATGAAAGAGTTTTTATTAAATTAGTGATTAATTCATTGATAGTGTACTGCTCTGTAACATCTGTTTATCTTCAGCACCTGTTGAGAAATCTCGCTATAAAGAATTTTTAACTATATTTGTTCAACATAGACCTCGATAAGTTTTGCTGAAAATAAAAACACATTTTGATCTAGCACTGGCTGGAAAATTATGATTCATGCCTCTTCTAAACATGCTTCTCGGTTTCGTTAAATTATCTTGTAGAAAGATAGTGACGCCGTGACAAATGAAAGTGATGCTATTTAATGTACTTAAAAGTATAGTTTTAGATATTTTGTTAACTAAAATAATATAAGCCTGATAACAACAGAATACCTACTGTATAGCTAACATATTGACTGAATAAAAATGTGCTCTATTTTAATGCAACATGCCTTAACTTTAACCCAACTACTAAATTACCTCTTGCAGTGTAGGCCTCAAATATAAATCACCAAAACATTAACCAATTGGTTCAGTAAGAAATGAACCATATTTCCCCGGCTCATAGCAATAATGCAGTCGCACTGGACGCCCACCAGCGCCATCTTTACAGTAGCCGGGCGTGTAAGTAGTTGTGTAATTGTCAACGTAGCGTCGAGCAACAAACACTTCACAGCCCACTAAGCAAGCATTAATAACGGCCCGGTCGACGTGAAAAACGGCCGCAGCCGTAAAATATCCCCGAAGATATGCAGCCACCCACGCGTCTTTGTGCATTTGTTTCTGGGTGCGCGACCGTAACGAGCTTAGCCACCTAGGACGGCGAATATATGGCAGACGGAAGGTACAGTCATGTGTAAAGCTTATACTACACTTTGCTATATTTAATAATTTTGGAATAATTATCAATTTCTTGAGTTACACTAGTGAAAACGAAAGTGTCCCACTCATCTTAATGTAAATAAAATAAATCATGTTATGTCCAAAGGTTTAATAAGCATATATGATTAAAAACCTTAACTCGACGCCAATAACCTATTTATTACTTTAATTACATTTACATGAATCTGTTAAATTTCGGCAGAATCCGTGAAATGTATTCTATTTGTTGATTTATATCCATTTTTGTAGCCCCAAAGTGCATTTGGGGAGATAATTCTAATTTTTGGACTTAAAGTTATTGTTTCTAATAGTGGCTTATATCATTTTTAAATGTCTACTTAAAACTTATAAACTACTTCTAAATTAAGTGAGAAAATTTAGTATCCAAAATTCACCTAAACATAAAAAAGATTTTAAATGTCCGAATAATAGATAAATGATAATATTGAACTACGCTTAAACTTTTAAAGTTAGTAACAATAGATCAAAATACAAGAGTTCTAACCACACTATACCACAACTTGTTACGTTCTGAACGCGCGTTTCGCTAACCAAGTTAGCATCATCAGCAGATAATATAAACTAAAATAACTTTTCCTAACCTAGACTATTTATAGGTAAATGTGGTCACACTTGGTTGCACCCGACTGCACCGTTGTCAAGTAAACAATAGAGGAGACTATAGGGAATAGGGCTTCTGTCTTTATTTAGTGCTTTCTTACCACATTTAACTATACTCACACATACTCAAATGCATCAAATAGTCTATTATTAGAAACATTTTTAATCAACTTAAGATTATTTATTCCTATTTGGTGATTGTTTTCCAAAGCATGTTGGGCAACGCTTGACTTTTCTGTTCTTGCGTATCTTAAATCTGCCATGTGCTCTTTAAAACAAATATTTATGGAGCGTTTAGTTTGCCCAACATATTTTAGATCGCAGTCATTACAGCTAATTTCATAGATGCCACTACTCTCCCTCAAGTCGACTTTGTCCTTGGAGTTTCCAAGGAGATTTTTCAAACTGTTCTCCGTTTTGGCAACTCTAAAGCCTACGTTTTTAAATACTTTTTCTAAACCTCTCGTAAATCTGGGATCATGTGGGATTACTATGAACTTACTGGAAGCCTCAGGTGTTTGAAGAGTAGTGGCATCTTTTAACATTTTCCTATGCTTATGTCTATTTACTAATTTATGTACAAAAATATCATTATATCCACTACTTTTAGCTATATTTTTAATTCGATTCATTTCATTGTTAAAATGTTCTTTACTTAATGGAAAATTGACTAACCTGTGAGTTGAGAAATAGAATGCTGCCATTTTGTGTTGACGACAATGAAATGAGTCGGATGTTATATACCTATCAGTATTAGTAAATTTTCTATAAATATCAAATTCTAATTTATCGTTATTTCTAATAACTAACGTGTCGAGAAAATGTAACTAAGAGTTAGTTAATTAAGTTAATTCAATTTTCAAAACACCAAAAATACTTTTAAAGTAAAATACTTCCACCATAAATGTCCATCCTGATTTTTTTAGTAATATTTCTATTCAATTCACCTCAGCTTCCTACAATGCTGTAATAAAGTGAAATATCGCCTCCACGGGTAAAATATGAATATATCCTCTTTAGTAAACCAATAAAAACTTCTTTGTCGTGAAAAGAATTTAAATTTCAACTTTTGTTGTTCAGTTCTAAAAATAAGAATATGATTCATTTGTTAATTTGCTAGGACCAAAATATTGGACTTTTGGAATTCTAGATTTGCGACTTCTATCAGTGTGCGACGACCCGACTATGAGGCTTGCAGATACTGCGATCGATTTCAGTGAGGAAAAGTAGCCTGCTTATACAAAATTAGAGAATTCCTCAGAAACGGTAGGTTAATAAAGTACAGTACAGGATCAGTATGCTAATAAATCAATAAACAAACAGTTTGCGTTTGATCCTGGAGATACTATATTTATATATTCAAAATATTGGAAGTAAATTAAAAATAAAGACAATGGTACTGTTGAAAAAGGACAAATCATCGAAAACCCAATGCCAAAAATATTCATACCAAAGAAGGTTTCTTAAATGAAGTCAGTGTAAACTGTATTAAAACTAAGTTAAATTATGATTAGATTTTAAAAGGAAGCTGTGGTTCTGGAAACTTAGATAGCAAAGCATTAATAATTTGTCTGAAATGGAGAGAATCATGTGGGCGAGGGTATGTTATTTTTCAGCTGTGTTGTTGGTACAGTATTCTTATTTTAAGTCTAGATTTAAGGGGATTTCGTAATTTTATATATCGGCTTTACTAGCGTCTTTCCTTAATCTGTCAATGAGAATTTAAAATCGTTGGTATCAAATTAATTTCTGAACCAAGGTATCATCTTAATAATACACCGTAACTGGAGATAAATTTAGAGAAAGTCTACCTAAAGAAAAAAAGTCAGAAGGTTCGTGGTTTAATCTGGATATTTAACAATGATTCTGGATAGTGGCCTAATTAGGGATGCCAAATACAGATAGTGTAAAATGCTTTTGACTTACTTTGATACTTACCCAAAAGTAATTCTGTGTAAATAAACCATTATTATGGAACTGGTAAATGTTTAAGTAGCGGTTGCCTGGAAACCGAATACAGGTTTGATACGTAACAGGGATAGTGAGGTAGCCCGAACAACTGAGACGCGATTAAAATTCGTTGATATAGAACCAATCGTAAGATGTGGGTAACCTCAATTTTATATATGGAATGAGGCAATTCAAGGCAGCATTCCTCCCAAGTTTTTCTTGAACAAACTGCCGCTAATGAAGCCACTACTGAAAGAGTATTATATGATTTAACAGATGTATTAAAACAGACGGAGCCTATTTTTGGTTATGGTGTGTCCTAAGCCCATACTCCATCCGGCCCCTCTCAAGATTTTCTAAATTTTAGTGTTAATTACAAACATGTTTACATAATTTCTAGAGTTTTACAATTAGTAACGTATATTGTTAAAACAAAATTCAGATATATTCCTTTTGCACAAAACATGTCAGGATATGTCAAATTAATTTAAAACAAATAATTAAAGGGTTTAAGAAAGAAAAACACGTCTATTTGGTTTTACATAGAAAATAATGTCACCTTAACACAAATGTAAAATCTTTTTGACCCAGTCGAAATTGTCAGAAAAGTTCAGTTGTTGGCACCACCATTACGGATTTCAGGCTATAAGTTCAATTATAATCGATAAAAAGGTACCAAGGGGCCAATGACCCCGGGTCTATAGTTACGGCTTAAACACTCTCAAGAAAGTCAAAACAAATCAAAAGAAAAACACAAGTACCAAACAATCTAAAATTAGTTACAATCTAAGTAGTCCAATATTTAGAGGGCCATAATTTTTTTAATTGCAGTTCCTTGAGAGTTCTCTTGAGCTAGCCAAAGTTTACATTTCTAGATCCTCCCAAAGTAAATAAAAATTGTATAAAAAGTTAGAAAAACTAATTTTTTTCCAAATATCTGCAAGTCTTGTAGATAGACCGAGCAATTATATTTGTAAATATAAAAAATAAAGAAAAGGATATCCTATAGAAAAATGGCCCTTGTTTCTTGTTTTCTAGATGGGATAGTTTTGTGAGATAAATCTACTGGAAACCATAGTTAATTTCCTACCATTGACAACTCCTGTCAAGAGAAAAATCGAAAAATTCTAAATTCAAAATAACTATAATAATAAATTAAAAATAAAATAAAATGTGATAAATTGTTTACCTGTAAATATTCCAACAAATTATTCACATGGTTCGTATGATATTATTTTCCTTAAAGGCCCTGAAACAACAGTATTGCATCGAATTTCATCATTCATGTCTTCAGTACGTTCCCGGATTTTTCGGAACTCTCATGATCAGCGTTAAACCAAAACGACAGAAATTATGATATCGCTTCACATTTAGTATTGGAAAGGTTGAACTGTCTAATTTTTAATAAGTTTTTCTTAGAAATGTTCCAGTTTTTAGGAAGTTTAAGTATAACTGACCAAATCTCTAAATCGCTTCTTTCATTTTGTGAGGCCTTTATTCGGGTGTTTTACATATGAAATTGGAAAGGAATTCAGGATCTTTCCATTGATTATACTGATCATCCTCTTTTGTGTACGTGGAGAGAACAAATCAACTTCCAAATTGAATGAAAACAGATCAAGTGGAGACCGCTTCAAAATTTGCTGCATGCTGTATATGGCCAGTTTGCAGGTAAAATCTAATTATCACATATTGTAGCTATGGATTGTTTTGCTTAAGTATTTCTTCTTCTTTTTTTTTCAACCCATATATATCCTTCTGGACATAGGTCTCTAGCATCCGCTTCCTTATTTTGTGCTATACTCAACCACTGCTTGCCTGCTACTCTTTTGATATCATCCGCTCATCTCTTCTGTGGACGTCCCACACTTCGTTCTCTAGTTTGTTCGTTGATATATTAATTTTTAATTCTGTGACGAAGTTTTTCATAATATGTCCCAGTCTACCGAAGGCCGCCCATGCCCAGTTTGATAGTGAGTATATGTATTTATTTACGCTTATGATGGTATTATTTTGAATGTATCTGTTGGTATCTTCGGAGCTAATTTGGTTTTGTAACATGTTCTGTAGTTCCGTGGTGTTGATCTCTATTAGAACTATATCATCTGCGAAACTGAGGTGGCTGGGTCTGGTAACATATATGCTGATTCCTTTAGTATCCCTGCTGCTCATGCAAGAAAGTGTAATGAGTTTAACAGTCATGTATATACAGGGTTTCCCATTTTCGTAGGTTTTACGGAGTTTCTCGCTTATGAGTAGAGATAGATGCGGTTTTCACGACAACGTGCTACTTTTTTCTGAAACTAAAGATGCCATACACAGATTTTAGCTAACCGTCATAGTTTTTTAGGTTTTTTTGCACTGTGATTTTGGGTACCCCTATATCTTTTTCCCCCTTTCTACATGATGCTTACGGATTTGCTTGAATAAGTGCTAAAACATTTATTTCCGATTCCTCATTCCCTTTCTTATAGGCTTGTGGTCGAGGCTTGCAAACAGACCCATTTTTAAATGTGTTAAGATTATTTGTTGCGTTTAGATTGACAAACAAAAATATTTTTTGGCTTTTTCGCAACTGAATAAAAATATATAACTTTATGTTTCGATATATAATATAAACAGTTAAGTTTTTATAGACACATAGTAGTTGTACAAATACTTTCATCCTATCGGGACTTATCAGTGCGCCGATCGTAAGAGAGAAACATTAAATAATACATACATTTTTTTTTTTACATACATACATTTCTTTATTCATGAAAGGTATATACAATAGCATTTTTTTCATATTATAAGTATGCACCTGAGCCTAGGAAGGCTTAGGTATATGTGCTATATTCATAACAAATAACATAATGTTTTAATAATATTCAAATTCCATGTTTCTATTTACACTTCCTTAAGCACAAAAAGTGTGGAGCGTGAACCCAATATTTAACTGCCATAAAATATACAATTCGATTTGTAGATATGTGAGAAGCAAAAGAAAAAGTTAGTAAAATATTAAGATTAAGTTTTTTAGCACAAAAAATGTAAAGCCTAAGGAAAGAATACTTACTTATACCCTTAAGGTATTTTACCTTTTATTATTTATTTAAAATAATTTAAACGACTCTGTGCATAGCACTCTTTAGGTTTTTAATATTAGCTGAAATAAATGCATTTGCTTTTTTCTTATAAATATTGCTATTCACAATATATCTTATGTCTAATGGGAGCAAGTTGTACAGCTTGATACCCAAGTAATCAATTGACTTTAAAAATGTTGTGTTATTAGGTTTTGGCAGAATATATTGTTGGGCTATATTTATTTTAGAATAATTATGATTTATTTTAAGTTTAAAGTTTGCATTTTTATGTATAAAATGCAAAACATTACGGAAATAAATTGAATCAACATCAAATAAATTTGTATTTTTAAACAAATCTTCAGTGGGATAAAGTTTAGGTTTTTTGTATAAAATTTTTATTATCTTCTTTTGTATTATCCTTAAGGGATTAATATTTGTTTCAAAAGTGCCTCCCCAAATTGGTATTGCATAACTAATTATGCTTTCCACCAGTGCAAAGTAGACAGACCTTAATGTGTGTGCATTTAGAAATTCACTAAGTTGGTAGATTTTAAAAATTACCGTTCTTAATTTAGAAATTAACATATCAATATGGGAATCCCACTTTAAATATATATCTATTTTTGCGCCTAAGTATTGAATTTCTTTTACTCTAGATATCAACCTATTACAGTTTAGACAGCTGTGTACATTGGTACACGTATGAAGCCTAAGGAAATCCAAATCATTAATGTTTAGCCAATCACAAACAATATTTAGTCCAGCTTCAGTTTTACGTTTTACCTCATTCCAGGTATTGCCAGAAAATAAAAGTACAGTATCGTCTGCAAACGTTATTATTTTACCTGGAGTAATAAGATCAAAAATACTGTTGACGTAGATTTGGAATAATGTAGGTCCTAATACTGTTCCCTGAGGTATTCCATAATTTAAAGTGTTTTCGTAATCACATTGACAATTATTCAATAGTGTTTTTTGGAGGCGATCATTTAAATAGTTCTTAACGAGAGCCTCTCCAATACCCCGGATGCCATAGTGACTTAGCTTTGAAATTAAAATTTCATGAGAAACGGTATCGAAGGCCTTTGCAAGGTCTAAAAAAACCAATAAGGGTCTGCCCCCCTCATTTAAAATACTATGAATCTCACTAGTTACTGCATAAATAGCATCAGTGGTCTATACTCCTTTTTTAAACCCATATTGATTTTTAGAGATTATTTTAAACCTATCCAAATGGCCCACAATTCTACTTTTTATAGATTTTTCGAAAATTTTTGAAAAATTACTAACTAGAGAAATGGGTCTATAATTTTTCATTTCAAGTGGGTCTCCAGATTTAAATATAGGCTTTACTGCAGATTTTTTTAATAGATTTGGAAAAACACCAGTTTTAAGTATTAGATTTAAAATATGTACTAACGGCATCAAGATATATGATTAAGTAATTTTTATCACTTCAGTTTTGATATTATCTGGACCAGAACAATTATTTTTAAACTAGCAATATTTAACTTAATCTCATTTTCTATTGTTGGAGAAAAGAATAGAGATTCTCTTATGTTTAAATAAACATTTTTGTCTGCAATATTTTTGTTGTTGGTTACTTTAATTGTTTTTGCCATATTTGCCCCCACATTAATAAAATAAGAATTAAATAGTCTACATATTTCTGGGACACTTGTACTAATAGATCCATTAGAATTTCTAATTTGATTTATGTCTTTTTCCGGTATTTTGGAATTGGTAGATTCATTTATAATTTGCCAGAGTTTTTTCGCATTATGCTTAGAATCTGTTATTTTTTGTTTATAATAATTATTTTTCGTATTCTTTATTAATTTAGTGGTGTTATTTCTAACAGATTGAAAATAATTTTTTAGAATAGGGTTCTCTGGATTTTTTAACAAACGTTTCTTTAATTTGTCTTTTGTATGTATTGCCCTAATTACCTCATCATTAACCCATGGTTTTTCTGTTTTAAGATTCTTCTTGAGAACACGCGTCTTTGAATTTTTATTTATTAGGTATTTAAATTTATTAGTAAATAGATTAAAAGCTTTATTGACGTCTGGTGTATGTATAACTTCCGTCCAGTGTTCACGGCTTATAGAGCGTGATAAACTGTCATAGTTGATACTTTTAATTCTACATTCTAGGATCACATTTGCTTTATTTTGTTTTTGGAAAGTTATATTTAAGATTATAGAGTAATGATCCTTTACTGAAGATTCAAGTATAAACGATTTTACATTAGGGCTTAAGTTATTATTATTGTTTTTTTTTTTGTAAAATAGTGGTCAATACAAGTTTGAGACGTTTCTGTTACTCTAGTAGGTTTAGTAATATTTGGGTAATATCCAAGTGTACACAACAAATTTAAGTAGGCGTTTACAACATGATTTTTTTATCAAGGATATCTATATTAATATCACCCAAAAATATATTAATGTCATTATTTGTTGTCTTAATAATTGTTTCTAAATCCGACATAAATAAAATGGGATCAGTTGACGGAGTTCTATAGCACACTATCAGATTAAAGCTCTTGCCGTGTTTGTAATAACAAATTTTAGAAAAAGTAACTTCATTCAGGCATATATGTTCAACTTTACAAGTTAAGTCCTTTTTAATATAAAAAACAACACCATCATTTTGATTAAGATTTACTGAGTTATAGTAAAAATTAAAATTTGGAATTTCAAAATTATGAGAATTTAAATGCCACGTTTCAGTTAAAACAATAACATCATACCTACTAAGTGAGTTATCAAGCTGCACTAACAAGTCATCAAAATTTTTTTGTAGACTTCTAATATTCAAACAAAATATACTGAAATTTTCTAAGCCTTCTGTTGCTCTTAAATCTCCCTCGATATTCTCCAATGTCTCACTATAAACACAAGAAGAAATATCATATGGGTCCACTGTCTCCAAAAGCTCCCGTGCTTCATTCATATGTTTATATAAAATAAAAATCCTATAAAAGAAAATTAATTTAAAAAAAATATATATATAATATATATTTATACCCTAAGAGGTGATCTAAGAATAGAAATAGAATTGATTTAAAAAATTTAAATTTTGTCAGTTTGTTTTCAATGAATTTAAAGTTATATATTTTTCTTCAGTTGCGAAAAAGATTTTTGTTTGTCAAACAGAGCCATAATATTGCAGATTTTATTGAATTTTTTTAAATATTATTTTATCGGATTGTCTTCTTTCAGGATATCTGTTACAAAATTAACGCAAAAATAAATTCCATTGTTATGATAAAGTTCTGGAGGCTGATCGGCATTTTCATTAGACAATATGAAGCAATTATTCATATCACATTTTTCAAAATATTCAAATTTCCGGTTCTGAGCCATATTAGCAATCAACGTAACAGTAATAACAAGAACAGCTAAAACAGCAATAAAGAATACAACAATAACAATAATAGATAACAGGAATTATTTAGACAACAACTGCAATGACATAGCAGCGCGAGGATTTTGTTCTCGGCGTTACGATGCACAGACGGGCAAAATTTCAAAAAGCTGGCCAGAACCCCAATTCGGGAAGATTGCCATTTCACACTTTTACGCGTCTAGGGGCTTTAATAGATCATTGGGCTTTTTAAAATTAGAAATTCCGTAGAAAAAGCTCTTCGTTGAATACGGTGACAATAGTTGAATGTTAAATGTTGTTCGCGTAAGTGTTTTTGCGAAAAAATATTGGCTGTTTTTGTGTACATATTGTAGACATTATAGTGCTCAAAGTAAAATGGATTGTACTCCTGGTGGTAAGTAGTACCTTTAGCTATACTATTTATATAAAATAATAATATTTTTTAATTATGTGTATTTTATACAGAAATAATTTTCTGGAGTAGTGCAAAATTATAGTTTTAATTTTATTGTTAATATTTTAGTAAACTTCCGGGATCTTCCGGGCTTAACTTTCTGGAAAGTTGTGTAGCTGAATACTTTAAATAGTAAATGGAGAAAAAATATTTTCCGCTTTTGTCTGCCTTTTTGAGATAACTTAATCAACTTTGTTTTGTGTCACTTGGAATTTTCCCCAATTTATCGCTTTAAAATCGTTTAGGGCTAATTATTTTTATTTATTTCAGGATCAAGGGACGCAGATCCGGATGAAAATGTTGTTTTAAGTATGAGAACGCTTTCTGAAGTAATACTGACATGCAATTCAACAAAAATTGAAGCTAATTGCGAATATTTGCATTCGTATGTAAAAGATCTAACTAATTGCCCTGAAGTATTATCTAATGTAATTAAACAAAAGCTTTCACATTTTCTTTCTGATTTTAAATTAAAATATAAGACTGCCCAATACAAGAAAGATATTTTGCCCAAAACAAAACTTGGTTGGAAACAAATTTAAAATTTCATTTTTTTGTGCAATCACCTACAGCGAGTTTAGGTGGTCGCCCTGCTGTTAATTTCCAGACTAGTAGCGAACGAACAAAACGAAGACAAACCGAATATGTTGGATCAACAATGAGTTCCTCAGAGCCTGTGTATGCTGCTCAAATGAGTCTGCGCGCTGAAGGAAGTATAGATGCTGCAGCTGTTATAAAAGATGTACAATTTTCAACCCCAAAAAGGGCCCAGAACTATAGAAAGGCATATAAAGAGAGAGCTGAAAAAGTTGATCAGCTATCTGGTGATAAAGCATTGTCAGTATTTGTTAAAGCAAATAGACACCAATATCAGATCATAAGGAGTGAAGATAAAAAACGTTTTCCATCGCATAAGAAGATTCAGGAGGCCAAGGGGCGCTGTTACCCAAATCGGGATGCAGTTACAATCACGGGGCAAAAAGCTGAAGTAAAATTACAAGCCTTACTAAACCATACTGCCCATCGTATAGTGGAGGTGCAAAAAGATGTATTGGAAACATTAACAGAACCTCAACTTGCTTGTTTGACACTTAGGTATAGCCAATACAAGCAAAATTTTGACAGCGATGAACGTTCGGATGCCAGTATATTTTTAACATCCTTTGTGCCACTTCTATTAACATGCGACGATCCAAATAAATCTACAAACAAAATAGTTTGGCAAAATCCACGTCCAGGCTCACCCCGCTTTTCGTCCAATCAGAATTCAGTTTATACATGAGACCACTGATTTAACACTTCAAGAAATAAATACCATGCAGAATGAAATAGAAAACCTTACACCTACTTCCATTAGTGTAGGCACAAGGACATTGAACACAACTTACTTTTTACAATGGTAGATGGCAAAATGTGCAATGCTGCTTCATCTACGACATCCACGAAAAAGTGTTATATATGTGGGGCTTCTTCCAAGTCTTTCAACAACATAGATGTTAAGTAGAAGTATTTAAATCAGTTTGTTAAACTGTGAAAATAGTGATTTTTTTTAGAAAAATATGATCAGTAGCAAAAGTTATGGTACGAGCGGGAATCGAACCCGCACCTCTGCGTGTCTAGCGCATCGCCCTAACCAATTGAGCTATCATACCACTGATAATAATAATATTTTTGCAAACTATATCTAGTGGATACCGTATAAATATACAAAAATTTAAAGATTATGCTTTAACAACAGCTAGGATACTTGCACAAAAATATCCTTGATACAACATGCCTAATACGGTCCACAAAATTTTAATTAACTCGTCAGATATTATTGAATCTTTTTTATTGCCTATAGGACAATTATCTGACGAGGCCCAAGAGGCATTAAATAAAGACATTAAGAAGTATAGAGAAGGATTTTTCCGAAAGTGTTCAAGGCAACAAAACTTGGAGACTGCTTATATCGTCTGATCCAGTCATATTAAGCATGCGAAAACTTCCAAGGCGAAAGTCCAAGTCATTCGAAAAAGAAGTCTTAGATTTATTATTAGCCCCCGTCCAGAGGGATCTGCCACTAATACTACTAATGAAGACTCAGAAATTAATAGCTCAAGTGACTCAGACTCCGGGTCCGGGGATTAAAAACAATAATTAGTTATGCGACATTATTTCTGAGAATAAATGATGCTGTTATTAGTTTATTAATTATTAATTTTACGCCGTTGATGACTTTAAATAATATAAAAACAGTAAACTGTAGGCAGTATTTTTTAAAACAATTTAAATTCGGTTTTATACACATAATTATGTTTTTGTCAAGTATTTATTTATTATATTATTAAATTTTCCACCAGATTAGTAGCCAATTGACAAATATGTTAATTAGTTTTTACAATATTATTTCTCATAAACACATTAAGGAAATTTTATTACTACATATCATCATTTAAGTTTTGACCAGGTTTTTTCAATTTTGCCCATCTGTGCGATGGTTAAATATCCATGATCGCCTACGAAAAAAAAATTTAAAAATGCATTTTGCGGCGTTATTTATAAAAATAAATATAAACTATGATATATATTTTTAAAGCGTTCAGTGAGCCTGATTTCATAAGAGAAAAATATATAGTGTGTAAAGGCAATTTATGCTAATATCTCAAAAAGTGTGACCTTTGGGAAAAATCTGAGTATGCCACTGGATTATACGGAAAAAGTTCTATAAATACCCGTTTTCAGATTTTAAAATAACTTTTAAAATAACCGAGAAATGGGATAAGTTTTTAAATAACCGAGAAATGGGGGGTGCCTGAAAACGACAAATTTTCAAAATCACACTGTAGGACAGAAACTATGACGGTTAGCTAACATCTGTTTGTGGCATCTTTAGTTTCAGGAAAAAATAGCGCGGTGTCACTAAAACGGTATCTCTACTCCTAAGCGAGAAACCCCGTAAACCTAGGAAAATGAGACACCCTGTACAAATATACATACGTAAGTATAATTTTTTTGTTAACACCTATAGGCTAAGTGCTTGGACTGATCTTCATTAATGAGGTATTAAAAGATATATCTCGCGGTTGTTCTTATATGTTAATTGTTAAATTAAATCAAAATGGCGAAAGAAGTGAGTCGTTTTGTCCCTTATAAAACAACAATTTTTTATGGCGATAGATAGTAAATTAAAGAGTTCGTTGACGCGATTTTAAGTACATACATAAATTCAATTATAGTGTACGGGACGTCTCTGATATAAGCAATTAGTAAAAAAACTCGTAGAATCCAAATGGCTAAACGGATTTAAATGACTGAGGTATCCAAAAGAAAGAACTCAGAAGCTATTTTGTGCAGTGAGAAAAAATATTCTGTATATTAAACATATGTCCATCACACAGGTGAAGTCTTGTTGATTATAAATGATATATACAAATTTAATACCTTGTGATTCCTAAAATACTGAATAAATTTCAAAAAGCGGGTCAGGTTTCGAAAGATCTTTTCATCGTCTTTTGAGTCATTAAATTTTGACCGGGTGCTATAATACAGGGCAAAACAAAAAGTCATACGTTTTGAAGCATTTCATCAGTTCTTTGTTCACTATAATGATTCATGTGAAAAATGAGAACAAACAGTCTGGGCTGCATCAAAACAAAAATATTGATTAAATGAACATTCAAAACCTTGCTGGGCCGCCTCTATTTAAAGTGTCGTCCCTAATTCTCTCGGGCATAAAATCCACTAGTCCGGCAATGAAGTTTTAAGGAAAAGCTTCCTAATCATGCAAAATCGCGTCCACCAATTCTTGCAAATTTTGATATTCATTCCCTTCTCGATTCAAATGTAATTTAAGATTACTTCACACATCCTCTATAGGAGTTATATCCGGCGACCTTGCAGGCAAATTCATTCGCGCGATATTTTTTCCCTAAACAAGTCGTTGAAGATTTTTGCTCTATGAGGAAGAGCATTGTTGTCGACTAAAACAAAGTTGCCCGCAAAATTCTCTGTAAAAAGTAAAACAATATCTCTCAAACATCTCTCTTCATGCGTCTCGGCAGTCATACTTTTCCTAATAAGTACAATAAATTGAGTCCGACCATTCCTCATGATTCTACCCCAAACAGTCACACCACCTACTCCAAACGCCACCCTCGCTTCTATATGCTCTTCTCTGAATCATTCCCCTATTTTTCTGCACATTAAAATGCGCCTTATTTATATAGGTTAAATCTAGCCTCATCCACAAACATGCACCCAGCCTATTCTGCTATTCCGCAATATTGATGATCCATTGTCCATTCCCTTCTTAGAGCACGATGGATCCTTACGAGTAAGGGATACCCTGCTCGTATTCGATCTTGTAAATTGCGGTCGTAGAGGCGACGCACGCTGCAGTATGGTCATGCAGAGACATTTAAACTTGTAACATTCCTTATCTGCCTTAAATTAAGATTTCTTCGGCGGTTTATAGCAAGCAGTATACGCTGGTCGTCTTTTCGACTGGTCATCCTGGGTCGTTCTGTTCCACGACGATATATGCCATCCTTCCAAATATCGCGCCTATCTGCTTAAGAGTCTGGAAACAGACATAAGGCTGGTGTCATAAAGAGTTGCTATTTCTTGGAGAGAATGTCCCACTCCTCTCAACTAATGAAAGAATGTTTCTACACATTCGGAAAAAATAAAAATTATATCTTCTTACTTTGCAGCATTTTCCATCTCCTTTTGGCTTAATCGTGGCATTTTTGAATGAGGTTATTTAATCCTTAATGCACAGGTATTAATAATTTAGTGGGTTATAGAGCGGTCAAGCTGATTTTTGTATTTTTTAAAGAAAACGGATTCTGAGTACAACAAAGTATCAACAATACTGTTAATTTGACCGTAACAATCAATGAACATCCAACATGACGTTTATTTCAAATTTCGTTTTACCTGGCACTCTTGATTTTAAAAGGATAAGTAAGGTAGTATGGAAATTTCCAATATACGGAGTGACCCGAATTTAGTACGCGCGCCGTTAGAACTGAGACCAGAGGATTGAAGTAAAATGTAAAAAGTAAAGTAGAGTAAAGTTAAAACAAGGTTTTGAATGTTTATCTCTATCGGAAATAAACCTAATATTTGTAACTAGCAAGAATATACCTATCTAAGGTACGTATAATATACAGAGTTTTCTATTTAAAAAAATATATATTTTGAGTCTAGGGCAGTCAAAGGTTATGGTTAACCGGTTAAGATTTGTCACGATTAACCGAGGAAACAGAATAACCGGTTAAACAGTTAAGACCGGTTAACGAAAGTTTGAAACGCCGATCTGCAAGGTCCCCCACCCGGAGCGACAAAACCTCTTGTATATAGTCATCGTATATGAAATAGAAAAGTGAGGATTTTTTTAGTCAACAACCAAATGTCCAAAAATTTGCATGCATTGTTTTCATGGGAAGTCTGCGTTCCATAATTTTAGAGCGGTTTAGTTTAGACATAGAACTGCTTACGGAATAGAGCAAAAAAACTCAGAGGTTATTTTTAGGTTGGTACTACTGATCTTTTTCAAACAAAGATTTGTTTCATGTAAATCTCCATAAGAAAGTTTTAACCCAACAATGTAGGTTATTAAGAATTGATTTGATTGCCCCTAGAAAAAGTGTACGAAATCATGCGTTCTGGAACTTGCAATTTTAAATAGACGTTTAACAATTCATTTGTTAAAATTTTGACTTTGCCAATTCTAAAAAGTCAAATGGTGAAAACAAATTTGTTATACAGAAGTTTATGCGTGTCCTGAAACAAGGTAAAAACGCAAGAAAATATTTGTGGTTATCTGATTTTAAATGTGATTTATGATTATGCATTTACCTATCTGGTAGTGCTTGCAAGAGCATCTAAAAATGTTTAAACTCCTCAGCGTAGTTCCGCCTTTGGTAGCTTAATATTACACTACTGCAACACGGTTCTCATGTTTTATGAGAACATTTCTAGATCAGAAGAGAATTTTAGTTTATGTATTTAAAGTTTCGAAGCAAGCTCAATTTAGAAGTTACACATTTGCAAACTCCTTGATTATTAAAAACGAAATTTTCAATAGGCTAATACAATATCTTAAACATTTGTTTTGTCACAAGAACATACAAGATTCCTTAGATGTAAGATGTTTTTTAATATATGAATAAAGAATATATTATATATAATTATTTAGTGGCTATTAATATTGGTCTTAAAATATCTTTCGGTGTCAGCAAAGTTTTTGCCATACAATTCTTATTCTTTTTACATTCCCCGGGTGGAATCTCACCTGCCGTTCCATAATTCATATACGGAACTGCTAGCGCGAGGATGACAAAAATTGCTTCTTGTTTGTGTAAACATAGATATTCTATCATAAAGTTTTTAACAATTATTGTACTACTACTGAAGACTCGCTAAATAGTTGTTTATTTTAAAATTCATGGCAAAAAATTAATTGAAACCAGAACTCATCAATGTAGGTTGTCAAACGATTTGCTTGCCCCTAAGAGCAAAATCATGTATTCTGGAACGATCTATTTTAAAAAGATGTTCAAAATCTCATTTCTAAAGCTTTTTTACTTGGCCAATCCTGGAGGCCAAAATGATGTAAACAAACCTTGGCATACTTAGAAGAATGTTATGTCACAGTTTACTGAATATAATATTATATTCAGTAAACTTTGGTTATGTGCGCCGTTATTTTACGTATAAACTAAATTGAAAACACCTAGAAAAAACATTTATGTTCATTCGATTTTAAATGTAATTTATAGTTATGCCTATCTTTTATTAGTTGTTACAGCACCTAGTATTTTCTAAGCACCTTAGCGTAGTTCTACTGTTGGTAGCTTAATTCTGCAACACTGCAACACGGTTCTTATTTTTTTTTAGAACATTTCTAGTTGAGAAGAGAATTTTAGTTTTCGAAGATAGATCAATATAAAATTTACTCATTTGCAAGTTCCTTGATCATCAAAAAGGGTATTTTCAATAATACTACAAGACTATAAATTGACTGTGTTTGACATACAAGCAAAAAAAAATTGTCATGATCACATACGAGGTGAAAACAATATCTTAATACTTGGTTTTGACACAACTCTGAGATTCTTTAAAAAGTAATTGTATTTAGGTATTTTGGAGAGTTAGTAAAACTTTAGTGTTAAAGATAGGAAGAACATAGGTACAAGATTCCTTGCATATAACATTTTTTACTTTGCCCATAAGAAGGAATGATTTTTTTCACGCTTACAATACTCCCTATTATAATCGTGAAAAAAAAATTATTTTCCAGGATTTTACGGATCTGCACGGTTTAGAGTTCCTAGACTCCAGAAAAAAGCATGTTTTCTCAATTCCGTCGGTCAGTCTGTCTGTTCATGACATAAATAAAAAACACTACTTACCCGACTGAGTTCAAGTTATGGTTAAACATTAAGGCTCGTATGGGAATGAACTGGTAACATTTTTGTAAAAGATTAATATCGCGGAACAGATTGGCAGCCTAGTTAAATGTTAAAAACATTTTTAACTAAAAAACTACGTATCCAGTTTATTTCAAATTTTGCAGAAAATCTGGTATGATAAAAAACCAGCGTGAAATAGCCTTATTATAATTGACTCCACCTTCTGCCCTAAAATTAGATGTGAATGAAGGGATAGACCGAGTAAATTTTCCACATGGCGGAACAAAATGGCGGTCTATTAAAATATTTGGAAAAACAATATAAAAGTCCTTAATTCTTTTCTTATTAAGAATATTATTGCATTTAATAGTTACATATTACACATATACATGAGGTTATCTTTCACTTTCTACGTCTTACATCTACTTCTATCTACACAAAAGGAAGGCTTCCTTATGAGTCAACTTCAAGGTAGTTGTGTAAAACCAATCCGTAAAGGGAGTTAAACACAAATTCCCTCCTGAATCTTTCCTTTTGTTTACAAAAGTGAAAAAAAAAACAATTTATATATGTGTTACTAAGGGCCCTTTGCGAAACTAAATAGGATCGTACTTCACTATTCTTAATAAAACGAAACATTTATTACTAGGGAAAAAGAAATTTTCCGATTTTTTTAATACAACCAAGGACTGGACTACATGTTATTATTTACTGGCTATCAACTGCTGATACATATGTACATTGCTTTTAAAATATCTTTCGGCATCAACAAAGTTTTCGCCATACAATTCTTATACTTTTTACATTCCCCGGGAGGAATCTCACCCTGCCATTCCGCGATTCAAATACGCTTCTGTCTGTCAGTCGGCGAGTGAGTGACACCCAGTCGGATTGATTGAAGAACGAGCGACAGCGGGACAATACAAGCAGCAGCGGTTCGACTTTGATTGGGCGGTCCTGCACAGTAGCGAATGCCAAACCTGCTGAAATCTCGAAAATCTCTTTTCGATACGGACTGAATACTGATTAAATTGTCTGGGGACATTCTTCAAGACATATTTTGGCGGCAGTTTGGTCTGAAGCCGCTTAAAACGGCCAGCAGTCATATGTACGTAGATGGAGTACTATAGAATAATTGTGACATAATTAAAAGTTAAAAATAAAACATACATATCTACTTTTTTCATCGAAACTTAAATAATAAAATTAATTTTGTTTCTCAATAAAGGCAAACTTCTGCAGTTATTATTTAGTGAAAGATATGTTAGATACTAGATAATATATCTAGTATCTATGCGACGGTTATTATTTAAAGTTAAATGATATTTAGATATGGGTAGGGTTACTAGATGAAAACTGGTCTATCCAGACAAGTCTTTAAGAAAATCCGGACAAAATCCGGACGCCTTATTTTACTAATAAAACAATAGAAAAAAATTTTTTTTTACACTTCAAAACAACTAAAGCAACTTACAAAACATAAAAAGAACTAAATCACTTTACTGGTACTTTTCGCTGCTTTTTATTTTATTTAAGAGTTACATTTTCTGGCAAAAGGACAAAATCGTAAAACTCTGAACAGCTGATATTTTTAAAATTATACGTAGTCATAAGTATTCCTTTCACAGAAGATAAACGCAGTCTATTTCTTTCTTTAGTCTACTGGGCAGCAATAAGTGAAAATATTCTTTCCACATTAGCATTGTGAGATGGGATGGCAAAAAGAAATTCAGCTGCTTTTAGTAACTGTGGAAAAATTTCTCCAGAAATACTTGCGTTAAAATATTTTGCCCATTTTTCGTGAATAGGCAGATTGTAGTCATCGGAGTCAAAATTGTTTGAAATATATTTTTTTAAATTACAAAATTCATCAAAAAATTTTGAGTCATCTATTTCGACTCCGTTTGATATTAAATATACTAATGAGGGCATAACGTCACTGTACCAATCACACTTAGTAATATCATTCAGGCTCATCCATTTAAAACATTGGAATTCTTCAAATGGCTTGAGCCAGTTTTTGAAGTATTGAGTTGCATTATTATACAAATCAAAAAACTCTAATTTTAGCTGGTCACATTCGCATTCTGAACCATTATCAACGAATTTAATTAAAATTTCGCGAACTTTTAGAGGTATGAATTTGTTAGCTGCCCTTTCTTCTAAAATAGAAAGAACGTTTTCTAAAATTGCCATTGTTTCAACCACAGAATTGTTTTGACGTTCAATTCTTTCTATATGTGTGTGAAAAACAGACATTAAAGAATGAACAAAGAAAAGATAGGCTTCTGAAAAATCGTTTTCAAAAAATAATTTAAGTATATTAGGATCATCTTGTGTCAAAAAATATGCCTTAAGTGCTTCAAACATTTTTAAAACTCTTTCAATAGCGGGAAACAAAGATAACCATCTAGTCTTTGAGTGATATAAAAGAATTTCATATTCCGTGCCTACAAATTCACAAAATTCTTTAAGTGATTCAACTCGTACAGTATAAATACTAAAATAGTTAAACATTTTGAGTACTATGCTTTCTATATCAACTTTTAATTTATCACAGCTATAGTGCGCTGCATTATTAATTACATGGGATGGGCAACCTACACCTACCAAATTTGGATTAATTTTGCATTTTAATTTGTTAAAAACGTTATTTTGACCTTTTCTATCCTTGCCACCAAAATTTGTATTGCAGTTATCTCCTGAAAACGCTACACATTTTTTTTCTAAATTGTTTGTTTTCAGACCATCTTATATTAGGTCAGAAATTGTTTCTGAAGTTTCATTTGGAGCGCTTCTAATGTCTATTAATTTAGATTGAATTCCTCCACGTTTGTAATCAAAATATTGTATAAGGATTGGAAACATTTTTAAGGCACTATGATTGCTTGCGTCTGTAGCCACACCAATAAATGATACCTTGTTTATTGCCTGAAGAGTCAGTTCAAGAGTATATGGCCCAATTACATTATTTACAATTGCCTCCACCTTAGTCCGTCCACAAGTAACCTTTTTGGCTAATGTCGAATCATGGTATATTTTTTTATTTAACTAAAACCAAAATATACAAATAATAAACTACACACATAAATAATAATTATAAATGTACCTTGGTTGTACAATCCATGGACTTATAAGATTGATGATGGCAGGCCGTATGGAAGGCCAATGTCGCTTCAGCGGCTTTTATCGACTTGGTTTCTCCAGCAGTTACTACAAAATTTTGAAGACCTGAGGTTCCCGCTTGAGATTTTAACATTTGTTTGTGCTTATCCTTTTTTATATGAGTCTCAATATCAAGCTTGCCCTTATGGGCAATTGATATTGCACATCTGCAAACATTACAAATTACCTCGCTAGTTGTCTTTCCTTTCTTAAACGAAGGATACATCCGGAATATTTCATCCGAATAAGTACATTTGCGTTTCGGCATTACTAAATATTAGTTTTTGAAATGTTGAAAATTATGTATAATCAAAAATAGGCTAACTAAATCGCGAAAGTCGTAAACTACGTCCTAACGTAACCATAAATACTCGGGAAACTAAGTAAATAAATGTAATAAATGATTCACCGAAACCTCACTGCTGCTACTGCCGCGCATGACAGACGCAAACTATTGACACAGTGACGACACCGCTTGTTTGCGCTAAAGGCGAATTTACACTGCTAAAATTATTTACGATTTCTTAAATAAGCACATTTTTAAAAACTAGTTTCCTATTTTGCTTTTTGGAGATCATTCTTATAGTGGAATACCTGATAGTTTAAAATCCGGACGTTTATGAAAAATCCGCCCGGACCCATCCGGACGTAGTCAAAATCCGGACATGTCCGGATTAATCCGGAGGTCTGGTAACCCTAGATATGGGAAGGTTTAATTTTGATATGTTTTTAATCCCAAATAGAAAACATCAAAAAATTTAAATCACGTAAAACCTACGAAGAAAGCATCTTACTTACGAAAGGTTTGCATTTTTTATCAGGAAACTTTTGGAATCACTTTAATATTTTCCTTGACCTTCAATATTGTTACACTTTTTTTAAAGAGTTGTTATATGTGTAGCCTAACCTAAAATGACATTATGGTTCTATAAAATAATCTATTACACTGTCAAATGTCAAACTAAACTCTGCTTGTATGGTGTTGAAAATCTTGAGGATGCTGATGCTGTGAGTCTCCCGACCATTTCTAAGTTTCGGGATGTTTATTAGTAATATTATTAGTATTATTGCTATTGTTATTATACATGTGAATTTAAATTAAAGCCCTCAAAAAGGATTAACAGATACATCCGTGGTATCAACGTCACTCGATAAATATTAATACATCAACTGTGCAATTTATTCATAAATAAATTACAATAAATTGGCAATAAAAGCCGGCAGCAATTTCCGCAGTGGGCAGCATATATAAAAAGTTACACCCAGTATATTAATAAGCCGTCATGCCAACATTAATCAATTAAAATGAAAAACGGCAATAAATCATTTTAAATGATTTTAATTACTTTAATAGGCCGACAACGCAACATGGTTGAGGTAGTTAGCGGGCATGATAATTAGTTAGGACTGCCGGTGATTAACTGTTCAGACTTCGATGACACATGGTCACTCGCAACTGCTTTCTAATCAAATAAGTATATGCCTGCAATAAGTCATACTTTTGCGGCATACTGTTAGAAACAACACCCTTCAGTCATCAATACTCAAATATTCTCTGTAAAGGAAGAAATGAATATCACTATCATTTTTTCCAAACACAATATAGTTTAATTTCTTGTCTTATGGAAATATGAGTAAAACTATACAAAGAACAAACTACATTTCTTTGTAACAAATAATAGCCTACCGTCAAAATATATCTAATAGAGCTATATGTATTATGTTCTTTATTTTAAACGTCATTTACCGATACGCCCCAAGAATTCCGTATTTATCGCTTTTTCTCTCGAAAAAAATGAGCGCCATTTTGTTCCACCATATTGGATTCGTTCCAATATTTTACCGCTTTCCACCTATGCCACACTTTATTTTTGAATATAATTTAAAATAAATTGAATAAGTAGTTTTTTATACTAGTGTGTACCTATATCATAACTAATTTTTGTGCAAAAATTGAAGCCAATTTAATAAGAGTACTTTTACGTTCATTTTTATTTCATATTATCTAGTAAATCTACTTAACATATGACATTACAATATCTGATACCGTAATGTGTTGCCTAACAACACTACCATGTTATTATTATTAGGAAGCCATTATTGGTCAGGTTTGACTTTGACATTTTCTCACTTAAAAATGTAAGAAATAAAATGGTTGTATTTATTTAACAGTGTAGTGTAGGTAGTTCTTTAGCTATACCCCGAATTAATAAACAGATAGGCAGACAGACAGACAGACCGAAGGAATTGAGAAAACATATTTCTTTTGCATCTACGGGCAAGATGTGTGAAGATCTGTAAAATCCTGAAGGGGTGATTTTTTCTCGATTACCCATATTTTATTTTGAATTCGTACCACAATTTTATTAGTTCATTTCTATACTTTATATCATACTTAATTCTTGCACACAATTAGAAAACTTTCTAATAAGTAGTTTTTTCAGGTTCATTTTTTAAATATTTTATTACGGGCTGAAATTTTGTTTCTTCATCTTGGATTCGACCTAAATTTTACCAGTTAAATAATGATTGATTTTCGGGCAAAATTCCATGTAAATTGGATTTTTACCAAAATGTTTCATTCCCATGGCTCTTAATTTTTTATCAAAATTTGAAGTCAATCGGGTAAGTAGTTTTTCGCTATGCGGAGAACAAACACTACAAACGAACTGAAACGTAAAGATTTAAAAAAAATTGCGATGGAGAATTTTTTACGGTTTTCCCTTTTACGAGGGAAGTAAAATGAAATATTTACGGGTCTTAAGCCTTTAACATGTTTTTTAATTATAACATTATGAATGGAGCTCATTTTGTATTTTCCGATGGTCATTTGTTTTCATTTAAAACTCTAAACATGTTTGTATTTAGAGTCATAGAGTCAAAACTTTTTTTTACAATTTTATTTTTGTTAAAAAAATATTGTGACATTTTGTGATTATCCTAATAGCAATTCATAATTGCAATTTTTATTCTTTTGTATGATTAGAAGCGTTATTAATTCTAATAAGTTTATTGTTTATTTTCTAGTAAATACACCACAACTCCGAAATAACAAGAACCCGGCACTCGCGCGTGCCGCATCATATGTAGGTAACGTATTGAGCTTGACTTGGCTTGCAGCCCATGCCGACCGCGTACTTTGCAATAAAAACGAGATATATTTTTATAACCTTTGAGGGGTTTTTGGTTTAAAAAGGGGACCAGTCGTGATCTGAGCCTTACGTATTTGTAAGCATGCGGACTTTTTGTTTGAAGAATTGAAGCTAAAATTATAGTATTGTTTGTATAACGATATATTGCTTTGTTTCTTGTATGTAATTTTAGTTGTTCAGATATTAAAGTTAAAGCAAATTTATTTTTAAAACTGTCATCCCCGAGGTCTTCCCTCTCATCTGACATAGTTCGACACTAAAAATCGAAATATGGTGTCTATGCCACTGAAACAAGACACTGTCGATTAAGGAGGCACCTCTCTATTTTATGTATTGAGGGGGAATCTACCAGCACGGAGTGTCAGTAGTAGGAGGAAACTCGACTCCACTTCCTGTGCAGGTGTGAAGCACGAGCAAGACTATGCCAGGTTATTTTTGGCACTACGGTCTTACGTAGGGAAGCAGTCAAGGAACTATCCTGGAAAGATATCGAGACCTAATATAGGCAGGAGGTAGATTTAAGGATGGAAACTTGGTCTTATAGGCCTACTAGCCAGGTCTCTAGACCTTCCCCAACAACTACTACTACTACTGTGTTTAACTAGCAAATCTTCTTTGACTTCATTTATATTATTGGAGATAAAATGTATCTTTAAATTAGGTCCACGATTAGATCTAATGTCATTTTGTATTCATATTTCGCAGCCATACAAAAATATCTATACCCTTGAATCAGAATTTATAACTACAGAATATGTAATTACATGTTCTTGTCCAGCACGACAGCGCAATTTTACAATTGTGTATAAATAGGAAGGACAGTTGGGAATTGTGTAGATATGGCATCTTGTTTTAATCTAGGAATTTTCACTAACGGTTATAGTATCGCCGGTTTTTGAATAGGTTGCTGTTTAACAGTTTATTATATATTCTTTGGCAAAATGTAACTCCCCGACCTTGCTGGATTTGGATTGGGTAAAATTTTCTCTGTGAATAGCCGCTATCCATTTATTAGACATAACTGCATCCATAGGAAAACGAAACGCGTGCACTTTCTGTCCATTTTTATTATTACCCTGACATCCTGGCACACAACAGGAATAAGGCATTGTCACTACATTATCCGTGAAAAATCTCGTTTTCGATAAAACAAAAACGAATAATCTTTGATTGTCATGTCAACCAAGTGCGACGAATAACCTCGCTGGGCATACGTCATGCAGCTCTGACGTCACAGTATCCGGTTCTTGTTATTTCGGTGTTGTTGACACACAGGGTAGCTCGATTGTATGGAAACGGTCGATTTTCAAAAGTAAAAGAGCTAGCAAGAAACGTCAAACAAAAAAGTTTTAGGATTTTTCAAAATCTAGTAGAGTAAGGAAAAAGTTGCGGCAAAACAAAGTTGCATTTTTTCCAAGCCCTGCATATTATATGTGCCTCAAATATGTCTCATATTGCTCATTATAAATATACCTTCTTTGGGATATTTATCTTTAAAGACCCGTGAAATGAAGGGAATCCCTGCTATAAGAGGCAGTGTGGAAGAGAGAGTCGGAGAAGGCTCTATTGTATAAAGGAATCCCAGTCGATGGGAATACATTGCCTCTTTTGGCAGAGTTTTTCTCAAATTTCCCGGATGTCGTTAAAGATGTAGTTATGGAACCAGTTATATTTATTATCAACCTTAGGAGATCCCTTTGATAATCATATAATATACAGGGTGTTCCATTTAAAATTGCAACTTTATTGTGCCGCGTCTTTATGACCTATTCTGTATAATTAGTTTTACTCTGCTCCAACAGATTGTTACAAATTCTGAAATTTTGTGTTTAACATTTGTTGGTAGCTTTGTTATTTTGGATTTATCCTACCGTTTTTATACGTACCACGGACATTGTATATTATTTCGATTGGTCTGTACTTAAAAGGTACAATATACAAATGACAAACATTTGTATTTGAACGTTGGCGTGCAAAAGTAACGAACAAAGCAGGAGATGATTTCATATCGATTTGGGTAAATGTAAATACTTCTTTAAGTCAGAAATATGCTCATTTGCGCAAAACAAAATAAAAATTGGCAAATAAAGACGTAAAAGAAAACACTCCAGTAAACCAAGGGTGAGTTACAGTTTTTTTACTGGTAAATTTTGAAGGCGTCCGTGTCCTGATAAAAACATGGTAGAATCATTTGCCCTACCAACGCCATCCGGCTAGGATTCCCAACTATAAATTCCCATAATCCAGGAGATCAGTCAAAATCTGTAATAAATCCAGGACTCAGGTTAACAAAGAAGGACACCTAATCATATAAATATTTTATCAATTTTAAACAAAATAAACATCATAATTAATATTTTAATTGAGTAAAAAAATTGAAAATCACTTATACAACCGCATTTCAACTTGCAATTAAGTTCGTGTAAAGTTGTATGTGTAAAGGGACTGTTCTGTAATAAAGTATCTACATTACTCTTTACCTCCTAGGTATTAATACTGTATTAGGTAGGGGACAGATACTAACTATTAAAAAGAAGATACGAACCAAATAATAAAAACTAAACATATTATTATGGAGGATTTATTTTTTTAAAATCACACAACTAACTTATAATAAAGTATCTACCTTTTACCTCATACTATATTACTAACTCACAACTTATTCAGATAAATACAAATTGCCGAAACCACAAAATTTCGCTTTTTAAGTGCTCATTTTCATCATTATTCCGACAGTCGACAGATAACATAACGCAACAAAACGATGTTGCCGGAAGTCTTTAAAAATAATAAAATTATATTTTGTGCTGTGTTGTTTCGGGAAAAATTAAAAATTGCCCAAATCCAGGACAAAATGCGTCCTGCTCGGGAGATCGGAAGGACGAAGGACAAATACGGTAAAATCTACTAAAATCCAGGACGTCCTTCCAAATTCAGGAGGGTTGGCAACCTTACATCCGGCGAATGCGCTTTGGTTCGGTTAAGTATATAACATGATATATTTATAATGTAACTATGAAAATACAGTCTAAATCCTGCATTATTTTATTGCTACTGGTATCGTAATATTCATAATTCACTAACGAAATATTATCATAGCTATCAATTTAACGATGCACCGCTAAAAAGCTATAAAGCAAAAATTTCCTGCCATTAAGCCGTAGCGGAGAGAGACAGGAATATCAAAGGCTCACACACACATTCGTTTTCTTAATATATCTTCGGAGTGATGTGACTTTATCGTGTTCATTGCCTGTAAAACTGTCAGATGCTTTCAAAAGCGGCGGAATTTATGGACGCGGGTATTTTATGGACCTCTGAAATCGTGTAGTGAATATACAGGGCGTCAATTTACTTATGTATTATATTCCTGTTATTGGTTGTTGCAGAATAGATATATAGAAAAAATATGTGAAAGCGTTGGATTTCCTTGTTAGAGTACATGTGTGCGGAAACTTAACTTTATGTTCGGAGAATCAAAACGAGTTGTATTTCAAAAAGTTATTCTTTTAACAAGGAAATCTTTAGTGTGCTGTTTTTCCAGAAGAATGCCTAGACATGGTATAAGCAATATTGCGAGAACCTGATGGTGACAAAGGATAACTAGGATTTTTTTTTTATAAAAGGGGATTTTCTATAGAACAGCTGATTTGCAAATTGCAATAGGTTTAGTAGCAAAAGTGTAAAAATAAAATAAAACAGTAAACTTCTTGGGTTTAGACCGTGTATATAATAACTTTGTCACGTTTCGCCTTCGATTGCACGGGGCATCTTCAGGGATATTTACTTCATGAGATTAGAATACTGAATGAGCTCCGAGGGATTTAGGCGGGCTATTTATTATCGACCTGTGTTCACCGAATCATAAGGATCGATTTTCCCGTATGATGTAGACTGAAGCCCGTATCTGTACTAAAATTGTTAGGATGCTTATAAATTTTAAAAGATACTCTAATTTTCTGTTTATAGAATTCCGAGACCCATATAAGAACTTTTTCTTGTTCATTTATGAATGGCCAGTAGAATGTTGGTGTTAAGATACAGCATAATTCAATTTTGTTCCTATTTAATACATCTTCTTAAGCCTAGTCGATATGGATCGTCCAGTTTCTTCAATATAGACATCACCACAGAAACAACGAATTACATATACTTCTTTTGTTTTCTTGTGTGTGTTGAAGATTGTACGTATGTTGGACCGGCGAAGTAACCTTGCAAACTTGTAACTGAAAACTAAAGAATTAATAACTAATTGTTTTTGTGCCAGTTGATGATGTGAATTTGCATTTAAGTATCTGTTCGTATGTGTGAGTTTTCTATAAACAGAGTGTTGTAAGAAACCATCCCCTTTCCTTTGTACAAGAACATCTAGAAAGGGAATCGTGCCTTCTGATTTCCATTGTAAATTTTATATTTGGATATTGCAGATGATCAAGAAACATAGGAAAGTTTTCTGGACCATGCGGCAATATTACAAAAGTGTCGTTTATATATCCGAAACCAGATTTTGTCTTTAATGGAGATGACTCTAAGGCTTCCTCCTCGAAAGCTTCCATGAACATATTGGCTACCACTGATGACAGCGGATATTCCATGGCTGCAGCTGAGGTTTGTTCATAAAAAGTTCCTTGAGAAACAAAATGAGTTGGTGCGAGAGATGCTTTAGTTAGATCTAAAAGTGAGTTGTAAATCTTATTGTAATGAAATAAGTCTGATATTATGGAAATTTAATCATTAATAGGCACATTCGTAGATGGAATTTTACATCGAAACTGAGTAAGTATATATATATATATATATATATATATATATATATATATATATATATATATATATATATATAAAAATCGATAAAAATGCGAAAAATCGAAATCGAAATTCTTCTAGTAGGCCGTTTTGAACCTGCAGAAATGATATATTTCTGATATTATACATATATCTTTTCCGTCCAAGAACTTTTGATAAAGATGAGTGAAAACGCATTTTTATCGATTTTTACTATCTACTCTCCGTATGATACTCCGGTACTAGTGCATGCTTTTAAATTACCTAGGGGGCTGCAGCCGGAAATCACCGGAGCCCCAATAGGTGGTGCTAAGTGTTACATTTAGCGTGTAGTACAGTTTCAGTATTATAGACGTTTCGTTTTCGATTTTGTCATATCGAGCAATCTGTTATTTCAGATCTCCCTGAGTACAAGCCTGCCTGATGAGGGTAAAGGCCCAGAAATCATGCTCGCAGGAGGGTACCCTGTGACATAATCGAAAACAATTCTTCTAGTAGGCCGTTTTGCACCTGCAGAAATTATATATATATATATATATATATATATATATATATATATATATATATATATATATATATATATATATATATATATATATATATATATATATATATATATATATATATATATATATATATATATATATATATATATATATATATATATATATATAACGTACAAGCAGTTGTAGCAATGAAGAATGAGGCTAGCTCCCGTATTATTATAGAGCTACGGAGTATGTGGGTAAGTAATATATTTTCACTGTCTCGTCAATCCAAATGGGAGCCCTCGTGCAAATTGGTGTGCGCCTCCTCCTGGTGATACCCGGCTTTCTCGGAAAGTATTACACGTTCATTAAATATAGCGACTAAAAAAACGCCTTCCCGAAAATAGACGAATATTTTGTCTCGCTTTTTGTAAGTATTTACTTTATACTTACTTTATTTCTTAGTTTAAGTAAAGGGAACTTTCTGGGGCCGTAGTGCATTGCATAACTTTGCATAATATATGGATGGCGCGAATTTGTATGCTTATTAATTTGTAATATTTTCTGCGGCGTTTTCACAAATTAAATTAGATACTACTACAAAGTAACGGTGGTCAGTCTTAAATTCAGTTTACGTTTCTGAAAGTTCTTACTCATTTCTCTACAAAGTGAACTTCAATCAGCAAAATTGGCGGAAAATAAAGCATCTTTCAATGATTAAAAATTGTCTTATATTTAAATTATGGTCCCTCTTTAAATTAAACCCTTTTTAATTACATTAACCCCCCAGAAGAGATAACGTTGATAACTACAGTTTTAAATGGAAAGGAGCGTGGAGTGTTATTTTGCTTTTTGTTGTAAAACGTATTAAATTCCCAACTCAACATCAAATTTGGTTTGTTATTTATTGAGAGATCGTATTTGAAATGTATAAAATAAAATGCTAAACGTAAAATAATTAAAATGATGTTGTTAGTTGTGATATTCATTTGAAATTCACTGTTGTAGCACGTTTACTTAGTTTTGAGATTTGTTTGCTGTAGAAATTCCAATATAATTAAGAAATCATGTTTTTTTGGGTTAGACCGTGTCAAATTGGAATTACTACCCGAGGTCGCCTCAAATCCTAAGAACCATGATTTCTTAATTAACCAAAGCCGTGAAAGCTTCCGTTCTATGTTAATCCAATAGTTTTTCTTTTTCATTTCTTTATTTGAACCACTTGTATTTAAAATGATGAAATAGTAAACAAGCATCAACATGATGCAAGTGTGCTCTTTTAAGACTCTCCTAATAATGTCAAAATAAGGACTGGGTCTATAGCCCTTTTAAAAATCAGAAACTAATCCCGGTGTGCACGGGGAGGTGAAAGAATATAAAGGATTTACCTCAATCTTGTCTGGCATGGTCGATCAATGCCGAGGTATGGGAATCTGAGAACATTATACAGTGTAAGTCACTAACCAGCCTCAATTAAAAATTAATTGTTTTCCAAATATAATAGCATATCATTCAACAGGCACTGAATTATGGATACATCGGATGATTTTCAACACTCTCGTGGGGCAAATATTATACAGTGAGGACGAAAAGGTTGAAATAAATTCATTTAAAAATCAGTTATTTTTCACGAGAAAACGCTCGGACCCGTCGTATTTTAATTTTAATTGCCGTTTTTTTTAAATTATATTTTCATTTATACAGGTATAGCAGTTAACTTAATTTTTTTAAATGGAATGTCCTATTTTTTATTTTATTTTCGGATTCTACGGAAAACTTTGATCCCTTTTTATGTATCATAATCTACATATTATTATGTCTAAATTAAGTTGTATCCACATTCAATTTTAAAAAAAGCTTAACTTCAAATAATAAATGTCTAGATGACAAAATTATCTAATATTAATTTAAAAATGTTTGAGAAATTGATCACCAGCAACATCCTGACAATATCCTAAGCTATCTTCAGATTTTTGCAAAACATTGTGCACTACTTGAGCTTCTATCAATCTAATTTCCTGTCTTATTTGGTCTTTAAGGTCATCAATATTGTTGGGTCTGTTAACATACACTGTAGATTTTAGGTAACCCCACAGAGAATAATCTAACGGGGTCAAATCAGAGGATCTGGCGAGCCATTCTATCGGACCTACAACAATCCTCCTACCAGGAAAAACAGTATCTAAATATTCACGAAATGGGCGAGTGTAATGGGCTGGTGCTCCATCCTGTTTATACCGTAAAGGATCGTTGGGAATATCGGGATCTACTGGATTTGGATACAACACAGCATGCGCAGCTATCAAATCGAATGTTAAAAATTCTGGATATCTTTCTCCAGATAAAGTCTCTTCAAAGAAAAACGGAACCAAAATTCTGTTTTCAATAATACCAGCCCATACATTTACTTTTTCGGGGTATTGTGTGTGGCAATTCATTATTCAGTGCGGGTTTTCTGTAGCCCAATATCGACAATTTTGTCTATTCACACTTCCGTTTAGGCAAAACGTTGCTTAATCCAAAAACAAAATTCTTCGTGAAAATTGAGGGTCATTGACACATCTCTCCATCATTATGTCACAAATATGCATTCTCCTATCCGAATCGTCTTCATTAAGTTCGTGAACTAACTGGACTTTATAAGGATGCCATTTATTTTTATGTAAATATTTCACTACAGATGCTTTACTATTATTGTTTTCGTTAGCAATAGTGCAACTAGCTTTATGACTGTTCTCTTCAACTGATAGTAACACATTTAACTGCACATCTTCTGAGATACTGGGCCGGTGTTTTCATAATTATCTCTCACATGCCCCAAATTCCTATAGTTTTTTTCAATTTTACTTACAGTTATTTGAGATAAAGGCGCCCTGTTTGGGTATTTATTGTTAAAGAATTCACAAACTTCTCTCATCATCATTAATATTTCTATGCGTTCTCTTTCATTTAATCGTACCATTTCACAGTTTAAAAAAATTACTTGTAATGGAAACAAATGTTTACTTTTGACAGTGAATCAAAGTCAAAATTACGTAAAATATGTAACAGGTAACAATGTTATTAATGTTAGAGCTTTCAGTCAAACTCTTGGAGCACTTGTGACACGTAAAGCATAGCAGGGAAAACTGGTGCAACTGAAACTTTTTATTTTTCGTTACATATTTTTAGGATTTTGTTTAGATAGCACCTATTTTTTGCGCTTTCTTAAATATTTTTTTTATCTAAAAGTTGCAACATTTTGCACTAGTTACCCCTCATATCCGAGCGAAGTTTATATTAAGAATTAAACAAACTCAAATCTACTGAAAGCGTTAACATTAATAACATTGTTATCTGGTACATATTTTACGTTCCTGAATATTTAAACACGGTTTTCCCTGGTAGGTGGATTGATAGCAGTGGCGGCTCGCGGGTGAGAAAGTAAATGAAGTGCAAATGAAGCAAGAAAATATCGCCATAATTTTTTTTTTGAATTTTTTTTTATATGTGGAAGGGGTAGAATATTTTTTTGCGACTTACCTAAATTTTGTATACTAAATCAATTCTCATATCCTTCATAGCAGAAAATTTATTTATAACATCCTCATAAAATGGATGAGTTGCTCTAATCTCCTCCAGACATTCCTTGAATTGAAATATTGCCTAGAGAAGTAAGTCTTTCTTGAGATATTGTATTTCTTAAATACGTTTTTACACATTTGAAACAAGATAAACTTCTTTCCACTGAAGCACTTTTCGACGGTATTGTCAAAATAAGGGAAAACACTTTATATGCTTTGGTTAAAATATCTTTATTTTCATTAATTTTTTTCACTTGATCTTGCAGCGATATATTCCAATTACTGTCATTGGCAAAAATTAGATTAAGCTCATTTTTAAGTCGTTGACTTTTTGAAAATATTTCCCCATATAACTGTAACAAATTTTCAAACCGGCCAGTCGGAAAATTTAGCAGAATCTGCCAAACATAAAAATCTAAGTTGAGTCTTGAAAGCTTAGAGTCATTTCCATTAAAATATAGTCCAATATTTCATAAAAAAGGTTCTATACTTAGCCCTAATTTCTTTAGGTGAAAGTTTAGCAAGCTCACGTTTGTAATGATTTATTTCTGTAATTGAATTTGCTTTATCGAACATGGTATTAAAAAAATGTCCATTTCTTTTTTTACAGAGCGCTTCACGACAGCGTTTTATATCGGATATGCAAAAATGAATGTCATATGATTTTCTTTGAAGAACGCAACTTGAACAATCACATTTACTAACTTCGAATTTCAAGACCAACGATTTTCTATAATTGTTGGTATACGCCTCGTAGATGTAAGAGCATACGTTCGTTTGACTGAGTGATGAAAAAATGAGGGAATACCTTGCATCAAGACAAATACAGCCTGCGAAAAAAAATTGTTTGAAGGTCATTTAGATGGCCAGACATCACACTTGCGCCATCGTAACATTGCCCTATTAATTTATGTTTATAGTCAAATTGGTCCAAAATTTGATCCAATAGAGAATATAAATTCTCCGACGTTCTATCGGAGCTGACATTATAAAATCCTAAGAATCTCTCCACTACTGAACCCTTCTGAATTAACGTATCTTAAAATTATGGAGCACTGGGAGGTTTGCGTAATATTAGTGGTGTCATCTCCTTGCACAGAAAAAAACTGTGTGTTCATTATTTCATTTTTTACATGATCATTTAAATAATAAGAAACGCATTCAATTAAATTCAATGAATAATTATTTATTTCGTTTTGAATAGTTTTCGAGTCACCAGTAAAAACATTTTTAATTTTTTTGTGATGATCTTTTAGTTCTTGGGAACTTCTCGATATTAATAAACCTAAAAGCTTTTTAAAATTCCCTGCTGCTCTCATCATGGCCGCGAAAGACTAACTCTTGTTTTGCAAGGTACAAAACTGCGTCAATTACCAAGCACATAAATAGTCTATTTAATCTGAAGTTTTCGTTAAAATGTATTTTATATAGTTTAGCATTTTCTTTTAAAGTGTCAGCTATATTGCTTTGATTATATCTTTAGCATTAATTCGCATTTTAAATGCTCCGCCGAGTCTTCATGTTTATGTAAAGACCTTCATATATTTAACATACCTGCAAATCCTTTCTTATTTCACACTAAGTATTTATTGGAAACTAGTACATAAGGCCAGCAAAACAATTTTTGTAATATTTAACTACTACATAACCATTTGTATGCCGAAAACCAGGATGACGATTAAAACTCTAAATCTTGTTCCTTCCATCGACTAAATGGAGTTTCCATCAAAATGCAAACCATATCCGTGTTCGGATTTATCAATAATCTAATTTAATAAACCCGACATCAAATAAAGTTGTAACAACACCATAAATAAATATAACACGAAACAGTCAAGTAAACTGCAAAGGAACTAGCCGGTTGCAGCGAAATCCAGGAAATAAAAGTAAACAACCACCCCAAACTGAACGACACGTGGCTATAGTGTACTATACCCTATAGCAATTCACCGAGAGCGTTGTATGGCGCTGGTTAACATTAATCTTCCATGCGGTCGACGTTATTTCCAACGCGTTGTCATGGCAACGTAGTAGAAAAATCGTAAACTAAACATAGCACCTCCAACAAAGTCGAAGCGGTTCGCGCCACTGTTATAGTTGTTATAATAAAATTCGATTGAAAGTTTTAAAAAGACAAGCAGCCAACGGTCAAGTAAAATATTTATTCGAGATGTACAGTTTATTTTTTACCAATTAGGTGAATAAATGAATGTAAAAACTTAAATTTTAATAGATATATAACAAATATAGTTAGATGTTTGCATGTTTATTTTTCCTGGTGAAGTAGCACTTCACCTACTTCACCTGAATAGCCGACACTGATTGATAGACGGGGTCCGATAGAATGATCTATCAGATCTCCTGATTTTACCCCGTTAGATTATTATCTATGGGGTTACCTAAAATCTACAGTGTATATTAACAGACCCAACAATATTGATGACCTTAAAGATAGAATAAGACAGGAAATTAGATTGATAGAAGCTGAAGCAGCGCACAATGTTTTGCAAGAATTTGAAGATCGCCTAAGATATTGTCAGGATGTTACTGGTGATCAACAATTTTTAATTAATATAACACAATTTTGTCATCTAGACATTTATTATTTAAAGTTAAGCCTTTTTTTAATAAAAGTGATTTTTTATACAACTTAATTTAGACATATTATGTGATTATAATAAATGAAATATGAACAAAATTTAACGTAGAATTAGAAAATAAAATGAAAAATGGAATATTCCATTTAAAAAATTAAGTTAACTGTCATAATTCGCTTTTGGGTCACCCTGTATACATGAAATTATAATTAAAGAAACGGCAATTAAAATTAAAAATCGGCGGGTCCGAGTATTTTTTTGAGAAAATAATAGCTGATTTTTAAATGAATTTATTCCAACCTTTTCATCTTCATTGTATACAAGTGACATATTATAGTCCTTATTTTGATCGATATTCAAAAAAATTGAAGTAACAGTAACAACCCAAATTATTTTCCATTAAAGATTAAATCTAGAGCACTATTCCAGCTTGTTGAAAAACATGAGGAACAAAGATATAACCCAAGCCTCTACCTCAAAATCCACCTGTGGCTGTCTACCAAACCAAAAATTCGATTACATATCAAAATTGTACGTTTAATATTGTGAGCAATTATTAGTAGTTTGCTTTAAATTTGTTGCCTGTTTATGTTCATATTGAAGTTTATTTTGATTTGTTTGAATTAAATAAAAGTTAAGTAATTTTCCTGCCCTCCTAGATCGTTGTCATTCTTTGTGAAATAGTCATGGCCAAAGAAAATTTTGCAGGGGGAAATTTTCTCTTGTTTTGTTCAAATTAGCTGTTGTTTGGAAATTTTCCGTCAAAATTTTCTCTCTTAAGGTATAATACATGACTAAAAATATTTTAATAATGTAGGCATTAATTATTAGTCGTACAAAAAATATTTATTTCATATTGCATGTATGTATCACCCTATAAACTATTTCGAAGAAAATAATTTACGATCATAGCCGGGGGCGCAACTCAAATTAGGCCCGATAAGCCGGTCGCGATAAATCTTAATAAATGAGTTAAATTACGAAAACAGGCTGCTTACATATCGGGTAGGCGTCTTCGCATTTATGCCGCGCAGCAGAGGCGCACTGGCCTGTCACTAAAGAGTTATGCGATGACAGCTGAACGAATATCATTTCCATTTTTAACTAGCTGCTTGAGAATTTGCAATTTACACTTTACTTATTGGTTTATAATTCATCATTGATCTTATATTAGCTGAGTATTTAAATTTGATTTCAACAACTTTTTAACTGCTTTTTTAAATTTTGTTTTATTTGTGCTGATCGAAAAAATATTTAAAAATTTAGCCAGTTTCTTTTGCATTTCAAGGATACATTTCACAACAAACTTATGTAAAACTAAAACATTTTTAAAAAACAACACCCATATAAAAGTTTTAAAAGCTGACAAAACAAATAAAACAGTATTAATGAATTCTGCAGAGTATAATAAAAAAATGAAAGAATTACTAAAAGACAAAAAAACATATAAAGAAATTAAATTAGATCCTACCAACCAATACCAGAAAAAAAATAATGAATTAATTGAATCTTGGGAAAATAAATTGTATATATCCCCAGAAATTGCTAAACGCCTAAAAATTAGAAATGCCCTTCCACCTAAAATATACGGACTACCGAAACTTCACAAGGAAAATATCCCCTTACGTCCAATTGTATCATGTGTACAATCGCCTTATACACCACTTTCAAAATTTTTAAAAGATATCCTTAACAACGTTATACAAAAAAATAACTATTATATGACAGACTCCTTTCATTTTAAAGAAAAATTTAAAAATATTAAAATTCCCAAAAACTACCTCCTTATTTCTCTTGATGTTATATCCATATATACCAATGTTCCCATCTCGTTAGCAACTAAAATAATAAAAAAAAATGGTCTGAAATAAATAATTTCACTGACATACCACAAGATGAATTTATAAAAGCCATCGAATTAAGACTGAATTCCACATATTTTCTGTACGAAAAACAATTATATAAACAAATAGAGGGTTGCGCTATGGGATCGTCAATTTCGAGTGTAGTTGCGCAGATCGTGATGGAGGATCTAGAAGACGATGTGTTAAGCAGAGTAGGATTCGAAACTCCATTCTTTTTTCGTTACGTCGACGATTGTATCACTGCTATTCCATCAGACCAATCTAACAATATCCTAAAATATTTTAACCAATACCACCAAAGTCTACAATTGACAATCGAAACAGAACAAAAAAACCAAATTAATTTTCTCGACCTAACACTACACCATATAGGAGAAAATATAAAAACAGAATGGTATACGAAGCTGACATGGTCTTCTAGATACATAAATTTCAGTTCTAATCATCCAACATCGCAAAAAAGGTCTGTAGTAATAGGATTGGCGGACAGGGCAATTCAGCTTTCTGATGCTGAATACAGAGAAAATGCTATTAAAAAGGCAAAAGAAGCATTGATTTTAAACCAATATCCATTAGAATTAATTAATAAAATATTTAAAAGCAGAATTCATAAGCATTATAACTCTTTAATTTGCACTAAAAAACCTACTTCAGCACATACAAAGTACGTTTCCCTCCCCTTTATAAATGGATTATCCCAACAATTTCAAACATTCTTTAAAAAATATAACATCCAAATTTGTAATAAAACCGTTAATCTACTATCGAATAATTTTAGTAAACTAAAGGCGAAGACTCCAAAAAACAAAAGGAGCAATGTAGTTTATGAAATTCCTTGTTGTAATTGTGAAGGGGTTTACATCGGCCAAACAAGTCAATATTTGGAAAACCGTATAAAACCATAAATACGATAACAAAAAACTCAACGGCATTAACCAACCATGAAAAGTCGAAAAACCACAGTTTTAATTACTCTGAAACTAAAATCTTAAAAACCGAGTGTCAGTTAAAAAAAAGGGAATTTTACGAAATGGCTTTAATCCACAAAAACAAAAACTGTGTGAATGACAAAAAAGATGTAAACAATCTTAGCAAAATATATACATCTATATTGCAATAATTGATACTCCACAGTTCGTTGTGTTAGTCCTTGATATCAATGTGCAAAATGTTGTGTCCTGTTAACATTTTCTTAATCGAGAAAATAAAATTTGAATACATGTGATCGTCATAGCTGTTGCTTCGTTATGTGTTGTATACTGTTTTCATTACGTTCTAGGGTAAGATGATTGTTTTTTTGACGTATTTTATTATTGTCGTGCCAACCATTTTTCATATAATTTTAGATTTGAAAAAGACCAAAACTGGTTGAAACATCATCAGACTACAATATATGTATGTTTTAAAAAAAAAAGAAGTAATTTTTTAATCATTTTCAAGTAAACCACTGACCGTAAACCAAGAAAAATAATATATATATATATATATATATATATATATATATATATATATATATATATATATATATATATATTGTAACAAACTTTTCCGTTCGTTACAATGTTTGGTTCAAAATTCAATTTAAACTAAATAATATTAACAATTTTCTAATTAATAGCATCAAATCACAATTTTACTGGATTAACAATTGCTTGGACTATTAAGTACCGCACGCATGGCATCGAAGTTATTATATCGATCAAATCAACAGATCGCAAATTCTCGCTTTGTAAAACACGTTCGAAGGAAATTTCTAGATTCAGATTTCGTTTTTAAAATAAAATTTATACATATGCTTTTCAATTTCATGAATATTATTATAAAATGGTCCCTAATTGATTCTTCATTAGGTATATCACATAGATAGTTATATTGAGTTTTAGATTGATCAAATATTAACTATTAATTGAGTTTTTCATTATTAAAAATCTTAACTGCCAAAAATAGATTCTGAATTGGCGCCATTTGTACTGTTTTTATGTAGTCCGATTCCATAAAACCGAGTTCAGTCGTTTCGGGCCTCTTTTGCCAAATTTCTATTGTTGAAAGCAAACATGAGATAAGTTAGTTGGAATTTAGTTAATATTTTAACTTAGTCAGCCTAGATGCTGGATTAAATCCAATAAAATCTCAATTCAGTAATGGATTACTGCTTTCTTAAGCCATAACATCTGGTAAGTTAATTTTGAGTGTTTTCTGGCAAGAAAAATTACATTTCAGGTTTTTTTTTCTTTTAACATTTTTCCTCTTCTCTACAATTTTTTCCCTACCACTTTCAATTGTTTTAATTATTAATTGGAAAATGGATATTAAAAGTAAATAATCAATAAAATGAAGAATTTATTGCATAATTCAAATTAAAAGTGATTCCTGGGCGAGGAAAATTTAATGGTAACTGTTTTGTGGTAAATCTTCTCAATTCCTGGAGGAAGAAGTCCTTTTTTAGTACCGTGTGGTCATTTTTCTGGACAAGTGCTGTGTGGCCAGTTCCAGGGTGTCATTGTTCCTGTTTTGGACTTGGGTAGTCTACAAGGAATGACGCCATAGCAAGGATACACTCCCGGACATATGTTGAAAAGATAAGTGATTTATAATTTTCTTATTTTCGCTTCTTTGGTTTGATGTAGTGGCCATGTATTAATTCATTAGGAATTACTTAATGCTTATTTGAAAACTACATACCGAAACCTCTCTTCAGTCTTCAATTCCATCTTTTTATTAATTAATAATTATCTTCAAAAAATATATAAATGGTATAAATTAAAATTATTGTAATATATATATATATATATATATATATATATATATATATATATATATATATATGTATATATAAATTTTCGTCTCGATTTACGTAAAATTTAAACAGATCTTCTTGATTTAAATATATCAAATTTAATGTAGGTATAAATTAATACTTACACTGTGTATAAATATTGTCTATGTGGCATTGGTATATTTACTTGTAAAAAATTATTATCTGTACTAAAATATTAATTTCTTAAAGATTTTTGGACAATTACATTTATCCTAATTAGGTATAAAATTTTTCTTTCTTATAAATTATGTGAGTGTATATTAAATCAAGGTATCATACTAGTGAGTAATACCATTGATATTTCACTAATTTAAATTTAAGATTGTGGCATTTTATTTCATGGTAAATTTATTGGGATTATGGAACTGAAATTTTGATTTTCTTTTCTATTGTAATTTTCCTCTAATATCAAATTGGACTTTTTGAATTAAAATTTCTCTTATTCTATCTTAATTTGAATTTATAATAACTTGACTATTTATGATTAAATTTTTTCTACTTAAGAAATTTGCTTAAAAGTGTCTAGAATTATCTAGAGTCATGTTGTCATTTTAAAAATTTTGCATAAAGTCAAATATCAGCCCATCATAAAATTGAGTTTCATTGTTTGTTCAAAAAGTACTTCATAATATCAACTAATTAAATTAAATCAAACTGATAAACGATCAGCTGCTTAAAAAATGTTAAAAAAATCTAATTATCAACTAAATTTATTTAACCCATTTAATTTCTTTAGATCTATATAATTTTCTTATCCTTGCTGACTTAAATCGTAATTTATTATCTTTGTTAAATTGAATCGTTCGAATATTTTAACTTAATTTTATGAGAAAATGTACTTTCTAACCTTAATTTAACAATTAATTGATTTTATGCATATATTGAAAAAAAATAAATAACCAAATCTTTTCCAAAATATAAAATATAATCATTTCAACTGTAAGAGAAATTTAATTTCACTTCCACTTCTAAATTGTTATTAATCTATATATGTGGAAATTTATAAACTGACGTATGTCAGGTACTTATATTGTAAAAATTGAAAGCAATATTAAAAAAAAAAACACAGTCCAGGGAAAAATAAATTGGTAGTTACGTGATTTTGTTTTTCATTTATTTAATTTAGGTCACATTAGCATATAGTTTATCTTTATTTTTTATTAAATATCTAAATCTAATTATTTTAAGTTGCTCTTTTCAATCAAAGTAGAAATGAAGTCACATCTAAACAAATGGTCAGGCTCCGATCCTACAACAAGAGATTCTATTCCTCGTGTAATCTTCAAACGGAACACACATAAAATCCTAAAGACCATCAACACATAGTTCCCGAGAACATAACGAATGCGAGCACAATTAAGACATTCATACAGTGATCTAAGCAACAGCTATAACCACGAGAACACAGAACAATCAGAAACTCCCGCCATGACACAGAAACACCAACAACATAAAACCAAAATTCAAATGGCAGATAAGGATCGAAAACAAAATTAACAAAATTAGAAAAGAATTGCGACATCTTACCCAATCCATGAACGGCAACAAGTCAAAACGTATCACACAAAGTGTAGAGAAAATCAAATCTGCCTCTCATGATTACACGCTTACAGAAATCCTTGACACTCTGAAGCAAAAATTATCTGTGTATGCCGCAAGACTCCGAAGATACAAAGAATCAAATGAAAGAAAGAACGCTAACAACCTGTTTCGAAGAAGCGAAAAAGAGTTCTACCAAAAGATCATGAGCAATGAGGAGGCACGAGTAATGGAACCACCGACCAAACAAGAGATCACAGAATACTGGAAAAGTATTTGGTCAGAACCGAAACTACACAATAATAACGCTTCATGGATTAAAGGACCGTCAAATTACCGACCTATTACCTGCCTTCCAACCCTATATAAGACCATCACAGCCACAATTACCAGGAGAATAGAACAACATCTAGCACCCAAAAACATTCTATCGGAAGAACAAAAAGGGTGCAGGAAAAACAGCCGAAGATGCAAGGAACAGCTCATTATAGACAGCGTCATCATGGAACAAACCAGGAAAAATTATAGAAAGCTTCATACTGGTTGTATAGACTATAAAAAAGCCTTTGATTCGATACCCCACAGTTGGCTAACCAGAGTACTACAATTATATAAAGTCAATAAAAACATCAGGCAATTTCTTACACAAATCATGAGTACGTGGAAAACTAAAATCAACCTGAGAACACAAAAAGAGCACATCGAAACAGAAGAGATCTATATCAGACGAGGTATGTTCCAGGGAGATTTACTCAGCGCTTTGTGGTTCTGCCTCTGTCTTAATCCACTCTCAAACACACTGAATAACACAAACTTCGGATTTCAAATTAAACACCAAAAAAATAACCTACACAAAACAAACCATCTTTTGTACATGGATGACATAAAATTATATGTAAGCACAAAGGCACAGCTAAAGGAACTTCTTAAAATCACAGAAACGTTTACTCTAGACATCAACATGGAATTTGGTATAACTAAATGCTACTTCATACCAACAAGGGACAGTGGAAAGACCACTCTACGAGGGAAACAATCAACAATGAAACTATAGATAACATGCTCAAAGAAGAAACGTACAGATACTTAGGCTTCCATCAAAGCACCAAAATTAACCACACTCATATCAAATCAGAGCTCAAGACGAAATTTAAAACCAGACTCACAAAACTACTAAAAACAAAACTGAATTCCAGAAATCTAACGAAAGCTTTTAACACCTTCGCCATACCTATTCTTACGTATTCGTGTGGTATCATTAAATGGTCACACACAGACATAGAAAACATTCACATTCTCGTACGCTCTGAATTCACTAAACATAGGAAATTACATCCCAACGCATGCAAGGAAAGACTCACCATCGAGAGAAAAGAAGGAGGAAGGGGAATTATAGATATACAATCGCTAAATAAAAAACAAATTAACGAACTCAGAAAATTCTTCCACAACAAACAAACTAACCTCCACAAGGCAATAGTGAAGGCAGACAAGAATTATACACCGCTCGACCTGTCTCAAACGAGCCACGCAGCAGTCGCACACAGTCACATCCAATCACGACTAGAAAAGATGAACACCTGGTCTGAAAAAACACTTCACGGAAGACACAGATACCACATAAAGGAAGACCATATACATAAAAAGCTTTCATATACTATAAAATTTTCAAATTTATGTATAATTATTTAATTTATAGTAACAGTGAGGCAATTACAAAATTTGGCTAGTTATATAGTTACTGATTTTCACACAGTGTTCTAACACCATCCTATATACGACTTGGATTTTTCCAAATTTACATATCATACACTTTATAAAAGAAAGTTAACACAATCTTTATTAATAGAGTGTTACTATTGAAAGTGACATGAATATATAATCAGTTTTAGTTAATAAGATACTGACCTTCTTTATTAATGAAAATAACAACTTTTTCATTTACAATAAAATATTCTGTTTTTTTGGTTTCTTCTTTCAGTCTATTTCACCCACATGAATTATGATAAACATATTTACTCTCTTCTTTCTTGTAAACATCAATTTAACACTTTGAGAACACTTGAACTATTAGAAGGTTTCAGTTTACATAACTTTTTGTTTTCATCTATCCAAGCTGCTTTTCTCTATGTTTGCTTGCTATGGAATGTTAAACAGACATTTTGCTGATGGTTTTTTATTATTTTAAGCCCATTAGTAACCTGAAACAAAATTGAACATTATAACTTTGCAGTTAAATATAACCTTTAAAATATCAAGACTTTTATGTAAATTACATTTACGTACCTCAATATGTTTTATTCATAATTCATTGGACTACATTTTGTAAAGTATTTTCAACTTCTCTAAATTAAGACAAAAGAAATTTGTTTTGTTTACAAATATTCGGAATTTGCCTGCCTTTCTCTTCTGTCACTATGGTTTCATTGGTTTCTTATTTTTCGGCATCCAGCCAGCTTTGACAGTGTCTTTTTTCCATTTAAGTTATAATTTTGGTTCTGCTCAGGAGCAATTCGCCAGCTCTGTTCGGGGACACCAAATATTATCGGGTGCTTACTCCCTTATATTAGTGGCGCCAGCAGTGGACTTCACTGTAATTATTATTTTATTTTATGGCATTAGGTTGGCATAAGTCTGAAGTGAGGAAGAATGATGGAGGGGAATGTCAAACTTCTTCGAATTTTCTGGAGCTGATTTTCTCGCCCCTTTCTATTGGCTCTCCTTAGAGGTGCAACATGTGTCCGGCTTTATAAAAGTGCTTTAATGGACCAATTTTTTAAAGTACTGAAAGTATGTCATAAGTAATTTATTTTAAAGTGCAGTGCTGTTGAAAGCCTAAGACCTATTTACCGACATCATCTGGCCCTAAATTTTGGTCCCGTTTTGTTTGGTTCCACATTTGATCAACCACATGGTAAGTCGATTTTCAAATTAGTTTCCTGCTGTGAGCTAATTCGCAATTATCTTTTATAAACAGAATGGCGTCCTGAATTTTGGTTTTGGCTGTCGGTCCTCGAGAAGCCTTTCTAGATGTCTGGAAATTCCCTTTGTTGGTGACCGTTGACGTCGAAGGAGCCCTCTAGATGACTAGAGGGTTTCAGGTTAAGAATTCAAGATATGGTTTTGGGATATAGTTACAAGTTATGGTGTAATTTTTGGGGTATATAAACCAAGAGTTCTACAATGGTTTTGGAGTTCCTTCCTGTAAGAGTACGAGGAATTAATTCTTAATTTTTATATTTATAAATTTTATATAAGGTATCAGAAAGGAAGTAAGTAACCTATTTTTTGTAAAACAGCCTTGACGAAATACTTTATATTTTTATAACTTTTTCCTTGCGGCAGTGTGGTAAAAAAAATTCATGAATTTTTGATACCCTGTGCGCTATTTAATTTAATTTTCATATTTACATATTTGCGTCATGACATTTCGTCAGATGTTCATAGGTTGGTGATATAATGGTAATAACGTTTTATCACATTTCACATATTTGATATATTTTATATATATCTTTACAATTTCTTGATTTATTGTTTTTATATCTTAATGTAAATTGAATTTTTAAATGTAAGCTAAATTTCACATGTCAAAAATTATTTTATAAAACAACTCTTAAAAAAAAGAATAAAAGAACGAAGGTATCATTAAAACGACGAGAACATCCAAGCGAAATACAGTGAGAAGATCGCCAAATACACCGACTTGGCAATAGAAGTAAAAAGGCTGGAACAGGAAAGAGTCATCATTGTTCCTCTCTTCATATCAGTAACAGGTTTCAACCCTACAACGTTTACACCGCATTTGGCTCAATTAGAATACAGACATTCACAGGAACATCCAGAAATTGGTCATTTTGAAAACATGTAGCATAGTTAGATTATTTCTTAATACACAATAGTTGCTTTTTTTTCCATTTCCTTTTTTTTTTGTACTGACTTGGTATAATCCCGTCAGTATAAAATACAACTACATAATAATAATAATAATAATAATAATAATGGTGTGTACTTAAGCAGGCACCAGAAAAAACAACGCACAATATAGACTATACAAAGGCGTTTAACAGTGTACCACATCCTGCCTCATAGACGTACTGGGAATATTCAAAATTCAATTTCCTGGCAACTATCAAGCATCAGTGGAGAACGAACCTGAGGAGCTATAATGGCGATCAATCTCTCACCACCGATGAGATACACATCAATAGGGGAATTTACCAAGGAGACTTGACGAAACTGAACGCCGGAAATCTCATTGCAGCAACTAATATATATGCTGTACCCGTACTGAACTCATGAACTCTCTGAATGACTTTACCACGAAGAGAAGGTGGAAGATCCTTTGTTGACTTGACCAATTCGCACTGCCGACAGCTGCAAAAATTGAGAGATTTCTTCACCAACAAGGCACAAACCACCAGCCTCACCGCGTAGTGACCTTAACCTAAGTCACTTTCAGAACTCGACAAATAAGAACAGTGGGCTCAAATGGCACTGCACGGTTAACATCACATGGACTTGAATCAGCCACACATAGATATTTAAGGAAGCATCCAACAGGTGGCTGAAGGATGGACAACTATTCCCAGAGACAGAAGGATTTGTGATGGCGATATATGATCAAGATATTAACATATGAATTCATTATCAAAGACCGATCCGTTGAATCCGATAGGTGTCAAAAATGTGGCGAGAGATCAGAGACTATACAGCATATAACATCTGGCTGCACTTATCTAGCAAAGATGGACTACCTTCAGCGACATAACAAGGTTTGTAACATCATACACCAGAATCTTGCTAATAAATACAGGCCCCTAAACACCTTTGTGCCCTATTATAAATACCAACCAAGTTCAGTGCTTGAAAATAATACCTTCAAACTGAGCTACGACCGGGCAATTATCACCTAAAGACGGGTGACGAATAATCGGCCTGATGTGGTACTGCTAAATAAGGAAACAAAAACAGCTTATTTGGTAGATATCGCTATGCCCCACAATAACAACGTGTTGGATAAATATCAAGGGAAAAAGGCCAAATATGCGGAGCTGGCCATCGAGATACAGAGATACATCGAGTGGCGACTAAATAAGGTTCATGTGATACCGATCATCGTATCATCAACTGGATTAGTGTCCAAAAACACTACAACAAAACCTGAAAGTCATTGGACTTCATACTAACACCTTCATCGACATCCAAAATGCAGTCCTGCTCAGTACTTGCTACATAGTGAGAAAGTTCTTACAGGACAACACATCGAACCAATAGAAACCAGCCCACTCCTTTTGATGCTTGCATCGGGGATGGGCTTGAAACCCAACATTTTTTTGAGAAATTGATTGTTAATTTCTATAATAATAATATAAACTTACGTAGAAACTAGTTATCCTATAAACATGCCATATAGTTAGAAGAACGTTAAACTTACCTGATACATCCCCCCCCTTTCCCTTGAGTAAATGAGCTCTTGCAGATCCAGCTTAAGGATGTAACACCTAAAAGAAAAAAAAATAATGATGATAAAAATAACATTAATAAAAATAAAAGAAAGAGTGTATTTGCCACGAAACTAGGAAGAAGCCTAGTTGCAGGAACACACTATGCAAATGCACTTTTCAAATTCGCAAGAAAGTATTATGCCAAAATTGGTATCAGCCGACGAAAACAACACATCATTGAATCTATCTGCCGGTCCAGAAAACCTCAACTTAAGACCTGTTAACGAAACGATCTCTGAAGGTACTGAAAAAGTCTTGTACGGGGAATACCCAACAGCGTTGTCCGGCGAGCATATCGATAAGGCAGGCAGATACTTGGGGAGGCATAATCAAGTTACCAAGATCGAGCTGACCCAAAAGTATAATTTGTTAAAAATTCACCAAATTTTATAAATACCCGAACCAGTTTTTTAATCAAATGATTATGTGTTATATTGTGACCGACCCTTAGGAACGAATAGAGCAGCCGATTATAATAAGCCAGACGTTGTTTTAATTGGCAAGAAAACTAAAATGGTTATTGTAATAGATCAAAAATAATCTATCAGAAATGGAAGTTGAAAACAAAACTTAGCCATAGAAATCAGGCCCTGCTGGAAATTGGAAGAAAATAAAATAATACCGATAGTGACCTTAGCTAATTTGATTAAAAAATTAGAGACATTGGAGATTCCCCTGACATTTTTACACGTCATGCAAAAGGCGATTATCTTGCAAACTTGTCACATTGTCAGGAAATACCTCAGAGCAAATGGATAAGATGAATTTCCTTCTCCTAGCCCGTACCGTTAGGTAAAAAATTATCCGGTTGGAAACAAAACACATGTAAATAACAATAATAAATCTGTCCTGCAATGCAACATGCGTAAAAATCTATAATGTCTAACGTAAATCGCTCCTCGCTCTTTTTAGATGTCACCATGTCACCTCCATAGATAAGTCAACAGTATAATCAGAATTATAATCGTGGCAGATACAACCAAGTTGAGACGAGCATCCAAGCTGAAACATTTGTTTGATATATCTACCTCTTTTCATCCCGCAAAATTTACTGTATCTTCGCCCTTGTCTCTCCTCGATCGTGGGAAGCTAACATAGATGTAGCTGTAATCGCTCTCACTACTATTGCCAAACTATATTTTTTTTCCTTAAAGTTCCCTTTTTATCTTCGACTTGCTCACTTATGTTTATGCAACAGGAGAACTCAAGAATCAGTTATTGAAATAGTTTATCGTGACAACACTGACGTTCGTCGCGCATCGCTCCGTTTCCCGTTTAGATATTTGAAAATGGCCGCCTTGCGCATTCTGTGGATTGTGTTTTTTTACGATTTACGTTTTGTTATGTGTTTTATTCAGTTTTCCGTGGACTATTTTATTTGATTTGTGTAGTGTTGGTGTATATATTATAAAAGTTTGTGCTTATTTATAGACAATAAAAGGTAATAGTGAACAATGAGCTGTAGATATTTACAATTTTGTAAATAGGCTAAGTATCTTCTAGGTAGGTACCTAAAGTCTGTTTTTTTCAATCCCTCACATCTGCCAAGTTTCATATTGAAATAATCTGCCATGATATAATTATATTCCTGGAGGTAAATGTTAATTAAGTCTGTTAGTTTTATTATTTTGTTTTGTAAGAAATGTATAAATATCTCGTAGTAATACAATTTCAGACTATAATGTCAATCCGAACCATATACTGTATGTCGAAATAATTGTCGTGGTTTAATACAATATAGTGGAAATTAAAGTTATACATGATTTATTTATTATCAAAGACGTATTTCTCAAGGTGAAGGGTAATTTAGGGAAGTACAGCCAGTCAAAAACGAACGCACTCCTTGTGACAAGCAAATAACATACCTACACAAAATTTGAAAGAACATGTATATTTGTCTTAAAAGTCTTGAACATTAAACTGCAGCAAATGGTTACAAAATAAAAAGACATTGTAATAAATTCTTAGTCAAGTTACGCTCAGAACTCTGTATATCAAAAATAGTACGGAAGAGGTACAAGATCTCAACTTAGAAATAAATATTCCGACCAGGTGTTACAGAGAACTTAAGGGACATGATTCTGCAGATGGTGTACCATGCAATAAGTTGAATGGAAAAGAAAACATTCTAACATAGAATAGAAGCTTTTAGGGCTTTCGTCAATTAAGAAATCATGGTTCTTGGGATTAGACCATGTCAAATTGGAATTACTATCCGAAGTTTCGCCTTCAATTGAATAAAGCATCTTCAGAGATCTTTACTCTAAGAGATCTGAACACTGAATTCAGTGTGAATGGTTTACGAAAAAGCCTTTAAGAACGGAACACAATGCAAATTACGCCAAACATTAACGTCAAACCGTTGTTTTTTCGCATTTTCGGTGTTTTATTCGATATTTTTTTGAAAAATGGGTTATATTTACCTATCGATAAAATTTGGAGATGCAAATATCTCCCAGCTGGTTTTATGTGTACCTCCTTTTTTCTGTTTTGTTTTTGTTGTGTTTACATTTTCAAAACTTATATTGTGTTCCAAGAGTTATTCCTTTAGACATATAAGAACTGAAAACAGAAAATATTCTAGGCTGTGCTTTAAGATATCGCGTTGATAAGAATGTTGCGTGAACACACTGAGAATACCATTTATGCTCTCGAAACGAGTAAGTATATTTCGTGCGACTGTCCTACTATTATCAAGTTTTCTCTAGAGAAACTCTGACTCCAAATGATCCAATCGAAATCTCTTGGCACCCCACAAAAATACTCATACAATTTTTGGAGGTGCTTAGTCTCATAATTCTCTCTTATTAATTACACTCCATTATTTCATGCTCATTGACCCTTCTTTAATTCTTGCTGTCTAATTTGCATATCGGCGGCGAATCGGTCCTTTCCAACTCTTTTAATTTACACGTCGTTAATTTACGGCTGTCTTACAGACATGGTTGCCTGCAATCCTAGCCTACTTCTTTTTAATGGGTCTTCTGACAAGATTCACTCGTATGATAAAGTAACGAAGGTATAAGTGTTTTTTTTTTATTTATTGGTGGGTTTGGAGCTACTGTGTGTTCAGTGTTTTGATATTTTTATACAGCTACACTGCTTTTATAAGACTACTTTTAACAATCATGATTGCTCAAAAAACTATGTTAATGGCATTATAGCTAGAAAAAATAAACTAAGGGAGACTGTTAATTTAAATTATTTGCTGGCTCTATTTCTATGATTCCGTCGTTCGTTGTATGCGTCAACTGTTCCATCAACCTCTCTCGGAAAATATGAATAGTTTGCGATGGTCAATTACATAGGTACATATTTGAAAATTAATACATAATATACCCTTTCATGCCATTTAGAAAATATAATTTTTATTCTTTAACTAGACCGTAATACAAATGATTGTTTCAATGAAATATGGGTCTGTGAAAAATGATTAGCTGTAAGTCAACCTCAAAAACGAAATTGATGCATTCAATTCAATTTCAATTCTATTGAAACAGCTTTCAATAGAAATATTTTTTCCATCTGTAACTTGTTTCTATATAACACGGTTCGAATATACTAAACATTAATTGGAAATTAAAGTCAATACCGCAGTTTAAGGTTTTATTAACTACTTTTTACCTTTCACTATTAAGCCAACAATATTATCATAAGAGCTACTAAAATATTAAGATACTACGAAATCAAGAATGAAGATTTTTCGTGTAATCAAAGCCAAAAGGTCGGCATGTTATTCCGATTTAAATAAATCCAAGAATTTTAGTTTTGAATTGATTAAAACTATGAAAGCTTTGATTGTGTACTAAAACATTTATTACCTGGAAATTTCACCAAGCATACAGAATGCGGCGAGCTACTGTGGACATAGAAAATAGTCGGACGAGTTTGGATATCCCTAGATTTGATTTAATAGATGTGGCAGATGCTTTACTTATCACCTCACGTTAGTTTATTGAACTCTAAGAGGTTTGTGTGTGTAATGTTATTAATATTTGGGAAAATAACACTCTACAAGGTGCTGTTTGTTATTATAATGGTCTAAAATGATTGATTTATTGGACCAAAACAAAAAATGAAGAATAGAAAAGCAATTCTTAAATAAGCAAAAAAAAAACAAAATAATAAGTTATAAGAAAAGTATCAATATTATACCTGCGATTTGTGCATTGAAAAAGTACATAAAAATTGTGCAAAATTATCTTCATCTGAAATTAAATGTATGCCACTGCAGAAAAGATTGTTGATATTTTTGTGTTTGAATTGTAAGGACTTTTTAGCTAGGAGTCCTCAAATAGCAAGTTTAATTAAAGAAATGAAAAATGAAATTTTAGAATTAAAAACGGAGGTTGCCGAACTAAAAACAGAAATATGGCAAAATAAGCCTAACACAATCTACAAAAAAGAATATGCAGATGTTTTAAAAACTGAAAACAACAGAAATTCAACAAACCAAAAAATTCAACCACTGACATTAATAATAAAGCCAAGAGTAGAACAGAATGCTGAGAAAACAAACAAATATTTACTTAACAAAATGAACCCCAGTGACTTGAATGTGGGTATTGAAAACCTTAGAGGAACGAAAAAAGGCAGCATGATTGTAAAATGTGCATCAAAATCAGATATAGAAACACTAAAAAAAGCAGCAGAAGACAAACTTGGAAAGAACTACACTGTGGAGGTTCCAGAGAAAAAACTTCCAAAAGTCAAAATAATAGGCTACACTGGAAACAAGAATTCGGAAGAAATAGAACAAGACATGCGAAAACAAAATAAATGGATACAACAAGAAGACAAATTTAAAGTAACATACATTAAAAAACAAGGAAAACTGATTGTTCAATAATTTTTGTGGAATGTGCTTCAAGTTGGTTTAATAAAGCAATGAGTGTTGGAAAGGTTTGCATCGGATGGGAAAGATATCCTATCTATGAGGACCTCAGCATTATAAGGTGTTTCAAATGTCAGGGTTTGTATCATAAAAATAATGACTGTAAGAACAAAGAAAAGTGTGGAAAATGTGCAGAAGAACATAAAACAACAACCTGTACTAACCCCATTAAAAATGTATCAACTGTTCCTTGTCGAATGCAAATTATAACACACAATATAATGTAGAACATACAACGACTGACCTACACTGCCCTTCCACCAGATATCATATAGAAATATTAAAGAGTAGAATCGATTATGGCAACAAATGGTCATAATTGAACAGGATGGAGTACTGAATGACCTAAACTTAGCTGATAATCATCAAGCCCAACTGGTGGACAAGGACATATTACAAACTAAAATAAATGTACCTAGAAAGTTATTAAACAAAGTACATATCAATATTAGAAGCGCCAAAAAAAAACTTCGGAAACTTAATATTGTTACTAGGGGCTTTTGACTTATACTATAGTGATATAATAGTTTTGAGTGAAACTTTTTAACTCCTCTTAACTGATCAGAGCAATTTAGCGGGATACAATACATATTACAAATGGCGTGCTACAATAGAAATGATGGTGTGATGATAATTATCAAGACCCATATTACATCAACATTCTCAACCTACACCTTTCCAAACTCAATAGCAACGGTCGGCAGAATTCTGTGCAATTTAAATAATCACACAATTGGTGTGACAACAGTATACAAACCTCCACCGATCTCAAAGGAAGAATTTATGCCGGATTTGGAAAACTATTTGGACATTTCTGCAAAAGAAGAAATTGAACTGTTTGTGGGTGATACTAATATCGACCTTCTTAACCCTTCAAACAATAATGTAAATGACTACCTCGCATCTATGGCTCGACTTGACGGTTATTGCTCTTATGTGAACTCTATTACCAGATTTGACACATAAACCTGTCTGGATCATTTTTTTGTAAAGTGTAAATCAAACTGCCTGTATTTTAAGTCTTATGTACTTGATAGTCACATGACTGACCATGCTCCAATAAAGCTTAATATGACTTACAAACACACAGTATCTGATAATACCTATACGGCACAAACTAATGTGGCCAAAAATAGGATTGATATAGTTAAGCTAAGGCAACAGTTGCGATTGCAGGATTGGGATTCAGGATTGACTGAGCGAAATCCTGAAATAGCAACATCTAATTTCATTGATATATATATATATATATATATATATATATATATATATATATATATATATATATAGAAATTTATTGATTTCATCAAAAAATGCGGTAGTCTTTAAAAAAACAACCGAAGAAATTGAAAAAAAGGATAACTGATGGTATAATAACCTCTATTAAACATAGAGATAGGTTAAAACGTAGCCTCCTTAAACAGTATAGCACAGAATTAGAAGCTGAATACAAAGCCTATAGAAACTATCTAAATAGATTAATCACTAAACAAGAAAACCATTATTATAAAAATTAAATTAAAAAAAGCTCATCAGACCTGAAAAAAGTGTATGAACTTATCAAAGATGCTACTAACTCAAAGGATTCAAATAAACCACGAAGTAATATAAGTAATGAAAATGGTAGTTGTTTTTTTGAATGACACTGATATGGCGACTTATTGTAATAACTTCTTTATTAATACAGGCTCAGAAATGGAAAAAAAAATACATAAGAGTGGCGACAGGGCAGTCGTTGGAAATTATCGACCCATAAGTTTGATTACTTGTTTTGCAAAACTATTTGAGAAATGCTTAAAAGGTAAATTAATTTCTTTTTTTCAAAATAACAATATTTTATCTCAAAACCAGTATGGGTTTTTGCAGGGCAGCAGTACTGTAAATGCATTGCACAGATTCACAACAGAAGTAACCAACAGCCTGAATGACAGTAAAAAATGTATAGGAGTTTTTATTGATTTGGCAAAGGCTTTTGATACCGTTCCCCATAATAAACTCCTTGAAGTTCTTTAACGTTACGGAGTGAGGGGACTCGTATTAGGGTTAATATGTAGCTATCTAACAGACAGACATCAGGTTGTAAGAATACTGTACTTAGCAATAAAGAGGTTATTAAGACTTGGGTGCCACAAGGCACACTCCTAGGCCCGATTCTATTTATCATTTACATAAACTCACTTCTAAAATTAAAGATTGGTGGGTCCATGATTTCTTATGCCGATGATACAGCCTTGATTTTTACTGGTGATGACTGGGTTGAAGTCAGAGAGATGGTAATCAATGGTTTGAAAAAAGTAAAAACCTGGCTGGAAACTTATAAATTGTCACTTAATTTAACTAAAACAATTTCTCTGACAACAGCGACCAGACCAAATTTTTCATATATTGAATTAGAAAACAAACAAATAAACGAAGTATCGAACATAAAGTATTTAGGTATCATAATAGACAAATTTCTTAAATGGCAACCACATATTGACTACTTGTCAAATAGGGTGCGAAAGTTGATTTTTAACTTTTACATACTTAGAGAATTTTTAAACAAAAAAGTTCTTGTTATGATTTATAAAGCTCTTGTTGAATCTTTGTTGAGTTATGGAATTCTAGTATGGGGAGGATTATATAATAATGCCTTATATAAACTAAACACAATACAAAAGTACATATTAAAAATAATTTATAGAAAGAATAGATTGTATCCAACATCTTTGATTTTTACAGAGGAAACATGTAATATTAGAAATATATATCTGACAGCCATATGTATGTTTCTTCACTTTCACGAGGAGAAAAAAAATTATGTCAATCATGCATATTGTACCCGCTCAAAAGAAAATATAAATCTTGTACTACCTAACAATTATAAAAACATAAATCTGAAATGTATTAATTACGTCGGTCCTAAAAGCTATAATCTGCTACCAAACATAATCAAAGAGATCCATAGTAAAAAAAAATTCAAAAAACTTTGTAACAAGTATATATGTGAAAACTTTCAGTTATTTGCTGTTTTGTTTAACTAGTTAAAACTTATACATATGTATTGTAAGTGTGTATATGTTATTGTGCAACCTTGTCATGTAATTCTCTGTTGCAAAAATGTTTTAGATAATAATCATTGTTATTTGATTAGACACTATCATTTGACACACACAGGTGTATCTAGCACTTAGGTGTCATCAAAGGTTTTAAGTAATAACTGTCCTAATTTATTATTTTTTTTTCAATTGTAATTTATTGTAAAATTTATTGTAAATAAATCATATATTTAATTTTATCTAATAAATAAAAATTATGTATAAAACTACTTGTATGAAAGCGTAACCTATGTTCGCTAATACCTACTTAAATAGACCTTTTTCTTAACCTAGACGTTGACATAATCTGTCATGAAAACTTATTGTCACATTCTTTAGCATATACGCGGCCAGGTCTAAAATAATTTCCGATTTTTAACCTCAGTTTTTCCAGATTTTGGCTTTATTGTCCTGAAATAACTTTGAGATTTAATGTGTTTCGATAGAACAAATCGTTTCATGATTGATCGGGAAATCTTGCTAGTCAGAATATAGTTCTTCGTCCTGTCATAAGGCAATTTCGAAATGTGTTATTTAGTTATTCTCAAAACAACACACAATTATGAGCAGGGAAGCTATTTTGTTTCATATCATTAAATAGGGGCCCTGTCAGTTTTTTGATTTGTGTAATTTACTGCTGCAAAATATCGAGATAGCTGGGAACAGTAAGGGTCTCGTCAATAAAAAAAGGAACCAACCCAGTCAGTAAAAACTATTTCTGGTAAAATATTAAGGTATTATTTGCCATTTACAGTATAGTTTCGTAAACATGCGTTCATCTAAAATTGTCATCATAAAAAATGTCGTGACTTGATTTAGATTATAGATGTCCATTTAAAAAAATATCATTTGTTCGCGCACGGCAGATTAAAGAAGTGTTTTGTTTAAATAATTTGATTTTGCACTTGAATTACTGGAGGTTAATTTTTAGGACACGGTGTATTTTAATAACTTGGAAGTCAACAAGGTCCTTTGCTTTCCATTTTACAATTTTTTGGAGGTCTTGGTTCAAAGAAAATATTGTTAATCGACATCTATCGTCCATTAAAGTTACAGGTTTGAAAACTTATTAATTCATCCTCCTATCAAAAAATCATTAATTTAACACAATTTCTATGTTTAGTTATTGTTAAATAACTAGCATAGAGAACTAAATTTGTCATGCTTCACTATTTTGATATAATAATGATAATGAATTGAAGGTAAAATCCATTTATTGACTTTTTGAAATTATGAATTTTAAGGAGAAATAAACAACTTAACTATTTAGTACAGCCTGCAAATTAAAACAGATCTTAGATAAATATGTAAATTTGTTTTATTTATAGTTATCAGTAAAAATCATACAAAGGTAATCTTTTTATATAGGTTGTGAGTTGCTGGAGTGCTGCAACGATAAAACTAGCAAATTAAATTGTATGAAAGCTGAAAAGCTTTATGTTGAAGTATTAGGTGTCTCTAATTAAGGTCTGTATTACATCTTTAATAGTTTCGACAAAAATGCGCCATCCTTCTCAAAGGTATTATCGACATATATGCCTGAAGTGTCCGTCGAAAAATCCACGAGGATTATTCAGTTATGAAGTTTATCTAATTTTTCGCTATAAGTTTTTTTTTCAAGATTTTTGAGTATCCACATGTACGTAGATACGCACGTACATACATACAGTTTTACTGAGTAATCAAAATCCTACCTTTTGTGCCAACTAGTAGGTTACATTTTCTGTAGTTTTAGTTAATTTTTGCATAGTTAATATTTAATTGTAATGGTTGTAATGTTATTTATTTATGTGCATTTCAGTTACCTGTCACAAATAAATCATTTTAGTAATAATAATATTAATAATGGAAAAAGGGGCTAGTAAATTAAATGGATACACTTAGAATAGAGACCGGATCAGTAGGAAACTTGGAGAGCAAGTACAAGAAAATAATAAATGCCATGCTAACCACAATCCTCCAAATGAAACACGAGCATGTCTTGGATACACTGAAACAACGACTAGATGCAATATCTATAAGACTACGTCGATACCGAATATCCAATCTGCGAAAACACAATAACTGGTTATTTAGAACAAATCAGAAACAATTTTATCGCAATCTGTCTCAGGGAAAAAGTAAAGAGGCTAGCTTCTAACCTCTCACAAAAGAACAAATACAAGACTTTTAATCAAATATTTAGTCAATCCCGTCGCAGTTGAACACTCAACTAGACTGGATCAGGCGCGAGGAAGAAAGCATGGAGGAACTTCCCCTATGGCTATTAGTTATATTACTTTGGAAGAAGTAAAGAGGTCAATTCAAGACTCTCATAATTGGAGGTCTGCCGGCATCGGCCGTATTCAGAATTTCTGGTACAAAAGACTGAAGACTACACACGCAAGCATAACTTATCACTTTAATAGCTTCTGTCTCGACCCAAGAAATGAACCACAATTTCTCGCACAAGTCATAAGCTATTTAATACCAAAAGGTCATCATACCCGGAATCTAGCCAAGTACCGCCCACTACTTGACTCCCAACAATCTATAAGCTTCTACCACCAGTCCTCACAAATAAAATATATCGCACAGAATACTACCTCAATCAAAAACCCTGCACAAGAGGGGCCCAAGGATGCAAAGAGCAAATATTGATTGAATATATTAAGTACAGGTCAATCACTGGCCTCCCAACAATCTATAAACTTCTACCACCAGTCCTCACAAATAAAATATATCGCATCAGCGATACCCACAGAAACAAACAAAAAGCCTGCGCAAGAAGGGTCCAAGTATGCAAAGGGAAAATATTGATTGAATATATTGGAACAGGTCATTAATAAACAACGTAATGTTAATACCGCTTTTATAGATTACAAGAACGCATTTGACTCGGTACCACATGGATGGCTGCTCAAAGTCTTTCAAGTATATAAGATAGACCCATAAATTATAAGTCTTCTTAAACACCTCATGAGTAGATGGAGTGTTCATTTGTCGTGTCAGCTACCTCCTATACACTTGGAATTATAAAGTGGACAAAAATAGATATTGAGCGAATTGTATGAAATACTAGGACAATGATGTCAAAATATAATTCATCACTCAAATCAGCAGTCCAGCGAATAACGTTACATGCCGATGAAATACAGATTTGAATCTCTTGCTTGAAACACAAATCCTCAATTTACAGAAATATTTCCTTAAAAAAGGTGATATCTCCCCACTACACAAAGTGGTTACCCTTTCAGAGAAGCGAAATACACCTTTTAAATAATGCGCCGAACATTGGAGATCTATCGAAATCCGCGTACTTTGAACAACTGATGGAGACCTGGAAGCAGAAGCCTCTACACGGGAAAAACCCACTTGAGCTTAGTTATGGAGATGTCGACACATGTGCATCGAACTACTGGCTTGCCAATGCTGAATACCTTCACCGTCATAATTGTGTTGCTAAAATTATCCATCAAGGGTTGGCTCATAGGCTTAAACTAATTAACAGCATCCCACCCTACTATAAATACACCCCTGAGATTATTCTGGAAAATTAAAACAACTGTATCTACTGGGACAGTATTATAAAGCAGAGGAAGAAGATCTGGCTAATTGATATTACCATTTCAAACAATAAAAACTTACAAAGCACAATCGCGAGTAAGATTACTAAATTCGCAGTACTTGCTTACGAGATCAAACAACAATAGCGTCAAGATAATGTCTGCATTGTGCCACTTGTAATTTGATCCACGGGTATTGCTCCTAAAACGTTATCTAACCACATCAAATCACTTGGACTTCATCTACACATTATAACTACACTACAGAAATCTGTCAACCTATCTATCTGCACTATAGCCAGTCCTAAATCTAGAATAGTGAGAGCTATCTTGTCAGGCGCTGATGACTTTTGAAAACTGCATACGAAGCGAGAAATGAGAAAAAATTAATTATAATAATAATAACTCCTTAAACTCATAGAAACGTTTACCTTGGACATCAACATGGAATTTGGTATAAATAAGTGCAAGCTACTTCATATCAACAAGGGGCAGTGGAAAGACCACCCTACGATGGAAGCAATCAACAATGAAACCGTAGATAACATGTTCAAAGAAGAAACATACAGATACCTAGGCTTCCATCAAAGCACTTAAATTAACCACACTCATATCAATTTAGAGCTCAAGATGGAATTTAAAACCAGACTCACAAAACTACTAAAAACAAAACTGAACTCCAGAAATCTAACGAAAGCTATTAACACCTTCGCCATACCTATTCTTACCTATTCTTAACACCAGAAATCTAACGAAAGCTATTAACACCTTCGCCATACCTATTCTTACGTATTCGTTTAATATCATTAAATGGTCACACACAGACATAGAAAACATTCACATTAAGAAATCATGGTTCTTGGGATTAGACCGTGTCAAATTGGAATTACTATCCGACGTTTCGCCTTCGATTGCACGAGGCATCTTTAGGGATCTTTACCCCACGAGATCAGAGAATTCAGTGTTCAGATCTCGTGGAGTAAAGATCCTTGAAGATGCCTCGTGCAATCGAAGGCGAAACGTCGGATAGTAATGCTAATTTGACCCGGTCTAATACCAAGAACCATGATTTCTTAATTGACCAAAGTCGTGAAAGCTTTCGTTCTATGTAAAACATTCACATATTTATACGCTCTGAATTCACTAAACACAGGAAGTTACATCCCAACGCATGCAAGGAAAGACTCACCATCGAGAGAAAAAAGGAGGGAGTGGAATTATAGATATACAATCGCTAAATAAAAAACAAATTTACAAACTCAGAAAATTCTTCCACAACAAACAAATTAACCTTCACAAGGCAATAGAGAAGGCAGACAATAATTATACACCGCTCGACTTGTCTTTAACGAGCCACGCAGCAGACGCACACAGTCATATCCAATCACAACTAGAAAAGATGAACACCTGGTCTGAAAAAACACTCCACGTAAGATACAGATACCACATAAAGCAAGACCACATATATAAAAAGCTTTCGCATACGTGGTTACAAGAAGGGCATTCAGGACAAAGTCATAACAACCAAAAACTACCAAAAGCACATCATCAAGAACACAACCATTAAAGACGAGAGGTGCAGGAGATGTTACCAGCAACGAGAAACGATCGATCAAATAACGAGTGGTTACAAGAAGGGCAGCTGTTCCCTGAAACAGAAGGCTTCTTGCTTGCAATCCAGGACAAAGTCATAGCAACCAGAAATTACCGAAACCACATCATCAAGGACACAACCATTGAAGACGAGAGGTGTAGGATATGTCACCAGCAGAAAGAAACGATCGATCACGTAACTAGTGGATGCAGAATAATGGCCGGAACTGAATACACCGCGAGACACAACTCAGCAGGGAAGGTCGTTCATCAAGCATTAGCCACCACCCACATACAAACTTACGGAGAACACAGACCCTTATTACCATTATACACTAACATCCATACTTGAAAACGAAGACTACAAGCTCTATTGTGACATTGACATCCTTACAGGTACAACAATCCCCGCAAACAGATCATATATCACCTATCAATCCAAAAAAGAAAACATCACTTATTTAATTGACATGGCTGTCCCCAACGACGAGAACATCCAAGCGAAATACAGTGAAGATTGCCAAATACACCTACACCGGCAATGGAAATAAAATGGCTGTGGAAACAGAAAAGAGTCATTATTGTTCCTCCCGTCATATCAGTAACAGGCCTCACCCCAACAACGTTTACACCGCATTTGGCTCAATTAGGACTTAATACAGACATTCACAGGAAGATTAGGTCATTTCTTAATACACAATAGTTGTTTTTTTCCTTTTTGTACTGACTTGGTATAATCCTGTGAGTATAAAATACAACCACAGTAATACTGTGAGACAAAGAAGAAAATTAATAATAATAATACATGCTATATCCAAGACATTGTTTCTTTACTTCAATACGCATATTTCGTTTCACAAAGTAAATGAACACTAAAAAGAATTTAAGTCATATTCAGAAAAGGAGAAAAGTATTAATTTTAATTATTATGTGTAACTGCCAAAAGTTTGAAAATAAGTACGCACTAATTTTCCTGACAATCAAAAACAATTAGGTAGCTTGTCGTCGAAGCAAATATACCCTACGTTTCCAAGACGTTGACGGAGCAGTTGAGGCAAGTAAAGAACAACGAACTCACAGAAGAAGAGTTCACAAAAACATTTACAATTTTTCTATTTTTAAGATGCAAGCAAAAGTAAAAAATATGTTCTAATATGGTTATTAATGAAAAAACTGTAGTGTCACCTTGGATCTTTTATAATTGATATGACTGTAACGTTAATGCTATGAACAGGTAACTTTTTACATTATCGAACAAATTGTTACGGTTGGCCTATTTGTTCCATATTTTGTAAAGTCACCTTTAGAGCAAAGTCAAGAATTAAGAGTTATCCCCCCAAAAATACGATCTCTCTGATACAATTGAAATTTTATCTAATTTGAACGATTTTTTTTCTTCAGCAACGTTATAATATAAACAATTTTGTAATTTGGTTTTGTTAATATACAGCTGCAAATTTATGAGTAGAAATCAATCTTTAAAATTGTTTTATCTAGCTAGTCCAAAGATCACAGTGGTGCACCAGCCAATTGAACAGTAGTTAAAACCTAAAACGAGATCAAAGACAGGAAGAGAACTAAGTGACTGTCTCAACCACAAGCAATTTAGCCGAAAAATAATATATGATTTACAACATTTTGCGACCTGATGCCGACTGAAAGACTGATAACAATGTAATCGTTTAACCGTCGCTATAGCTTTCCCATTTCATCACTCCGAAAATTTTGTGACGTCAGTACTAGGAAATAGACTCAAAAAGTACCCGCTCCACTGTAACTGCGGCTTATCTATTCTTCAGTCCCTTTAGAGGCTAGACTATCAGTATCTTACCAAAGAACCGAAACATGCTGTATCGCGTGCGCATTGCGGACTCAAGAATGTCCGCTAGCCTATCTAAAATATTAGAGGGTCTTTGACCAGCCCGTCCTATATTTACATGGGTAAATCGAGGTTCGAAGAATAGGCTTATATTTACACTTTTAATTATAATTTCGCAAAAGTTGTGACTTAACAGTGGACTGGTTTCTGTTGCTTATTAAATATACATTAGTGCAGTCAAGGCAGTGTTTGTGGGTGCGTCAGCCACAATACCCATGGATTCTATCCTCATCTCATAGATAGCGGAACCAGCATTGGATTTAAGCAATCACAGTGTGATATTTTTATAAAATTTTGATATCACTAATAATAATGAGTGTTGTACACTTTTTTTGTACTTCAAATTGTTGTATTGTCATAGACAATAGTGGTTTCACTTTAGATTCTATTGCAGTCCCATAACACACGGTCTAAATTTATAATCATTCATTAGGTACATGAAATGCCTAACCAAAGGGTAATAATTTTATGTTGCCTTTCGTTGATGCATCAGACCCAGTAGAAAAATATTTGTTTCATTGCAACCTCTCTAATAAAAATTCGACTAATTTTAGGACTAGAACATTTTTTACAATGCTAACTAATTTAGTACGCCCATATGACAATTTTGAGGCTAATTTGGAAAAACTTCCAAAGTTAATTTGATCTTGTGTTGCGTAAGATATATGGTGAAAAACCATATTACCCTAGCAGCTGTGACTTAATTTTCCTTGCTAGTATTCTTTTTTACCAAAAAAGCTGAAATATTTTTGGACATTTCTGTCGCCTTCTTATGTCATAGCATGTTCCTGCAAAGCACGTTTTGCTACATATTTAATTTTTAATTTTTACGTTAACTGCAAAATCCAATTTCAGTATTTTCTTTTTTTAGCCAAGTAAATTTGCTGCAACACAATTCATTCAATTACACAATATCTTTTAAATAGTTTAGCTTTGGAACTATAAGTAGAAGGTTCCTTAAATTCATCTGCACGTTCTGACTGGGACATTTTATGATTTTCAAAAGGCGCGATACTTAACAAGTCATAAAAGCAAATGTGAACTCTAAGAAAATATATCCGTCTGCAGACGTGCGCGCCGACTGCGGCAAACTTGAGGAATATGAAGGGTCGTGGAAATTGCGGTAGCAAAAAAATGTCTGTATTATTTTTATTGTAATGTATATTGTCTGATAAAAAAAATATTAAAAATACGGTAAAAGAATTATGGAAATTATGACTATAAGTGAGTAATTTTTGCATTTGTGAGGCTTGGGTCCGTAATTCCTGGTTAATCCTTTGTCCCGGTGACACTTTCGATTTCGGTGGGGCGACCCCCAAGACACTTTTTTGACGCACCGGGGCGCTCACGTTACTTCAGCGGTAAGTGCGGCAGTAGTACGGGCTTAGCGTTTGCTTTATGTAAGATTATGTTTTGAGCAGTACATTATGAATACCTCTAGTGAAAATGACGCAAGGCCATCGGGTGTCAAATTGCCTAAAATATGAATTAAAAACTACAACAAATTAACCGAATACGAGATGCACTTTCGCTTAAGATTCCGAATGTTCTGAACCAGAAGAGTTTGAGGTTGTATTGCCTTCTGAGCAAAATACGTCGTCTGATGATGATGGTAAATTTACGTAATGTTTTTATTATTAAATATTATAGGATATATATTTTTGAAGGTGGAAAAAATACAGTGCAGGAATATCCACCCGATGAATCTGAAAACGAAATTGATTATGGTTGGTTCCTAGATTGTGCAGGTTTTTAAAAATTACATTTATTTTGACGTTGCTGCCAGCCTGTATCAGTATTAAAACTCGCGCAACTCGATGAAAGGAACCAGGGGCGTGCAGTTCATGGAAGCAAGGGAAGCAGTGCTTCCCCAAAAAAAATTACAAAACATCTTCTAAAATGTAATTTTTGAAATAGGGAACCATTATATTAAAAATTATATAAAATTATATTAAAAATGCTAAAATATTATCTTAATTATCAAGCCCATAATAAATGCGGCCTTGACTCCGACCGAGCGACAATAGAAAATGGAATAGAACCTATGCGGGCCGCTAGCTTCTCTGCAGCCAAGTTCTGTATGCTTGATTTCCTGTGAATCGAGCCAGAGGTTATTGAACTTTCTACCGGCTGTTTGCAATTTTTGCATTTCAGTCGCGTGCTTTAAGTGGGGGCGGAAGCTATCGTTGGAGCAGGTTCTTTGTTTGAACCGCTATCCATGTGTTGTGTGATACGTACGTCGCGTCGTGCATGGTGCGATATGGAAGACAATAATACGGACGTGGATATGCAAATACCGTCAACTTCGGCTGTCGGTAATAACGTTGAAAATGTTGGATAATTTAGTAAGAAGAGTGTGTGTGAATGTGTGGTGTGTGTCTTAATAATAAAGGGATTTTCAACATTAAACTTCGCTGATAAGCTTCAAATAATTTCCAAAGTAAGGGCAAAACCGCCTATGAAACATTTAACCAAAAAAATGAAAAACTGTATTAGATATTTTTATCCGGAAAAACAATACGAACAATTTAAATGGCTCATAGGTGTAAAATATAATAATGAAAAAGGTCTCTGGAATAAAACTGGTTTTTCCGATTTAAACAATTTCCACAAAGGTGTAAAAAGACACATTATATCCAAAGCGCATTTGTAGGCCATCATAAAAGAAAAAGTCTTCGGCAAAACCAGAATTGAACACGCCTTTAATAAACACTTGCAAATTAGTCACTGCCAACACAATGAACTAGTCGATAAAAGTAGACAAATATTAAGAAGACTTATCGATGTTGTTTGGTTTCTCGGACAGGACGAATTGGGATTTAGAGGTCATGATGAAACAAGGGTTTCATCAAATAGAGGAAATTTTCAAGATTTACTTAGTTTATATTGGCTAAATATGATAATTGCTTAAAAAATCATTTAGAGCAGTCAAGCGTTTTTCGAGGAACGTCGAATCGAATCCAGAATGATTTAATTTCCGCTGTTGCAACCATTATTCTAAAAAGAATTAAGCAGGAGGTTGGCGAGGCTCGGTTCATTGCTATTGTTCTGGACGAAACAACTGATATCACTAATTTTAGCCAATTATCTATAGTAATACGCTACGTTAAAACAGACAGAAGTATTCAAGAGCGATTTTTAGGTTTTAAGAATCTGTCCCAAAATCGTACAGCAGATGCTTTATATACCGTAGTTTATAACGTTACTAAAAAAATTAATGGAGAGAAAAAATTAGTTGCTCAAAGCAATGATGGAGCAACAGTGATGGCAGGACAATTAGGGGGTCTGCAAGCTAAAGTTCGAGAAACTTTCCCAAGTGCTGTGTTTGTCCATTGTGTAAGTATTTTTCGTTACTTTAAGTGGCATGGCTGCTTTTTTTCCAAGTCGACAAAATATACACAAGCTTTGGACGCCATTGTCCACAAACGATTGCCCAAAGTAGCTCCTACTAGGAGGAATTATAATGGAAGACTTGTGTTAACAGTATCTGAAAATCGTGTATCACTGATTGAACTATTTGAGAATATAATAGAAAATAATGAAACGTGGGACTTAGAAGCAATAAATAGTTCTAGGGGGTTTTTGGACTGTTTAAAACGAGATTTTAATTTTAATTATTTGTTGAACATGTTTTCAGAAATATTTCTATTCTCGGACAATGTTTTTAATATATTACAAACTAAAGCAAATGATATTGCTTTCTGCCTAAAAAAAGTGTATGATTTTAAGTCCATGTTAAGACAAAAAAGAGATGACTTGACCTATTTTGGGAGAAAACGTTGACGTTAAATGTAGAGCCACAAGCCAAGCGTCTTCGAACAGACAAGCTGGGAGATGAACATCATGCAGACGCCTCTTTTATGAAATAATCGATCAAATTCAGCAACAAATAAACTATAGATTTAACGGTTTAAATGATTTTAAATTCCTCGAGCTCTGCAATTTTGATGCATTTAAAGGGAAAACTTTTTCAGAAGTTGCGTTTAAATCTCTTCTTCTTCATTATGGCCAGTTCTTCGACCGAGTGTTACTGCAATCTGAACTAAAAGTGATTTACGAAACTGATGACATTAGCGCAAAAAATAACGCTAAGGAACTAATGCCATTTTTAAAAGACAAGGAGCTGGAAGATGCCTACACCGAAGTGTCGAAATTGTGTGAATTAGTATTGACAATACCTGCCACAAGTTCATCAGTAGAAAGCAATTTTTCAACACTTAAACGTATAAAAAATTTCGTGAGGAATTCAACGGGGCAGGAGAGACTTTTGCATACATCGTTGTTGTCCATTGAAAATAAACTTCTCTAAAATATGTCGGAGCATCGACGTTTTTATGATGACGTCATTGACGAATTTGCAAAAATGGTTTCAAGAACCGAATTACATTACAAATAGGTAAGTTTCTAAAAATTGCTTCTCTTTCTTAAAATTTCACCGCACGCCACTGGAAGAAACTAACAATCGATGAGGTACTTGTTTTTATTGATTTTTTGCTTCATACAGCCACAATAAGATTGCATATTCTGCGTTACAGGAAAATACCTTGGCTTCTTGGCCTGGAAAGTTTCAGAAAATATATAAGCCGTGATAGGATACTTTTCATATAGAAAAAAACCGAAGAAGGAGAGGGAATATCAGCCTCTCTAAAATGCAGGAAGTTTATTAAGCCACAAGATATTTGTCTCTAGACAAGTCCATTGTGCTGTGAAGAGTTCGTTTAGTATTTCGGTAATAAATTAAAAACAAGAAACACAAATATGTTAAATTATACACAGGATACAAGGGTGGATTAGGAGAGGATGGGCTATGCAGAAAAAGTAGTTTTGTACCTGACGAAAAATTATCTTGACAAAGGACATGCCCCTTTTATTGACAATTAATAATTATAAAATATAAAAGTTACGGACTAGCCGAGAAGGAAATGCTACGAGCCGGAAAAAAGAACTGCCCAAAGGAAGTAATGAATTTAAAAATTCAGGAGGGTGAAACTAAAGTGGCATATAGAGGTAGTGCGATGGTTGGCAATTGAAGAAATATGTGTTATATATTTCAACGGAATTTGGAAGTGAAGTGGTTGGTACCACAAAAAAAAAGGGTGACTGAAACATAAACTGAAAGCTATAGTTGAGTATAAGCAAAATATGAGCGGTATTGATAGAGTAGATCACATGATGGCATCCTACCCTTGCTTATACAAAACCTTTCATTGATATAAGAAGTTGAGCATTATTATGCAAATATTACTACATAATGCATTTCTTTTATATAACAAATTCTCAGCCTAGCGTTTATATTTTTACCGATTTCGAATCGAAGTCATCTTCTTTCTTTCTTTTACGGCAAAAGAAAATAATGTATCAAAACCAACAAAGCAAACTCAAAACGAATCGGGAAGTGTTTTGTGAAAAAGGTGTAAAATCTGTTAGGTAAACAAAATTCGAAAGCGTACCATCTTTTCACTATACTACCTGTCTCGGCGCGCCTGGATTATGTGTTATATATTGTGATATATTATATATATACATATATATATATATATATATATATATATATATATATATATATATATATATATATTTACTATAAAGTCATTACTTAGTCATTTATTTTTATTATTTATTATTATTTACCATAAAGTCATTACTTAGTATAATAAGTACTAAAGTTTATTTTATGCAAGAAGAGTGACTATTTAATCTTCTGTATTAAATATTTCAAAATTCTTTTCTATGTATTTTTCTGTTTAGTTTAGTTTAGTTTTTTCTTTACCATACCCGTGCGTCGATCAGCATATGGCATCAAACCTATTATGGTAAAAAAAAGTAAAAAAATGGTTTACACATATTTTATATTATGAAAAATACTCTATATTTTAAATTAAACCGATTTGATCTAATGATATTAACGGTTCTAGCTAGCTCCTTCGGAATTCAAGCTTTGATCAAAAATTAAAGGTCAAATGGGGATGAAATGGTGACATCTTTGTAAAAATACAACATAGCTGAACAACATTGCGGCCTAATAAAATGTAAAAATTTATTATTGAACTACTTATACAATTTAGCTAAAATTTTTCCAAAAATTAAATGTGACACAGGAAAACTAATAATAATATACGAATCCAAGATCGTGAAGCAAACTGACGGCCTAATAAAATGATAAAAAATTAGACTAAAAAAAATACTTGAATAAACTGTTTGCGCAATTATTAAGTGCAATATAAGGACCAAATAGTAAAATGTTGCTACAAATTCAAGTTGGTGGAACAAAATGACACCCCACGGAAATATTTGAAAAACAATATAAAGAATCGGTAAATTTTCTTTTGCCCGGAACTTCTCTCGTTATTCATCATACAAAAGGGACATCATCAACTGAATTGCTGATGAAAGAAACCTTAAAGAAACTTGGAAAGTACTGACAAACTTACATATTAAAAACCACAATATACATATTCTTTCTGATCGTTTAATGAATATCAAAGATAATAATAAATAAATTTTATTTGTTTTTAATAACATTTCTTTTGACGAACTTGTTTCTCAATACAATAATATGTTTGATTTTCCGCAAATCAATTTGATAAATTGTAAATTGGCTTCAATAGAGGAAGTTTATAAAGCTCTTTCTAAATCAAATATACCAGGTTGTGATTAGATATCTCACAAATGTTAATACGCTGTAGCCCTTTCATCGATCATTTTCATGCCAATATTATAAATGTGCCTTGGAGACAGAATTTGTGCCAGGGCCCTGGAAGGAATCCTATGTACAGACTACTCAGAACATTACTACACCTAAATCATTTTCCGATATAAGACTAATAAGTCTTTTGCCAATTTTATCCAACTTACTGGGAAGAATTGTGTATAATCAAGCAAATGAATTTATTTGCAACATTAATATGATACCAGAAAAATAGACATGGTTTCGAAAAAACAATGTTACTGTGATTTCACTCTAAAGCGTTGGGGATGAAATTGAAAAATTCGGGGTTAACTTCGCGTATATAATTGCTTGATTTTTCTAAAGCTTTTGACACTATCGACCATAGGTTGATGTATGCTAAGCTGAACAGCAGATCATTCTTCAGCCTGTGACTTCTCAATGATCTATTATCTCCTCTGCTCGTAGTACATTTAACATTATTACATTTGGTTTGTATAACGCGTATGCTGACGATACTTAACCTAGGTACATTTTTGGGGTGTTCGAACATCATTCTGCGGAAATTTATTCTTAAGAGGGAGCTCTCCGTGACTGAGGTGCTCTCAGGAAAGCATAATCTTAAAAATCCTTGGTTATGATATTTGGCACCGAGCGAGCGGAGTGGTTGGAGAGTATTGAAGTAAATAGCGTTAAAGTACCTTTTTAAAAATCTGTTAAATCGTTGGAAATAATATTGGATAATAAACTCAAATTTATTAACCAAACTAATAAAATACTAGAGAAAACATATATAAATCTGAAACTACTATATGCAAATAAAGATATTTTAGGAAGTGCAGACTCCTTGTGTCCGATTTATATTTAAACAATGAAAATTTCATCATATCTCCAGTCATTTTAAACAATCACTAGCTAAGCATGTCAGGAAGGAGAGAACTTCATTTTGCTGTGTTTGTTAAAAAAATCATGTTGATATCATGCCGATCTTATCTCAGACTAATTCCGCGAGACTACTTCCATGATCTGATGTTTTTTACTATGCGATATCGGGTGTAGCTGAATGTACAAGACTGTAGTGACAATATTATTAAGAAAAAAATTAAGCTTATATTGATATCCAATAATTCTATAAGGTAGTGAATATTTTCTTTACATTTTATTTTTTTCTTTTATTTATTCTTTTTCCTTGTCTTTAAAATTTTAACACTACTTGTTTTTAGTACTCTGTTTTATGTGGTAACATATTTCTTGTTTTTTTTTGTCGTATTACATTTATTGTATTACTATGTGCGGAAATATCTAAGGTTATATTTCACTATTTCTAATAAAAGGAACGATTTATGATGAAAAAATTTCCAGATTTTACCGAGGTTTACCGATTTTTACTTCCTACATAAAAGGAAAGTATTGTAATCGTGAAAAAATCACCTTCCGAGATTTTTTCAGATTATTACGTTTCGGGTCCCTAGATGATGAAAAATATGTTTTCTCGATTCCGACGGTCTGTCTGTCTGACTGTATGTCTGTCGGACTGTCTGTTCGCGGCATAGCTAAAAAACTACTTACCCGATTGACTTCAGATTTTGGTCACAAATTAAGTGTCATATGGGGATGACCTGGTAACAGTTTGGTGAAAATCCAATATGATGATCAAAACGGCGGCCTGGTGAAATGTTAAAAAAAAATATTACTAAGAAAGTGCTTATCCAATTTATCTCAAATTTTGCACAACAATCAAGTATTATATAGGAATCAACTGGTAAAATTTTGGTACGAATCGAAGATGGCGGCTTAATAAAATATTTAAAAATTCAGCCTGAGAAAACTGATGACCTGATTTCAAATTTTGTGCCATAATTAATTATGGATGAACTAATAAAAGTGTGGTAATTCAAGATGGCGGCCAAATAAAATTTTTGTAATATGAAAAAATCAATAAATACCAGAAAAAGAGGCTTTATCAAATCCGTCGGTCCATCTGTCGGTTTGTCTCTCTGTCTGTCAGTTCGCGGCATAGCGAAACAGAAAAATTAAGGCTCATATGGGGATGACCTGGTAATATTTTAAACAGTAAACAGACGCTAAGTCTCGGTCTCAGTCAAAGTTTATAAAAAAATAAAACTGGTTACACGTGTTTCGCCCGGTCGAGCATCACCAGATCTGTGAGAAAAACATCCTAATTACTAACTAAAAGTCTTTAAATTGAATAAATAAATAGTACCTTTAAAATTAAAGAACACGTCACACATACACCACATTTTAGCTAAAAGCCAATTTGCCGGAACAGGACGGCGGCCTAGTGAAACATTAAAAAAATTATTACTAAAAAAACTAATTATCCAATTTATCTCAAATTTTGCACAAAAATGAAATATTATGTAGAAATCAAATTTAAAATGTTTGAAAGAATTCCAAGATGGTAAAACAAAATGACGGTTTAATAAAATATTTAAACTTGCAGCCTGAAAAAACTATGTTATATGTATATTTTGAACTGATTTTAAATTGTGTGCCATAAGTAATTGGCAGATGAACTAGTGAATCTGTGGAACTAATTCAAGATGGCGGAATAAAATAGGCCAAAAAAATGTTTGTAATCTTAAAAAAAATCACCATCTCAGGTTTTACATATCTTCGGGTTTTAGTGTCCCCTAGATATCAAAAAATACGTTTTATTAATTCCGTCGGCCCGTCTGTCGGTTGTCTGTCTGTCCGTCTGTCTGTCAGTCAGCACACCGCATGGCTCCAAAACTACTTACCAGATTGACTTCAAATTTTAGTTGGTAATATTTTAGTAAAAATCCAATATGCCGGAAAAAGATGGCGGCCTAGTGAAACTTAAAAAAATGATTACTAAAAAAACTGTTTATCAAGCTTACTTCAAATTTTGCACAAAAATCGATTTTACATAGGTATGAACTGGTAACATTTTAATATTGATCTTTAGCAAGCAAATAGATAGCAAAACAAAGTTGCGGCCTAATAACATATTTAAAAAATCAGTGTGAAAAACACACTTATTAGATTAATTTCAAATTTTGTGCCAGCATTAAGTGTGATGTAGAAAAAAGTCAGTAAAGTTGTGATACGAATTCAACACGGCGAAACAAAATGGCGGCCAAATTAATTTTTCACACTTTACACTTTTACTAGAATCCAATATGATGGAACAACATGGCGCCCAAAAAAATGTTTAAAAAACAGTATATATGTGTTACTGAATGACTATGTACTGAACTAAATTCGAAAAGGAAAGATTCGTAAGGAGGGAAGTTCCGCGAAAAGAAGTTTACCGATTTTTTTAATCTATAATATAACAACATAAAATAATATTAAACGATAAATGAAAAGTTGCTATTGCAAATTCTCAGCAGAAAAGTAAATTCTACGTTCACAAATTTGACTTGACATATTTACGTAATATATATTTTAAACCAACATACTGATATTTTAAATATTTTTCATATCTAGAATAACAAACGACAACAAACCAATGAATGTAGATCTGTGTGACTCTTAAATCGTGACCGAGCCACACAGACCCGTCAAAAGAACGGTGTTCACGACTTCGACCGAAGCAACCGGGAGGCGATGACGGTCGTTTTGACTTATGCTTTCGTTGTGAAACCGACTGGTTTTTACTGCTGTTGCGGGAAGTATTTTACCTGCAGGAGACACGATTTATAGAACGATATGATTTACTAGTGAAACAACAGACAAAAGATGCATGGTTGCCAAGTTGTTAGAATTTCTTTTATAGTTAATAATACCGATTAGGAACGAAATTTATCGTTGAATGTCTCATCTTCCAATCAACTGGAGTTTAAAACTATCGACACGCGGAAAAACAAATTAAGTGAATTCTATAGCAAGTCAATGCCAAAACCAATTTCCTAATTAAGCTACTATGATATTCTTAATTATAGAAGCTTAGTATCGGCTTTATGCTAGTCAGAGTGGATATTGAATTTTGTACCTTAAGTAATAAAATAAAGGGAAGTTTTCGTCATTTCATTCTCAAATAGCATTTTATATTATATATATATAAATATATATATATATATATATATATATATATATATATATATATATATATATATATATATATATATATATATATATATATATATATATATATATATATATATATATATATATATATATATATATATATATATATATATATGTATATATATATATATATATATATATATATATATATATATATATATATATATGTATATATATATATATATATATATATATATATATATATATATATATATATGCTTCCTCTACAACTGTAGTTTCTAACGATGTAACGTCACACTGTGCGAAATAATATTTCTTCCAGTCTACTATGGCGCCACAGTGTAGTTGAAAGTTGAACTAGTCATGACGTGTGGCTAGTTCAGCTCACGTCACATCGTGAGAAATGAATAGTTTTCAATGCAAGAATAGACTATATGCATTTTCAGAGAAGTCGTAGAGAAAAATTGTTTCAACACTATTGTTAGAAAAACTGAGAAAATAAATAAAATAGGTTAAAAGTAGGCTTTGCTTTTTCAATTTTCTATCTATCTTTCAAATACTGTTATATTGAAAAATATTTTTTTTACAAGGTTGTGGAAAGAGAGTACTTTTCGCATTAATTTTTTCAGCAATGAAGCCGAAAACAATACATAAACTATCATATACCTATATCACCACTGAATTAGACTTTGTGTGCTAATGAATCTCACCAAAACTGGACTGAAGAGGTTCAATTTAACATATTTAATAAAACATTGTTGAACATACACAGGGCATACATAATTTTGAAAATGACAAGAAATCTTTCCATACTAGCCTAGTTAACAATGCTTTTTGTATCAGTTGCATAAGTTGTTTTAAGAAAAATATTGGAAAAACCGAAAACCGTTGAAAATTGACGTTTGGTATTCGCCTTATACTCAGTGCTCATTAACTTGATATATAATACAGAATATACTTTACAGTTTGCTTGATTTGACTGAATATTTTTAATGGAGTAATTAAGTAATGTTTAAAAACCGACATACGTATTAATTTGACATGCATGAATAATTTATAATAATATTTATTACTTAGAAAATATTAATAACAAAATTGTTACTAATTATAATCTAGATTTATTTACTTAAACGATACAACTTATTTACATATTTTATATACCTACGCAATATCTGTATAATAATAATCTAGAACCGGATGTAATATTGACTTCATTGATTTTTATACTACATTAATTTTTTTTCATATATTTTTAAAATACATCTTTAAAAAAATAAAGCACTGGTGATGTTCATTAAGTGAATGTTTATTCATACTTACAGATCGGCGAAGTTTAATATTATTTGCACTGCGAGGATTAAGATGGACATATCAAATTAGATTAGATTAGAACCTGGAAAAATTCCAAGTAGCAGGCATCTGATGGATGGTGTAAGTTCTTCCCTTTTATTAGGAAAAGTGAAAAGTTAAACTGTTATAAACTGAGTTTATATCATCTGCTGATGATGAATGCTGAATCCTATATATGTCATAACCTTGCGTAAACTGTTATTATAGTCTCTCTTAAATTTTGTCTAGATTCTACCGTTATGGTAAGCGTATGTTTTATAATCTGTCTATAGTTTCATTGTCATAATTTCACGTCTAATTTCAATAACATTAAACGCTAGTGAAGGCAGAGAAAACTTTTTAGATTAAAAAAAAAAGAAACAAGTCACTATCAAAGGAAGCTTGGGCGAAACATAAAGAATATGCTTTCTTAATGAGAACAACAAAGTAGAGAGTATCGGAGTCGTACTCATGACTACCACACGTAGCCACTTCAGATCCATGTGGATACAGTATCTGCATTTTATGGCAGTGATTTAGCCTAATGCCCCTTGTCATTAATCAACTCATTTATCTAGAAGAATTGGGTATACGAGAAAAACAAACATGCCATTCTATAGAACTTTCCATCAAGAGCAAATCCATCTTTGAGGATTCTCTTGTGTTCTGTGAAAATCGTAGCTAACGGCCTTTAGATAGTCTATCTAACTTAACCCGAACTTGAGAAACAAGAAACCTAGCTCCGATTATAACGATCTAGGTGGTTAGGTACACGTATTGGCAACTTCCCATTCTTAGATGTTTACTAGCCTGGCCTAGAAGAGGGCAAAGTGCTTCTACTCTGAAATAGGGTAAAGATCGTTCAGACTACCCATGCAAACCCCTTCCCGATATTCACTTATATATCACTCTTAGCAAGTGGTGAGAAACTTAGGATGTTAGGAAACCCAATCCGACCTAAACCACTTACTTTGGTTAATAGCCATCTCTACCCGGACGAGAGGTGAACATATCCTTATTACCCAGGGAAAAACGAACTTAAATAGGTCAGCGATTTTAATTTTAAATCGAAGGGTGAATGCATAAAATGCTCGAATGTCATCAATAGACACCATGCCTCAAGTGCCCGATCTTAAAGAGGAGTCAAAGGGAAAACCTTCAGGGGAGGAGACTCAGAAGAAAGACTTTTGTTCACACAGTGTTGACCACATGAAATAATTGTTTCGAGCCCTTAACCTAAAATCATATGTCTATCCGACACAAAATACGTTCATACCAACCGAACAATGTTAGCTTTTCTCAATCAACCTTCGGCTCGATCACTACGTAAAGCCGGTATTACACGCACAGCTTCGTCAAAATTAACTACGTCTGTTTTAACACAGGATATTTGAGGTTGAATATACCACAGACTGGCCTTTTTCTATATCCTCTATATCATTTACTGTTCTATGAATCGTAAGGTGTCACATCTGTTCCAAGTTTTGAACTTTCTCTAAGTCTTCTACCTGCTTTAGCTTCTTGATAAATAATGTTCATGATGTTTGACAAAACTTCACACAAATGGGCATATAAGTTTTAAGGTATACGGAACTAATAAATATAACATTTTACTATCATTTTCCGTCTTATTATGTTTTACAAAGTAACCTCGTCTAGAAACACGAACAAAATAACTAATTAACCAATTTCAGATAAAATGATCGATTTATATTCTGTGTAGTATGAGCGATATTTAGATCCTTAATTTAATAACTCCAACCCGGTAAATTGTTTGAGAAAGATCATCAAAATACGTCTGCTGATACAACATTCAAATCATTGATTTAAATTGACGTACATGGTAGAATATTCTCTGTGTCTTCAAGAATAAAAATTACTAGGTGATGTCACAAGATCAGATTAAACACCACCTATACTTTCTATCTGCACTTATCTTAGCAAGTACAAAAGCAATTATTGTTTAGACACTGAAACAATGCAGACGGAGGCAGCCGGTCGCGTTCCCCGATTCACACTCGGACCCCCTTTGTTTCCATATTAACAAACAATGGCGTTTTGTCGACGGTTCTGGAACCCCGTAAATTGTAAACGGTTAATGTTTCATCGCCGAGAAAACATGCAAATTGGTCTGTGACTAAGAATGTATGGCTATTCTGCTACTACTATACTATATAAATACATGCACAGTTTATTTTTGACTGTAAACTTTAACCCCCGTATTCACTAAAAAGGTTTAAAAGATTGACCAGGTCTAGTTGCCATGGTACTTAAAACTCTTAGTTCGTCAGTTATGTTTCGCTTATGTCATTGTCATTTTGTAATTGTGACATTTAGACAAATTAGACCTGGTCTAAATTTAAACCTCTTTATGAATACGGATGTAAAAGCCTACCATTTTTTTCTGCTACTTGTTGCTTTAATTCAGTTTATCGCTATTATTTATTCTCGAGTTACCCTATAAATTAGATTCCTACAGAGCCAACTGCAGCATTTGATAGGTGAGTTCATCGTTTCTATATTGATTGATTGTAGTACTCTGTCGTAGATGAGTATGAGCAAAAGGGAGAATAGTAGCTTATCAGTTTTTGAAGACATTATTTGTGGTATTTTTTTAGTCTCATCAGTTATTTGCAAAATACGCCCCGCAAAACCTCTCACGGGTTAGAGGCCCCCAATGACAAAGACTTGTACTAGGTCCACATACACGGACAGAAAAAAAGGGAATCTTGAGGCAAAGTCGCCAGTTCTCTTGAAAAATAATTTCTTAAGGCCGTTTTACATGCTGCAATTCTTTCTTGCAAGTTGCAAGAGTCTTGAAGAAAAGCATGCGCAGTGGCAAGACATTTGTACCTTTTGTCAAACTGTGCATGCCTTTGTTCAAGACTATTGCATATTGCAAAGAAGAATTGCAGCATGTAAAATGGTCTTAAGAACAAGAGAATTTCTCTTCATGCAAGAATGTTTCTCTTAGTTCAAGAGATATGCTATTACTTTAAGGAAAGTGAGGGTCTTGATATAATTTTCGTGTTCTCTTGAATAAATATTTCTTGCCCAGAGGTATTTGTTTTTTCTTCCGAAAGAAATTTGGTTATAACATTTAAAAGCACTTGTCCTAAACTCTTTTACCGTAAGGCAATACCTTTATAATTGTTCTTAAATGCTTCTCGGTCTTGTTTTAAATCCGTCGGCAACATAAAAAATCGATGGGTGGTGAGAAGACGGACGGTTGGCCCTGCTTCGCTGTTGCTGATATCAGTCTTGATTTATAGGTGGTATAACGCGCAGTACCGAAATTTTTGTATAATTTTTTTTGTATGGCAAAGCAAACATGGAAGTCAAAATCCTGTTAGAAAAATGGCGACTTGGACATTTGTGCAGACCTTTTGAAGGTAAGTGAGTAATTTATTGTCATATCTGTTTCGTATCTGCGAACTTGTAAGCTAACGTTCTTCTTTTTTATATAAGCAAATCGTTTTTGAGTTTTGAGTCAAAAATAAGTTAATCTAATGCACACTACTACAAAGCGTTCCGCTAGTACGTTTTTCCTTAAAGAAATACTTATATATATATATATATGTATATATATATATATATCTATATATATATATATATATATATATATATATATATATATATGTTATTAATAATTTTCTGTTTTTTTATAACATTGCGCAATAAAGAAAATGGCGATTTAGCCTTTCGTATTGAATTAGTCTTGAAATTTACGACTTACTTATTTCAAGATGGAGCGGTATTGATTCAATTCAAAAGGATTTGATTCAAAACCCATAGCTTTTAATACAAAGTTTTCATCTTGTTTCAAAACCGCCGCTTTTGACACGGGATCCACTTTGAAACTACCACAACCTTTAAATATTGTCATAAAATCGACGCTCTTGTTCAAAGATTTTTTCGAGGATTTTTTAAATATTGCTTTAAATTCATTTTTAAAAAATTTCTACCATTTGTTTAGTATATTTTTAATGGTTCTAGAGTGTGGATGATAAAAAAGGACAACATTTTCTTTATATATTTCTGAAAAAATTTTATTCTCAATAGCTGGTGCTTACAGAGAAAATAGTTTTGATAGTATATTTAACATTAGGTCAGATACACCAGGTTATTCAAAAAAGAATAAAATAAATATCAAATATCTCAAAATACAAGAGTTCTAACCACACTGCACCACAACTTGTTACGTTCAGGACGCGCGCTTCGCTAACCCAGTTAGCATCATCAGCAGATGATATAAACAGTTCATATCATCTGCTGATGATGCTACAAAACGCGCGTCCAGAACGTAACAGGTTGTGGTATAGTATGGTTAGAACTCTTGTATTTTAATCTATATTCCGCCACAGGTTCCACTGTTAGAATTAAATATCTCCTTAACCATAACTAATATGAACAAATTTTACTTACTTTTTATTTATCATTTTTACTAATTTAAAATTTTTAGTTTTTGAAATCGGTTTCTGTCGTATTTTTGGAAAACCCTTTATATACAGACTATTAATAAAATTGTTTATCATATTTTTAATAATTCTAGATTGTGGTATGATAAAAGAGGTCACATAGATCACACAGATAATTTTATTTTCAATAAAAGTTGGTGCTTACAAAGAAAATAGTTTTGCTAATATATTTATCTTTCGGTCAGATACACAGTATAAATAAAACAAAATAAGTATTAAATATCTCCTTAACCATAGCTACCGAATATGAAAAAACTAATTTTTTTTATTTACCATTTTTACAAATTTAAAATTGTTAGTTTTTAAAATCGGTTTTTGCTGTATTTTTTGAACACCCCTGTATACACAGTGTGACCCATTTAAAAGCTGAACAGACCTGTATCTCGGGAAATAATTACCATATTAGTTTCTAATTTTGGTTATATGTATGGTTTTAAAATACTCTTATTTGATTTTGCTCATTAGCGTGCGAGCCTAAGGGAGGGCGGAGAGGTACGATTTTTAAGGAAAAATATTGTATTTTGATTTTCGATTCTTACTCAGCATCAACAAGAACTCTCCTATACCAAATTTCAACAAAATATTTCATTGGCTTTGGGAAATACGAATAAAATAATATTTAAGTATTTTTCTTGCAGAGCAAAAATTGAAGACACTGCCATCCTAAAGCAACTCAGAGACAGTAAAATAAAACCAATAACCAGAAATATTGGGTACAAAATCCGACTAGAAAAAGGAAAAAGAAAAAAAAATTATATTTTTAAGTTTAAACATCACTTTTTTATTTTAATAATGTTTCAATAAAATACACACAAAACAGTTAAACTGTTCTTTTTTTCAACAAACATATTTTTGTGAGCGTTTGAAATGAGAGCTTATCTACGTAACTTTAACTTCAATTAGATATTGTGTCAAAACGGAATTACTTTTTTATGTACCTTCTATTTTTCGAAGTGAGTGAGTTCATTTAATGTTGCTTTACATAAAAGAAAGTAAAAGATATATACAAGATGATTTCTAAGTGTTTTTTAAGTGTTTCTAGAAGTCATAAAAATAAGTAAAACTTTTAAAAAACTCAAAAATAAGTACCGAACTGCTTTTTCTGTTGTTTATATTTCTTCCAAATATTTCATTACTTTTAAAAATTCCGTACACACTTAAAAAAAATTATCAACTTATAGAAATCACCTTTCATATAACAAGGTTTTACATTCATTCAAGAGAGTAAGATCCTTTGTCAAAGCAATATCTTTCTTGGGCGAAGACGATACTGCATTGATTGCATTTAAATCAAGAGATCCTTTTTTCAGTGTGAGTACAAATCCGAGGACATTTTTTTCATCAGTTTTTTGCGATAGACTCCTCTCACGGCTAAGAGGCCTCCACTTACTGGAAGACTTAAATCATCAACGGAGTATAATTCAGAGGAATTTTTTTAATGTGATCAGTTATTTTTGCAAAATCTCGCATTTTCAAGGGCTCCTAAATACTTAAAGCCCCATAATTCGTTAATCCGGCCCTACCCTTAAGACATAATAAATCTCCTACCTATAAACCCCTGATATGTGGAACCTACTTCTAAAGTGTTTATCAAATGATATATAAATCCGTTTTTGTTCTTTAGTCAGGGCAAATTGAAAACGCATTTTGCTTATACGGACATTCATACTACATAGTACATATTTGTAGTTTATTGTTATTTCTTTGATGTAGAAAACAAAAAATAAGATGGGAAGTGAGACTCTTGGTTTAATATATTTTACAGATTTTAAAACAAATTAAATTCAGGATTTTGGAGAAATCAAAAACCAAGAAATTAACAGTACACTGTGTGCTCTTTTGTTTCTGACGCTAAAATATCACCGCAAAGTGTACTTAAATCAATGCGAGACAGAGTAGATCTTAAATATTTCCTTCTTGATCTGGCAATTTGCATTTTTTTGGAATATTTGATCAATATTACAAATTGTCTTATTAGGAAAATTGATGACATTTGCTGAAATGTGTATTTTACCCAAGTTATAGAGAATTTGTCAAATTATCTTAAACTTCAAACATATACGAGGTTTTCCACTTAAAATTTCAAATTTACCTTCACTTCCAGCTTAACCGGATACCAGATAGATGCAGAAGAAGAATAAAGAATGTCATAATATCTTAGTTTTCAGAAAATCAATTTAAATCTAATATTCTGCATGAGATTGGTACTGTCTAAACTTTGAAAAAGATTACGTTATGCAGTTGAGAGTTGCGATGAATTCTCTATCTACGAATTACTTTTTAGTTTTTGCAAAATGCGTCAAAAGTGGAAAAATGGAAAACGTAATGGACAAAAGGAGGAATTAGAGTTTCAGAAAAAATATCTTGGTGCAAATACGGATATACGGTAATAATAGCCGCATGTGATCCATTAACCTATCATATTTTTACTTTCCCATATGGCAACCCATATATTATATTATTAACATAATGTATAGGATAAAGAGGGTATTGCAATCACGAAAAGTTGAGTCTTTTTCGACGTTTTAGAGAACTTAGAGAATGAAAAACATATTTGTAGAAATGAAATGTTAATGCCTGTACGGACGTGTGTATGTGTATACACAAAATTCGCTCAAACGATAACTTGAGAACACACAAACCAATTCGTTTCAAATTTGCACCAAAAAAGTATGGGTAAAAGTCCCGCGGAATTAGATTTTGTGAGCCCTGGGTGTAGATCTTAGATCTTTGGTATAATAACGTAAAAAATGGTATTGTGAGAATGCACAAACCGATAACGGTATAATTAAAAACAGATATAGCTAAGGTAATTGTTTTGACATGGAAAAATTGCGGAAGTCGTTTACGTAGATAATGGATTTTTTTGCTTATTTGTATTTTAAAGAGTATATAGTTAATATTTTGAAAAACCGCGAAATATCTCAAATTTATATTAATTTCTGTACAGAAATTTTTTTTTCACCGTACAAGGCAGTAGTATCCTTAAAAAAAAATCCAAAAACGATAAAAAAATAAGCATCTTTTAATTTTTTTTTTGTATATTAAACAAGTTTTTCGAATATACACTGTATTCCAGAAACACTAAACCTGTCTAAAAACCGGTGAAATACGTCAAATTTATTTTAAAATTTTGTAAATAGAAACGTTTTTTCGACTAGGCAGTAGAAGGTTGAAAGAACTCTCATGGAACCGAAAAAAAAAATATATTGAAAATATATTTTTTTATTGTAAAGCAAAACGGCGAAAATGTTAAATTTATTTTGTCACTTTTTAAATTAAATATTTTCTACTATATATAGGGTAGCACTTGGGAATACAAGCATCCCCTATGCATACAAAAAAAATTTATATGCATAACGTTTAGCTTTAAAAAAAAAACGCTAAAAGAGGATCAACTTGTTTTCTTTTTTGCATATAAAAGCATTTTTTTGTATATAATAGGTTTACTCTAAGGAGATGAAACAGCCCCTAAAAGCAATTATTTTATTTTAGAAACTAATAATATTTTTAAACATTATTAAAACAAATATTCTATTGTATATTTTTGCATACCGATATGTATGATAGTGATTTAGAAGATAAATATAATTTTTAACAGCTCTCAAAATGTTTTTAGTCAAATTTTTAAAAGGTTTAAAATCTCGGTTTTGAGGTTTCGATGATAGATAGAATATTTGATGTTTCAAGTGTTTAGAAGTTTGCATCCTACATAATATTTTAGACATACATGTTTTTACATTTAGAACTGTCAGCTGTCAAACTGTCAAAAATGGCAACATAATATGGGTCTGAAGTCTTATTTTCTAGTCAACTGATTAAAAGGGCGGGATTTCTATATCAATCTTGTTTATGTAGGCTTCTAAAACTTATAGGTTGGTGAGCAACCCCACAGTTTGGTTTTTGCTTCATTTGAATATTTTTAAAACTAGAAAGTAAAGCAGATCAAAATGCTATCAAGATAAATTGAACACGTGGTACCTTTAAGATTCCCGTGCGACAAAAAATTCTTCAAATAATTCCTCAAAATGGAGACAGTTAAACACATTTTAGATATTTTAAAATTACTGCGTTATTGACATCTCTTCTAAATATATTTTTATCGTTTTTTTGAACGAGCTTTAACTTACACTTTTAATTAATTCAGACGCTTCTTAGTAACTATTTCCACTTTTATTTTTGCCGAGGATAGGTGCTAAATTCTAACGTAATAACTACAATAGCAATCTAACGTAACACCTGCCGCGCATATAACTATAACATTTCCACACAACATCTCCATACATTCCCAACTTCCTCCATTATTTTTCGTTTTCGGGTCGCCACCATATTTTTGCAGGGAGGTAGTTAAATGTGATTTATAACCAACGCGATAACTCGGAACAGGATGATAACGTCCGATGCAGAAGCGACTTTGTCGTGCTTTATAATGCCCAAGGGATGTTTTTGGAGGTTGAGGTTATAACTTTTATCAGCACGTTTTGAGTTTTCAAATTTATGTAGATTTACTTCACCAAAATTAATCATTAAAATAGATATACTAATAACCCTAACATGTATTTACACAGAGAACAAAATATGTTACTTCGCTCTCATTAAGTTTTCGCTTGTGCTTTACAAAATTTAATGGGGTATGTATCTCGTTAACAGGAAATGATTACTAAACACATTGATTGACTTGATTTAAAAATTGAAAACATTTCAGCAAGGTCCTTCTTTTTAGAGTAACCCAGTTATCAGACTGGTTTTAAGGAAGTATGATAAATTATTGTTTTAAACAATAAAAATTACTTCATTCGGACTTTAAATTTAAGTGAAAAGAAAAAAATGAATATCAAGCTGGCATAAAATAAATGAATATAATAGAAAATCTCACCAATTTTATCTAAAAGGGTCAGGAATATTGATAAATAGCCATACATAAACGTGACGAAATCTGGTAGAAATAAACAATTAAAAATTTAAAAAAAAACACGGTTTTATAAAGTTAACAAAAATGTCAAAAACCAATAAATAAAAATAATAAAAGCATATACATTTATCACAATAAATTTTGAGCCATTTTGATCACCGCCACTCAAATTTTTTTGCAACAAATGGTAATAGTTAGATGAAAAACCGTATTCTTCATTTCATGGATACCTCACGCTATGTTTCGTGTAATAAACTTTTTTTATTAGAACATATTTTTTTTCAGAAATATTTAACAAATATAGATAAATATGTAAAAATTTCTTCAAGGACAGAATCAGCAGGAATAGTTCCCAACACCGAAATGGTATTCCGTCTTTTTATTGTAAAACTAATCCTAATGAGTTTTTAGCATGTCTTCAGTTCTTCATATTTTTTTTTAAGATTCAGCTAGATATGTAGCCATACCTGCTCTAATTGATATTTGTTCAATATAGTATTCAGCTGAGCATTCCAAAGTTAAGCTGACTTCCAAAGAATCAGAGACACATTTAATCTGTACATTTTCACCGCTTCTGCGTAAGCCGAGAAGCGCAAGAACTGCTGGAATTTCAACTGAAATACGAGCCCTTTTTTATAATATCGTTAATCAGACTATTCTAAACAAACGTAATGCACTTTTATTACAGCTTAGTATGTGAAGGCCCAAATTTTCAACAGTTATTAAGGCAATGGAATTACGAGAAGTTGTTCTGCCTAAAAAATTGCCAAGATATGCAAATGGTAGTGCATGCAGCAAGGCGTTAATTTCTGGTTCTTGAAGAGCAAGAACACGAGTCGTATCCTCGGACTTTTGGCAATTACAAAAAAGCTTCGTTAGTTTAGCTTGGCACATAATTAAGTCAAATTCTCTTCGACCGTTAGATAACTGTGTATCTGAAATATTAAATTTTCACAGTTTTGCACAAGTTGTTTTATCTGCATAAAGAACATAATAGGGTAAAGATTTTTTTTTGACGATGGGGAATGCTTTTACGCACGAATTCCGTTCTGGATAGAAGGGAAAACAATGAGGAACTCGTTCCTCTGTCAGGTTTTCACCTGTCAGAGTCAACAATACCCACTAAACACCAACGGGCTCCCATCAGATGGACCACCATTGGACTAGCCAAGGATCCTTCGATGGGGTTGATGCCGCCCTTTCGGGAGAAAATCCTATGAAGAACATGGTCCTCAGTGTCGTGGGGGGAGGTCCTCGCTTGGCAGGATGTTTTTGCCACCTCTCGATACTTGTAGACATCTGAAAAAAAAAATTATTAAAAAGGAAAGTGTCGTCTTACCAGGTGGGAGGGTAAAGATAAAAATATAGATCATTTATATAGAGGGTAAAAAGAATTGGTCCCAGAACGCATCTCTGTGGAACTCCATATTTAACATGTCTGATCTTACCAGCCCACCTATGCCTACGTATTGTGTTCGACCAGATAAATATGATTTGAAAAATTCCAACGATATTCCCCGAAACCCAAAAGAACTGCTCATTTTATCTAAAAGCCTTTCATGGACTACACAGTAGAGGGCCTCGGTGAGATCACAGATGGGTGGATTTACGTTTCCGTCTCTCTTTAGAATTATTTCAAAAATTTTACCAATTAATGGTATGATAGATATTCTTACTTTTTTGATAGGAAAGTCAGTGTCTGTGCGAATTCTAAAGAGATCCACCAAGAAAAAAGAAGATTGTGACAAATTAGTGTTATTGTAAAACTGTGACCAGTCTGTTTGCTCTAGAGAAGTTTCATGTCGTTCAGACCACTCGTACACTTTCTATATAGCCTTACTTATTTCTTTTACTCCCGCTAGATCTCCTTAATTGTAAGAACGCTGTACTTTATTTATTAGGATATTATCCTATAAAAGTTTAACTATTTGCTTATACACGTGTATATTCTGATATAGTTGCAGAAAGCCTGAATGAGTTTAACAAACATGTCATATCTTGCATTTGTAATAATAAATGATTCAAAAGATTGACATTAAAATAGCTCAATATCCCTACATTGTATGAGTAAAGCCTCTAACACACCTAATAATACATTAAAATCGGAACAATCTGATCGGTAAACTGTAATAATAAAAATATATTTAATTTGGTTTTACAAAATTCAGACATTAACTGGCTTCTATAAGTGTTTAGATCGACTGAAGCGAATAAGTCTGTCAAATCATCCCTCAAGAACATAGCGACGCCTCAAGTACATGATCAACACTGCAAAAATAAGGAAATAAAAAGTTTTACTAAATATATTATCATTAAAAAGAATATACAGTTAGTCAATTCTGTTAGACCGGTATTGAATATTTACGTGAAATAAACTCACATAATCAATTTTATTTCTGGAATAATAATTTTTGAGTATTTAGTTTCAGCCTAATTTTTGAAAATAAGTTCATTTCTTTGATAGGGATCTAGAATAACAGACGGGTCACACGCAATAGTTCCATCATGTAGGTACCACAAACAAATTCAGATTTTACTACCTATTTTACAATAGGATGTATTACGAGACAAAATTAACGAGGTCTTAAAGAATCTCCTTGTATGCCCATTGATGATAAAAGAATTTCATGTCCGAAAGAGACAAAAACTAGGTTTTTTATAGCACTGAGTTACATATGATGAATTAGGAATATATTTTTTCACTAGAGAAAATATTATGTTTTTTTTACTAAATTAAAAAGCATTCTAAAAATTAACTCTTAATATTATAAAATGACGGCGTGGTATTAATTGATTTGACTGTAAAAAAAAATAACAATGGAATTTTTAATTTTTGAACAAACGATTTTTAAAACTATTCGTTTAAAACAAAAGCCAACTTCAATAGGTCTAATACCACCATCTTTTTTATTAACAGGAATCAAGAAAGCACCAAAAATATTTGAGCAGGAAAAACATCATTTATAATTTGTGCAATAACAATTGATAATGTTAAAATGAGATTTAACCAGTATGTGCCAAGTTTCTCACCAATCAAGTATTTAAGGTGCTGAGGCTTCAGAGAATCAAAGCCTCCTGCTGATCAAAAACTTAGAGGAAGAATTATAATTTCACTGATCTGAACAGAATATTATTCTTGTTCACCTGAAGGAAAAATTTCTTTATCTTTGTTTCTTCTTCTTTAAGGTTTCCTTGCCCCCATTTGCTAAAGAATCATTCGAACATATTAAAATTATTGCCCCAAATGTCACCTTCTGATAATTTGGATTCCACTTTTTTTCTTATCGTCAATTTTTTTGAACCCTATACTTCTTTTTTGGTTTGGCCAACAAAATATTAAGTAATGTTTCGCTTTGTAAAATATTATTTGTCTTCCAAATATTTAATTGTTTTCGCTAAAGAAGTCAAAGCGTGGTGAAAAGAGAGGTTTTAACAGGGCTTGTGATGGGAGGATGTTATGTATGGTCGTATTCTCTAACCTTCGCTAAAAAGATATTTGATGACAGTGTTTCAATTATTTACTTCTGAGTGTGAGTAATAAGTGTGAAAAGATCTTTTCACCCTTATTACCCGGGACTTTTGCCATATGAATCTTTATTTGCTCCCTATTTAAATGATAAAAAAAAATTAATTTAGTATGATAGAATATTGTAAGGTACTATTATAATTAAACTAACGAAAAAATAAGACACAAAAACGATAGTTACACGCAAACCACCATTGCATTATTAAGGAAAGAAGTCAAGTAAGTATTGAAATAATTTAAAAATTAACAGTGGTAAGCCAACTACTTGTTTCTTGATGTAGATTATATCGTAAAAAAAGTTTTTTATAATAATAGTTACTTTTTCATGTAATAAATTGTAATATTTTATAGTTTGTAGATGAATTATGATATAAAATCTATAACTTAAAAATTGTACATAATTTGGAAAAAGTATTTCATGCGACAAATTGGTTTCCTTAACTCCGGATCTTTTGAGGTAAAAGTGATGACGTAATGTACATTTTTTTTTAACGCAACACTCGGTATATTTCTTTCTGAGATCACTGCAATATTCTAAATACATTTCAAGTTACATATTTTCTACTTTAAATCAACTGTTTTTGTGAAAAATACTCTACCGGTCAAGCAAAACACAACTGGTAAACTAACAGTTTTAGTTACCATGTCGGTTAGATCTGTTCTAATTCTTAAACGTTTTTGGTGAACACGGAGGTACATTTTTACCCCCCTATAATGGCCAAATTATGAATAGGCTAGTAACTTTACCAAGCAGATAACTGTCAAGGATACGATTGTTGAGACAATTGTAACTATGGTAAATATCTGTTTGGTAAAATTATCAGCCTATTCATAATTTGGCCCTTAAGAGTTTTAAATTTAGACCAGATCTAACTTGACAGTTATAGGTTTAAAATGACATATGCAACAATTGAACAAATAATTTTTCTAAATGTCTAAATTATAAAACATAGTGATATATAGTGATATAAACACATAACTGGTAAACTAACAGTTTTAGTTGCCATATCAATTAGATATGGTCTAACACTTAAACCTTTTTAGTGAACACAACAACAACACTTTCTTTCAAATCTGTAGTAGACACTAGTGCCAAAATTTTACACACCGAAATATGATGTCATTTATTTGGGGGGGAATTGCAAGTAATTTTGTTCCGAATTTAAAAGTTTAACCTATAAAGGACTCTAAGTGGCACACTATGACTCATTTTCAAGTTGTTATTTTCCCGAAAATAGTTGAGTTAAAGACTAAATAATATATAACAAAAAATATATGAATATTAATAGGGGTATGGTATTAAAAAAAATGCATGGACAGCATTACTCTTACATTGATGACTTCACAATCAAATCGTTGAAACCAAATGATCTGGAGGCGACTAAATCAAGTTAAAATGTAAAACAGTATTTCCAATGTCTAATAAAAATCTATTCCGTATCTAATTTTTTTTCTAGACTTGCCAGGGAGGGCAGGAAGATGCTGTTAAATTAAGATTGCCAGTTGATATTCTAATGACATATTTGACATTTCAACATAAGCGAAACATAAACATATAGCTCGTGTGGGACTTTAGAACGTCCACATATTATTACTTCTACAATACTCATTAACATAGAAACAAATAGACAACTGTTAAACATTGTAAGGCACTCGCACACACGCAGTTCGGAGACAATGGGTGACAGTCTCGACAAGGTAAACATTTCAATTTTAGATGGTAATTTATTCTACGATTTGTTCGAAGCCCATTTTTATTTAAGAGTTCTGCATATGGTATTGGCGATTAAAATATGTCACACTTGGTTTTTGTGAATGTTTCATAATATAAAAGAAATAATAAGCATTAACTGAAGGAAATTGTTTATTTTAGTGTAGGAGTCCTTACATAGGGTGGGTTTAAAAAACATGTGCCATGGCTCGTGGGGAGATTCCCCACCCAACAATAAAACGAAAATTATATATGTTACGGTTAAATTGTTTACTTGGCTAGTTTATAAACTAACTGGATAGTATATAAACTATCCAAACGTCTGGTTATTTTGATGGAAAATATTTTGTCGACTAAAATAGCTGCCAGTATTGGTTGGTTTGAATACTATCCAGCTAGTTTACAAACTATACAAGATTTGCAGCTAAAGTATAAACCACAAGAAAAGTATACAAAATAACCGGTGTTTTTGGCTAGTTTAAAAACTATCCACGGCAAATGGATAAAATGTGAACTTAACAATCCTAGTAATACATAATAACTAACTCGTTGGTTAGTATGTAAACTAACCAAATCCATTTGGATAATTTATTAGAAAAGTGAGGTTATGTTTAGTGTCGCGTGTTGTTATTGTTTACTACTGGTGTTTTAGCGATTTTAGTCTTTAAAAAATGAATCAACAACAAAAATTTGAAAGTATCATCTCGGAAGTTTACCAGAAAAAGTCGCGAAATTCAAAATTATTGAATGATAATGAATACAATGAACTTTTGCAACGTATAAAGATAATACGCGAAACTGGACCTAACAGTAGTAACAAGAGTGATTATCATGTGATAAGTACGTATGATTTACAGAGAATCGAATCATCTTATATAATATTACATAAAAAATCCGGAAAAATTATGTTGCGTATGAATGAATTTTATGATGCCATTAAAGTTGCCCACCAAGGAACTGGGCATGGAGGTCGTCAAGCAACTACAAAATTATTAAATGAAAAGTATTATAACGTAACACAAGAAATGACGAAATTATTCATTGAAACTTGTGAAAACTGTCAACTCAAACGAAACAAAATCAAGAAAGGTATTGTTGTTAAACCAATCGTTTCGAATCATTTGAACTCTCGGTGCCAAATCGATCTCATCGACTTACAAACTAGACCGGATGGTGACTACAAATTTATTTTTGTCTATCAAGACCATCTAACCAAATACGTTCGGTTGAGGGCGCTAAAAACAAAGCAAGCTAGGGAAGTAGCTGAGCACCTGTTAGAAGTATTTGCAGACTTAGGAAGCCCTTGTGTACTGCAGAGCGACAACGGCCGAGAATTTGCAAATCAGGTAGGTATTTTTCCGGATATGTGTACCGGGTCAATAGGGTTAGTACAGTTGGTTATTATGGGAGAAAGGATGAACAGTGTAGTAGCGTGCTCGCCTAGCACGCGGTTGGTATGGGTTCGATTCCCGGCCAATTCATTTTTTAGGGTTCCGTACCCAAAGGGTAAAAACGGGAACCCTATTACTAAGGCTCCGCTGTCCGTCCGTCCGTCCGTCTGTCACCAGGCTGTATCTCATGAACCGTGATAGTCAGAGAGTTGGAACTTTTACAGATGATGTATTTCTGTTGCCGCTATAACAACAAATACTAAAAAGTTCAAAAATCAATAACACAAAAATCTATTTTTGCAAGGTAAAAATATCAGCCACATATTTTAATAGCTACGGCTCGTGGACACAATTTTTCACAAGCTAGCGGGGCCGAGCGGTCTAAGGCGCTGGCTTACGGCTCCAGTCCCTTCGGAGGCGCGAGTTCGAGTTCCACCGGTGCCAAACTTTTTTTAATTTTTCTATTTTAAATGGTCGTTTTTAGGGCTCCGTATCCAAAGGGTAAAGTACGGAACCCTACGTGCGCGAGTCTGACTCGCACTTGACCAATTTTTTTTATACTTTCTTCAACTAAAATTGAGAAATTGTTCGTATTATAGTCTTAGAATCTATTTATTTCTGTAAAAATGTCTGCATTTGAACAGTCAATAAAATGAGTAAGAATATTCCTACCTTCAGTATAAAACTAAAAATGTGTTTGCTTTTCTTTATAGCAGCAATATACAAATTTTTAGGTAATTGAGGAATTAGTCGGAATGTGGCCCGACTGCCACATTGTGCATGGTAAACCGAGGCATTCACAATCGCAAGGTTCAGTGGAGAGGGCGAACCAGGACATAGAGAATAAGTTAGCGTCGTGGATGAAAGATACTAATTCAACTAAATGGAGCGAAGGTCTAAAAATTGTCCAATTTCAAAAGAATCGGTAAGTTCGTCTCTAAAACTGTTTTTTTATCTCTAGCTTGCTTTCTAATCTGATCCAAAAAAATTCTGTGTCCAGTATGTTGTGGAAAAGAGCATTGTTAACTTTTGTATCTGTTTGCGTAAGTTACTGCAACAGTAGCTCTGTGTTTGTAGTTTCATGTTTACTCATTATTTTTTATAGCTGTTTTCATTCTGGAATTGGACGCAGTCCTTATGAAGCATTGTATGGTGTAAAATGTAGAGATGGTTTAAATAACCTACCCTTACCTACTGATAAAATTAAAAACATACGTACAGAAGAAGAACTAGAAACAATATTGTCGTCTAGTAATGATACCGAGGAGAACATGGTAGAAGATTCAGATCCTACAAATAACAATTATGTACCCAATGAAAATCCTATCACCACCGAAAATGAAATGATCATGGAAAACCGTTATGGTACGTAGTATTTTCCAATTCTCAATAAGTATGTACAACCTAATATTTTTCAGATTTAATTGAAAATCCTACAAATAACAATTATGTACCCGATGAAAATCCTATCACCACCGAAAATGAAATGATCGTGGATTTAATTGAAAATGCTACGCTGATTATACAGAGTGATAATACTGAAATCTCAGTTTCACCCGAAGAAAACAATGAAACATCGGTTTCACAACCAGCGGTAATTAACCCAGGAACTGAAACGACGGAAAACGATCTCAATGAAATATCATCATTGCATAAATGCATACTTTGTTCTGAAGAAAACGCGTGCGATCATTGTCAAAAAAAAGACAATATCAAAGCGATAAGGGATGCATGCCACGAAAGTCTAAAACGGCAAGCAGAAAAAATGTTACAAACTTCCAGGAAAAAATTTAAACCAGGAACTGCTGGCATGTCCGTGAGAGTGCCAATTCCAGATGTAGACCGAAGTCGATCAGATCACAGAAACATACTGGGCGTAATAATGAGCGTGGAAGATGAATTTTACCGCATAGGAACTGTTCACGGTGTCCTTAAACAACTATATTCTCGAAATGAATTTGAAATATGCAAGCAACAATTTATTAAGCTAGAAGATGTCAAGACAGACACCGAAATAACACTACGCAGCGCTGCAGGAAAATTTTCAGTATCTGGCTCAACTCAAGGCTATGTTCGCTGTCATTGTAAGAAGAGTTGCACAAATAAAAAGTGTAAATGTCTTGCTTCGGGATATACGTGTAACAGCAAGTGCCATAATAGTGCAATTTGCTCCAATAAATAATATACTTTTTTGTAGTTTCGATGTTTTAAAAGTTATTATTCGTATATTTTTATATTATTTTTCTTTGTTTTTTTACTTATATTTAAGTAGAAATAAAAATGATAATACGACATGTTGTACCTATAAATAAACTTGATTCCTGACAATGAATTATTTTATTATGTTGAGCCAAATTAACCAAACAGAATTGGTTAGTTTACGTACTAACCAACGAGTTAGTTATTATGTATTACTAGGATTGTTAAGTTCACATTTTATCCATTTGCCGTGGATAGTTTTTAAACTAGCCAAAAACACCGGTTATTTTGTATACTTTTCTTGTCGTTTATACTTTAGCTGCAAATCTTGTATAGTTTGTAAACTAGCTGGATAGTATTCAAACCAACCAATACTGGCAGCTATTTTAGTCGACAAAATATTTTCCATCAAAATAACCAGACGTTTGGATAGTTTATATACATTCCAGTTAGTTTATAAACTAGCCAAGTAAACAATTTAACCGTAACATATATAAACATGGGTCTGATCTCGCTTCGTTTCTGAAATACAGGGAGTTAACGATATCTTTATTTTTCTGGTTTATTTTTTCAAAACGGCTGTAACAATCCGAATTAATTTGGAGGAGAAAAGTTATTTAAACTAGCATATATCTTACTGATAAAAATGCGTTGTTACAGCTTTAATAATTTTTTAAATAAACATTTGCGCTACTGAATTTTTAATTTTTTATTAGCCTAGTTATGTAAGCTGTTTAGTGCATGTTAAAAGTTACCTGTTTATATTTTTGGGATAAATGCAATTTAATTAACCTTTATTAAATTAAGCGCGATATTAATCCACAAAACTTCTAGTATGACATCACCTGGGTTGAATAAAAAAATCAGATTGACTCATGTCATGTCTGTCTCTTTTAAATGCCCCCATAGATAAAAATTCGAAGGATTCAAGACAGGGGATCTTGGTGGCCATGCTACTTGACCACAGCTAATCTATCGATGCCCGAGGGGTACTCCCAAACTTCAATAATCCGGTGCTCCATCGTGTCGAACCCACATTCTATTTCTTATTGATACAGATAAAAGCAGTCATTCATCGGAAAATTGAAATATAGCACATGATTCAGTCTATGTGGCAAAACAATTGGGACAATTATTCCATTTCCAATAACACCAGCCCAATTATTTACAGAAAATTCTTACTGCGAGTCTGGTACTCTTAGTACTTGACCATAAACTAATAACATATCGGCTAATTCAGCCAAGACGTAATTGACATAAGACGCGTACCCCTATATTTACTAAAAAATTTAAGAGTTAGACCAGGTCTAGTTGCCATAGTGGTTAAAACTCTTAGTTCGCCACTTTATTCGCTTATATCACTGTCGTTTTGCAATTGTGCCATTTAGAAAAAAAATTTGTTCAATTGTTAAAAATGTTATCTTAAACCTTCAACTGTCAAGTCAGACCTGGTCTAAATTTAAGCCTCTTTCGTGAATACTGGTGCTAATGTTTAATAAACGCAGCAACCACTGTAACGCGGAAAAGTTAAACTTTTAGAACTAAAAATGCAACAAACTAATTAACACTTAAATCTAGGAGCGGAAACTCGACGAACTAAACTTAAAAATCGCAATCAAAAGTATCTAATACTTTGACAAGCAACTCACTGAACACCATAAATCATGGCATACTAAATTTTTGGCGGATTAATATGAAGCTTAACTTAAAAGTGGTCAATTAAATCGCATTTTCTCATAAAAGACATCGAAATCGACAAAATATCAAGAGGTAACTTTTAATTCGAAACATAGCATGATAACAAAAGATAAGAAAATTTTTTTTTAGAAAATGATTGTAGCAACAGCCCCGCACGCCCCTGATTAAGTTGTCCACGCATTTTTATCATTATATATTAATTAATAAAAAAAAACTGAACAAACATAAGTCTTTATCTTAGTAGTAGTTTACATTTTTGTAGTCTGTTGGTTTTTCTCTTCAAGACCACCCCCCTCTAACTACAAGGATCTAGGATCTATTTTAATGTATTTTTAATCAGATTTTTTTGTTAACACCCTATAGCTACAAAGCATACCTATATAATTTTAAAATTAAAAATATATTCGACATTTTTCTAAAACTCTGACTCTTAGGATCTTGCATTTTTATTCGATTTTTTATCCGTTTTTCAGGGATAAATAAAAATGACGTCCGTCGACGAATATTAGAATAATAGAAACACTCCAAAACTGGGGTGAGCTGAAAATGTCAACATTTTTCATGATATTTTTTATCATCCGGTTTAAAAACCAGAAACAACTCTTACATAAAGCAACTTTCAACGAAAAAAAGCGTAGTCGATTTGTTTAATCTAAATCACAGGTATTCAGGTTGAAAAATGGCAGCGTCTTATTCATAATAATTATTATAAGTTCTTTAAATGTTCCTTAAAACAGTCACAAAAAAGATATTTTAAATCAATATCAATTGTTCGGCATCGGTTATAGGAATCAAAGTGGGGACTAAGACCATGGTAAGCTCTTTATATTACAAGTTTATTCTTGGAAATAGAGAAAAAAAAAACAAGGATAAAAAGTGATATATATCAAAACAAAAAAAAAGACAACGAAAACAATAAAATAAAAAATATATGACGTAATAAAAAAAAAATATCCTTGAACATAAAAAAATAAACATATTAATAAATAAGTAAAACCAGTTTTCGTCTAGTCCGTCTAATTCTCGGCCTTCTTAGGAACACGTAAAAGTTTCAAAAAAAGAGAAAACTAAGCATAATGTGTATTTATTTCGTAACCAAAAAATATTGTTTTAAATAGCTGTTATTCATAAATTATTGAATTGAAAAGTAGAAAATAATTAAATTCACATAAATACAGAACTTTTATTAAAATTTTGAAAATTTTCTTAAAAGCTTGAGGCATCATTTCATGTGAGATGAGTCTCACGCTGCAAGCTTTTAAGAAAATATTAAAATTTATAAAAATTGTGTGTTTATGTAAGTGTATTTATTTTTTCCTTTTCAGTTCAATAGTTTATAAATAAAAGCATTTTTAAAAAAATATTTTTTTATATTTATTTTATTTTTATTTTGTATTGTTATCGAGTTTATGTATGTATACAAAATCTCAGTCAATTCCGATAACGGGAATAGTTTTGTACTTTTTAGCATTATTTTTTACGTACTCTCTATAAGACATTCACTATTGGACGCCATAATATGATATTGTCATCGAAATTATGTATGTATACCAGATCACCGTCAATCGTATTATATATATATATATATATTGTTGTTTTGGTTTTTCTATTAAACTATATACTATATTAAATTTACTTTCTATAGAATAATGGCGGTCCACGAAAATTATGATATGTTGGTTTGTTTCATACAATCTAGTGAAAATCTCGGAGGAGCTTCGGAATTATATTTACAAAGGTAACGTATTTTAAGCGCTGGGGTTAGGATATAATATCTTAGGAGTTCCTTTTTTTTCGTTTAGACATCCAGAGAGAAAGCAACCTATCCGAGACATATTTGCTCGCCTTAAATCAAATTTAGTAGAGCACGGATCATTTATCCAGCCCCGTCTTAAAGCATACACCAAACAAGATAAAGAGAGAAAAGAAATAAGCATATTGGGTTATGTAGAAGCAACGTCTTCATCTTTTTGCTGGTGACCGTACCACTTAGTCAAGTAGCTACGGTGTGTACCCTTTAGTCAAGGGTTGATTGAGGTGTGTATCTGTCAACCAACGTGCGGGCTGACTGCAGTAATGATAACACCCTGTATAAGGTGTGGAAGTATTGGTCAACCAACGTGCGGATTGACCACAGCAATGATAACACCCTGTATGTGGCGTTGGGATATTACCCCTGTATGGAATAATTATAAATATCACCCCTGTGGTATAGTTATAAATACCACCCCTGTGGTATAATGAAGCACAATGGTTAGTTTGATTCTTAATTTATTCAGTCAAATCATCCTATTTTTATATATCTAGAAACTACTAAGGTATGCAGTTTGTTTCTTACATTTAAACAATATATTAAACAATGTATTGATGACTCTGCAAAATAGAATTACGTCTGGTTTGTTGTTGTTCTGGTGTCCTGCTTCGGGCGTTCTGATTTTATTGTAATTGCGTGTTACAGGGTGTTCCAAATGAGATGTCTACGATAGCTAGACATTCTGGCGAGACCGGCAAAGTTAGTTGGCTGAATCCAACTGGGCTCGTAATGGTTCCAAGGGAATGCCTTCTTCGGAAGCAGCATTATCACTCGCTGTCGTCCTGAGGTCTCTCTGTCGATTGCTTCTTCGGCAATACCATAACGTTGCCAATACTGTAGCTGTGATCATTATTAAAGCTGAAATTAAAGTAGTGCTGATTATTACATGGTTGTGGATTGGTCTCCAATGAGCATCATCAAGATTCGCTTGAATGTTTAATTGCTCATCTGTGAGTTTGGATAATGGATTGGGAGCATCGATAACAGGTTCATCTTGTGTCGTCTGGCCATGGTGGATCACAGTAACTGATGATATGTTGATGTGGACTGGTCGTACAAATGCTTCTAGGACCGTTATCTTGTCTGATCTTTTAGGGGGTTAGTATGTTCATTTTGGTCTTAATTAGGCAGTCCGGTGATATCTGAAGAATTGCGGTTTGGTTGAGATTGACATCTTCGCGAAGTCCATTGCATATTAGTGCAATTGTTAATGGTTCCGCTGTTATAACCATCCAAGCATTTGGGGTATTTAGTTTTTTCTATGTGACAGTTTGTAGCGCATTTTGACGGATTTGGCAGGACATGTTGTTACTTCGCTGGTATATTTTATCTATGATGTAGTTTGGACTGTTTGCAATGTCTCGAGTGGTTGTTGGTGAACAAATATATACATCTTGGCTTATTTGCATGCTTTCCTTAAGTTCTTATTCGGTAAGTTGGAAGAACAATTGTGAGTTGTAATCAATGGCTAGGATGCCTTCCGATAATTCTAGGATCCAGTAGGCTTCTTTCGTCACCTTCAAGGGAGTTGGGGTTACTTTCACCAGGGCAAATTAATTTGCTTCACTCATAATAAAATACCCATATACGTGAATAAATAGCTGACTGTGGTGAACTTTGGTTGTGAGAATTGGGTACGGGACAATCTTTATGTTTGAGGGAAGTGTTCTTGATGCTGATGCGAGTATGTTCTCTATTTGCGTGGTTGATATAAGTTCAAACAGGTGTCCTCGGTGATAATGAATATCTAATAGCCTTTTGTGATAATCCATTATTTCATCAATGTAATTGGATACTACCTGGTAAATACCGAGCAAATGAATATTCAGCTTATTCTCATCGATAGTTTTGAACCACTTCTGCATGTTGCTTATGGCTGCCAGGCTGGAACTGATTTTCTTCTGAAATATGTTCAATTGGTTCTTGATTCTTACTTCGGTATCATTAAAGGTGGCTACTGCTTGTAACATGAACTTAGTTTGGTGATTGGCAGCTTTGATAAGTTCGCGTTGATTCTGGTCAAGGTTTGCGATGTCTGTATAGACTTCATCATTAACGCCGAATACGGATGTTAGTAGCTTTCCTAATATACCTCGTTGCATTTTCTTCTGGTATTGTTAAATCGTATCGTATACTGTCGTTGATTGTAACCATGACGGGCCGTGCCACCAAATGGGGTGATCCTTTAATTTTGAGGGTTCTAGACTTCGTGAAATAACATCCGCTGGGTTGTCGTCTGTCTTCATGTGGCGCCAATGATGGCCTGGTAGGTATGCATTTATTTCAGACACTCTGTTGGCCACAAAGGTTTTCCATCTGGTCGTATCTCCTCTGATCTGACAAAGCTATCATGGAGTCTGTCCAAGCGTACGTCGTAAATTGTGAACAGGATAGAGCAGCAACAGTCCTTTTCATGAGCCTGGATAACAGAAGTGCAGCGCATAGCTCTAGCCTGGGAAGTGTTGTTTTTTGTCTAACTGGTGCCACTTTAGATTTGGCCGTCGACAAAGTGATAATACTTTCTTCTGCGTTCATTACTTTGACGTAAATAACAGCACCATAGGCTTTTTCTGAAGCATCGCAGAATCCGTGAAATTCAATTTGGCTATGTTGATTTTGTTTGGTCCATCTCGGTATTGTGAGGTAATCAATATTTTTTAAATCCAATTGAAACATTTTCCATTTGTGTTTTATCGTATCTGTAACTTCTTCGTCCCAACTTAACCCCTGAAGTCATAATTCCTGAATAAGTTTTGCTTTGATAACCACCCTAATGGGTCAAATAATTTGGCTATTTCGGATAAAATTAATCTTTTCGTTATTGTCTGGTTCATAATAATGTCTGTTTTGAACCTAAACGTGTCATCCTGGATCGACCAGTGAACTCCCAGGGCTTTTCTAGTGCCATCTTTGCTTATCTCAAGAGTCGAATGGTCTCTCATCCTTTGTTCCAAATGCTGTGATAGTTCCACCTTATTGCTGGCCCATTTTCGCAAGGTGAATCCTCCGGTTTTGAACATTTCAATTAATTCGGATTCCGTCAGCAGATCATCTACATAAAAATCTTGCATTGTGGTTTGTAACAGTATATCTGATAAATCCTGTTGGAGTTTGGGTCCAGTGTGCATAGTGTCATTTAGGCTCAGACCGGATGATGTTTTACTTGATGCATCGAATACCACTCTTAATTTAGTTGTCGTACTTGACTGTTTAATAACAGGTTGGGGAGGAATGTAATATTTTTGATTATTTCTAGATGGTTTGACAACCATCTTCATGTGATCTAAGTATAAGTACTTCTGTAGGAATTGTTTATAGTCATGTTCAAGTTGCTCTTGCTTGTCTAGCTTTCTTTCGAGTTGTTGTAATCTAGCTGCGGCCCTTGTCTTAGAGTCCCCCAGTTTATTTTCTTGTCCGTTATGGGGATGCGAACTGTGTATGTTCCATCTTTGTTTCTTATCGTGTTTGCTGAATAATGATCTTCGCATAACTTCTCGTCTTCTGATATTTTCCTTGTTTGTGGTACCTTTTTTAATTCCCAAAATTTGGTCAATTGTTGGGCGTCCTCGACACACGTTATCATACTAATCACGTGAACTCTCTTTTTGTTGTTAACCACTATTTTGCCTGATAGGATCCATCCAATTTCTGTATACTGCCCAAGCAGTCCCTCATTGGTTTTTCTAAGCCCGTCTAGTATGATCGAACCGTATTCTTTTGCACCTAGTATCATGTCGATTGGTCCTGGCTTGTGGAAAGTGGGATCAGCAAGTATAACGTTGTTCCATATTTCTACATTCACATCGATTTGGTTGGCCGGCAAGGCTTGAGTTAACCTTGGAAATACTAAGGATTGTACTCCAAGTTTAAATTCAGTGGGGAACCGAGGTATTACTAATATGTCTATCTTCCATTTGGCAGTTTGTGGATCACCCGCTCCTAGACCTGCCACTTCTGCTCGTACTGGCGTGCGAGGTAGTCCGAGGAGGCTACCCGCTTCTTCTGTTATAAGTGATGACTGTGAGCCCGGATCAACTAGTACTCGAAGAAACTCTGTGGAGTTGTTCGAGGTTCGAGCTCTTATTAGTGCTGTTGCTAGGAATACTGCTTCATTCTCTCGTCCTATATAGCTTCCTGTGTGAAGCTGATGGTTGTCAGAATACTGGTTGCTGTGGTATGATTTTCTTGTTCCTTGTTGAGATCTTACTGACTGCCTTGAATCCTGACCCTGGTATTTTTGATAGTGCCTCGCGTCTTGAGTTTTTGGTGGTTTATCAGCTGTATGTAACATGGTACGGTGGGCCTGGTTGCAGATGTGACATCGGATTATTGAATTACACTTGATTTTAAAGTCGTGATTTAGGCAATTATAACATAACTTTATGTCTTTAATTGCTTTCCATCCATTTACAGGAGTCAAGGCTTGAAATTTCGGGCAATGGTGTATAGCATCAGAAGTTCCGCAGTACTTGCAGGAGTTTTCCCTAATGGCTCTCTCTTATGTGACGTCAATTGAAATCTTCCTCCTAGCTTGGGAGAATGTTTCCAATGACTGAAATCTTGCTTGTATTTTGTTTCAAAGTTTCAAAATCCCATTTCCTGCATATTATACGACAGATTAATGGACTCCATGAGGTAGTGTCTATATTCAGGTTTTTTAGTGCCTCCAAACACTCGATGACTGTGTCGTGCAGTTGCTTTAGTTTGTAGGCGTATTCATATTGTAACACCGCAGCGTCGAGGATTTTGTCAATTCGTTTTGACACTATTAGTCTATCATTATTGTATCGATTACTAAGGACATTCCAGCTTGTTTGATAATTTCCGCTGGTTATCTGAAGGTGTTGAATTAATCTACCCGCTTCTCCTTGGACGTGTGTTTTTAGGTATTGCATTTTTTCAATATCAGTGATTATCTTGTTTTCATGCACAACTTTGGTAAATATATCTCGAAATGTGGCCCATTCATCATATCGTCCGTCAAATACTGGCAGCTTGATCGGTGGCAGGTTGATATTGCAAGCTCTCGTTGTCACCACTGGCGTAGTTGGCTGCTCTTTCTTCTCTAATGGTTCCACGATATTTTCATATCGTCGTTCAAGGTCTTCGTATATTTCTCGAATTGAATTGGCTTGATCTTGTACTTCAAGCTCCACATCGATTTCAGCAATTGTCTCCCATTGTTTCTTGATTTTGTGCGCAAATAATTGGCACCGGGAATATGTTATGCCAGTTTCTAGTTCAAGAGTGATTTGATTTAGCGCCTGATTCATCTGCTTTATCCTTACTTGTTCTTCTTTCAAACGGTTTGCCTCTAGCTGCAACGTTAACTGGTTTGACGCTGATTGTATTTTCTGGCGTCCTTCCTGGATGAGTTTCATCGTGTCTTCAAAACACTTATTTAGTTGGCCATAGTAATTTTCCTTGTAATTCATGTGATTCGGGCAGTTCATGCCTTCTATCTTTGCCTGATTGTCCTCAATAGTATTCCAGAGTGATTCTACTGCGGCCTGTTTGTCATTGTAGTATTTTTCGGTTTTTCTGGCTGTAGAGCCTTTTTTTATATTTGTAAAATATCGTAGGATTTCTTTGCCTAGTTGTTCCTGAGATTTAGCAATCTCGTTTACTTGTTCCATTTTGTGGCGTTAGATTTAACCTGTACTGGTGTTTGTCAATTTTTTTTTACTCTTCTCCAAATAGTTCCTTAAATCTGGCTTGTAAGTCAGTAGTGTTCTTCTCAATAGCGGACGATGTCGATACTCTTGATTTGTATGTTCTCGATTCACTGTTAGTTTTCAGCTGTGTCTTTGGTTTCAGTCTGGATGATGTATCGGGAAATTCAAAGGTTTCTTTTTCAATGGTTGGTGTCACTGGTAGACCTGATTCGTGTGTTTGGATTTGTGTTTCTTCAGTTGTGGTACTTTTAAGTAATTTTAATACCTCCTGCTTGGCTGTTTGTCTTTTTGCTTGTCTTTGATTGCGGTTTAATTTTCTTCTTGCCATAAATTTGATTGTGTGTGTTTTGGATGTTTTGTAATTGTGCGATGTGTGCTTATAACGTTTTTGGCAGAATTAATATCCAAACCCGCCAGCGGTTAACTGGCACAGGTTAGTATATTCAATCCCTGCAGTATTTTTCTCGCCAGCGTTAACTGGACAACTAGAAAAATACTCGCCTTTTTGTGTAGAGGTAGTCGTGTAGATGTTTGGTTAATTGTTTTTTGGCAAGTTCCTTCTTCGTTCCACGCCTCTAGGGTGCTTCTTCACGTTCTGTTACTCAATTCGCACAACGACACCAGTAAATTTGTGGACACTGTGTAATGGTATCTTCCTTGATTCTTGTGGGCTGTTGTTTTTTTTTCAAAATCCAAATCCAAACTTACGTCAAATTTTCTTTTGCTCGAAGGACCAATGAGGTCTCACAGCGCGTCGGTACCTAGAAATCCTCGAGGAAGTTATTCCACAACTGATGGAAAATGTTCCATTAGCACGTTATCACACCGTTTGTCTTCAACAAGACGGTGCCCCCAAGCCACAACTTTGTAAGATGGCCTCCTCGATCTCCGGATTTTTAGATTTGGTTTTTGGGGTTTCATGCAAAATAAAACATATAAAACACAATATCAGCCCGTAGCGGAGCTTCGTGCGGCAATTGAATTAGGCTGTCCAGAATGCTGTCAAATTTCACATCCAAAATGGCCGCCTGTAAGCATATATTGATTTTATGCTTTATTTTGAATAAATCTGGCTTCCTATATAATGACAAAAACGTGTTAAAATGTATTATATGCGCTGGACAATCACTTAAAAATATGTTTAAAAAAATATATTAGCATGTATACTGTCAGCATTGACTACGTATTATAATGACTGTGGCGATTATTTAATTCCAAACAAACTTAATTTTGTCAGTTAAAAAAGGAAAATCTTGAATTTCATCAAAATTTTCTATTGCGTAGTCCTATCCAGTTTTTGTCATTATATACGAAGCCAGATTCATTTATAGCAATGCGTAGATTCGTTGTGTGCCTACAGGCGACCATCTTAGATGTTCAATTTGACAACATTCTGGACAGCCTAATTAACTTTCCGAATTTTTCAAAGAAGGCCTGTGATTCTTTTGAGCGCAATTGGAAGAGTAACGAAAATTTTGCGTACGGGAAAAACCACATTTGAGAACTCTTTGTATGTTCAAAATTTTGTTTTTCTCAGCTTAAGTTTTAGTAGGATAGGTAATTGTTATTTCATTTTGAGCAAAATTCAATAATTTTATAATAATTAAGTTAACAGACTTTTTTTTTAAATACATTTTAGCCATAGCCTACTATCTGCTAATTGAACACAAAAGAAAATTAAAAAAAAAATAAAGTAGGGACCAAACTTTTTGACCTGATACCGTATACTTATTCTTAAAGCGGCACTGAATTCTAGGGAAAAAGTTATTTAAAGAACAGTTTTCGCCTCTTTGATAAGTTATCAGGGGGGATCATGGATACGAGAGGTGCTTGAAAATGCAACATTTTCAAAAACACCCTGTATCTCAAAAACCAAAAGGGATATAAAAATTCTGCTGGTGCCGTTTTTAATTTCACAAAAATCGTTTATTTTTAAAAATAAGGGAGCTACTCCGCAAAAATGGCGAAAATGGGAAACCTGTACAGTGTTCCGTTTTTATAAAATCTCTATCAGGGAGCTAAAGTAACATTATACAAATTCCCATGAGGATTATTATGTAAAATAAATAAAAAGAGTAAAGGAAGAAACGAAAAAAAAAAAGGAATTGATAACACTGATGTGAAATAAACCTTAGTAATATTTCCAGCGCCAAAATTAGTGAGTATTTATTCTTTATTTAATTATAGAAAAATACCAACTTTATAGACATCTCCTTATTGACAGATATATGGTGTATTTGTAACATCATTATCTACCTTATAGTCAGAAAACACACGAAACAAAATAACCACAGTAGATCTATTACTGCAATAAAATGACACAATAGAAATATCTACTTGACGTAAAAAAAAATTAACAATGCAACTATTCTTATTAATTAGAATATAGCTAAACAAGCAACACTAACATAACAGATAATTACCCAAGCTAATAAATAATGATCCTAGGCCTCTTAATAATGATAATTTATGTATTTATTTGAACATTTGTACAACAACGCTATTTCTATTCCACGCATATGTCTTTCCGACAACTCATTAATTTCTGCAATGATATATTGCGCTCGACTTAATTGGATACAGCCAATAATTAAATGACTTTAATTAATCATGGCGATGAAAAAATTGAAAATGAATTTTAATTGTCCGGTTACATTGAAAGGTGAGTTATAAATTAAGGTGCAGCTGAACACTGGGTTCGAAGTGGTTCTTAAATAAATTAATGTAATGCACGGGGAAAAGTTTATTTATTGGAAGTTTACAACTAGTTAATTAGGGATATAAAGTAGCTGCTGATTCTGTAATGTCCGCTGTTTACAAAGTCAATTGATAAATGCGGGTAAACGGCCTTTACCTGCAACTTCCGTCGTAACAAAGTTTTCTTTCTATCTAAGAAAACAAATGCGTAATGCATAATATATAATAAATATTAAATAACATACAATATATAATATATTATATCATATAACGTATAATATATTATATACAGCGTGTAACAAAAGTAAGGAAACGGCGAAAGCATACCTGAATTTAATACATTTATGTACACTTAAGTATGAAATTATACCTGATCCAATGGCGAGTTCCGCATTGCTGCCAAGTTTATCGTTTTTCTGTTATAAAAGGAAAATTATTTTTTTAATGGAATATCTTATATTACTTTTTTAAAATCTGCACACAAAAGGTTACCTGATATGTTTAACATTGTCAGTTTTGTTGATTTACAGAAATGGATCGTTTAATTGAAATTTTAATTATACTGGGTTACGGAGATAGAATGCGCAACCTGAAAAATATTTGTATCATTTTTAATGACAAATATCCTAACAGAAATCCAACAACTAAATCTATTGTAAGTAAAATTAACAACAAATTTCGGGAAATTGGAAAGGAAAAAGATGCTCTACCTTCTGGCAGACTGTAAAGCATAATAATTCCTCATTTTGCTACCAAAAGACTAGCAAAAGAAAACAGGCACTCAACTTTAAAAGTAGGTTGTAAAAAAAACAATAAAATATAAAAAAGAAATACCTAATACAACCAACAATAAATTATAACTAAGTAAGGTGTTTAAAGTGTTGTCCATTTATTTCCTGACAGTAGGACAAATAATGTGAGAAAATATTTATTACATTAAAAAGAATGTCAGCCTCCTTGATTTGTCTACATTCGATTTCTATTGGCTCCTTTAAACCTTCGACGTCTATGAGCTTAGTTTTATACACTACATTGTTAAGGTGTCCCTTCAAAAAGTAGTCAAGGGGCGTCAAGTGCGGAGACCGAGGTGGAAACTCTGTTATACTCCTACGTCCAATCCCTCTTCCAAAAAAAAAAACTTAAATATTCCCGAACATTCCGATCAAAATGCGGTGGATCAGCATCCTGCTGAAACCATATTAACCAAATCAGTTTAAACACTTATTACAGTAGGTAAAGTAAGGAACTTATGGTTATTCGGAAATAGTTCTGCAATAGCTGGAACAATTTCGGTCCTTAAAAGATTCAAATATCTTTCTCCAGTTCCCTAAAGAAGGGTCCGATCATTTTTGCAACCTTACTACCACACCAAACATTTATGTTTTGGGGAAATTGAGCATGATTATCACATATCCAATGTGGATTTTCCCTGGCCCAGTATCAACAATTATGCCTGTTAATTCAAAATAAGCTGCTTCGACAGAAAAAATAATTTGATTGACAAAATTTAGATTAGTATTACAACGTTTTATCATGCTTTCACAAAATTCCAAGTGCCTATCGTGATCATCCTCAGAGAGTTCTTGCCCCAAAGCTATTTTGTATGGCTGAAACTTTTCGGTTTTTAGAAGTCGGTCTAGGGACATGTGTGAGAGGTCATTTTCTCTTCCTAATGTTCTGGTAGAAAGGTGCGAATTTTCTTCTAAACTGAATAAAATATTCAGAGCCTTATCACCATCTGTTGCGTTTTTAGGTCTGTCATAATGCACATTATTTTTTATTAATTTTACTTTCGGTTAGATTTCTGTTAGGATATTTGTCATTAAAAATGTTACAAACATCTCGCAGGTTTCGCCTTCTATCCTCAAAAACATACAAAGTCTTATTGTAAGCGACATATTAATTACTATTGTTTTATTTATTGAAAGAAATTGGTGACAGGTATATCATGTGAGTTCTATGAACCGTTTGATAGCGCCGATGACGACATTATGTTGCAAAAAGTTAAAAGGTATTAGCTCAGAGTGCTTCCTTTACAATGGTTTAGAACTAATTCACAAGAACGACAAGAAAGGTTTTTAATTGGTTTAATCTAGAATAGAGAAAAGCAAAAATGGTGTCCCCTAATGATTCATTTTAGTACTTCTGTTATTTTTAACTTATGTAAATTGCGTGCCCTCTAATTTGATATTTAAAACGACTATTTGCTAATGACTTATGCTCAACCTGATTACTGCTGCCTTGCATAGACATTTGGATGGTATTTAGAGCAATTAAATAAAATTTTGATAAAACAAGACACACATCTTTCAGTATCCATCAAAATTTACAAAAACCAGTTGCAATATTTAATATATCTTATTCAGAAGATCAAAAAATCAAAATGACCACGTTGAACAACTTTCCAAATACCGATTTTTAAGGAAATCGGGTGATAAAACCTCTTCGGCATTTTAGTGACGCTATATAAAACTTGTTTTATTTGCGAATATTTGAAATTTTGTAGTCATAAAACTGTGAAAAATCGATTACAAAGTCGTCAACTATATGATTATACATTCTCTTAGAATAACCACATTAAAAAACTTACAAAAATACTTTCAAATAACTGGATTTTGTTGGAAGTATTAAAAGCAAAGCATCTGAACTACGTTACGTATGGTGTTCTGCATTGAGGACATGCATCGAATTGGCAGATAGTTGAAAAAAAAACAAAAACATGCAATTCGAATTTTAAGCATTGCACGTTATCGAAAAAGCTGTATACCGCCATTTTCACAAAAAAAAACTGTTTATATCTACAGCTATTTAGTTTTTGTCAACCTAACACAAGACTAATGGGGAATACTATATTACTTACATACTACTATTTTTTTTTAAAGAATGGGTCAACCTGACAGTGTAGTGTAACTTTATACTTCCGTCGTAAAAGGAAAGTATTGTAATCCTGAAAAAATTACTGTCCGAGATTTTTTCAGATCTTCACGTTTCAGGGTCCCTAGCCGATAAAAAACATGTTTTCTCAATTCCGTCGGCCTGTCTGTTTGTATGTTCGCCGCATACCGAAAACACTACTTACTTCAAATTTTGTTGAAAAATTAACGGTTATATAGAGACATGGTAACATTTTGGTAAAAAACCAATGTGGCGAAGCAAAATGGTGGGCTAGTTAAATGTTAAAAAAAATATTATTAAAAAACTAATCATCCAATTTATCTCAAATTTTGCAAAAACATCAAGTATTATGTTGGAATCAACTGGTAACATTTTGGTACTAAACAAAAATGGCGGAACAAAATGGCGGCTTAATAATATATTTTAAAAAGCCTGAAAATAAAATTTTTGTAATCGTGAAAAAATCATCCTTTCAGGTTTTACACATCTTTACCTTTTAGCGTCGCTAGATGCCAAAAAATCAATCCATCTGTCGGTCTGTCTGTCCGCCTGTGAGTTCGCGGCATAGCTGAAAGACTACTTACCCGACTGACTTCAAATTTTCGTCAAAAATTGAGGCTCATATAGGAATGACCTGGTAACATTTTGGTAAAAATCCAATACGGAGAAACAAAATGGCGGCCTAGTGAAATGTTAAAAAATCATTATTAGAAAACTACTCATCCTATTTTGCAAAAAAATATCAAGGATTATATTGGAATAAACTGGAAATATTTTGGTACGAATTGAAAATGGCAGAACAATACGGCGGCTTAATAAAATATTTAAAAATTCAGCCTGAAGAACTGCTTAATGGTTTGATTTCAAATTGTGTGTCATAACTAATTGTGGTTTAGGAATCAACTAGTAACATTGTGGTACTAATTCAAGATGGCCGAGCAAAATGGCGGCCAAATAAAATGTTTGTTATTGCGAAAAAGTCACCTTCTCAGGTTTTACACATCTTTTTTTCGTTTTAGCGTCCCTAGACGCCAAAAAAAAAATGTTTTATCAACTCCGTCGGTCCGTCTGTTCGCGGCATAGCTTAAAGACTACTTACTCGATTGACTTCAAATTTGTATAAAAAATTAAGAGTCTTATGGGGATGACCTAGTAATATTTTAGTAAATATTCAAAATTACGAAACAAAACGGCTGCCTAGTGAAATGTTAAACAAAATATTTTTAAAAAACTACCTATCCATTTTATCTCAAATTTTACACAAACATCAAAGTATTATGTTGAAATCAATTGGTAAAATTTTGGTACAAATCCAGGATGGCGAAAAAAAATGACGGCTTAATAAAATCTTTAATTCGGTCTGAAAAACTACTTCAATTTCAAATTGCGTGCCATAGCTAATTGTGGTATAGGGGTCAACTAGTAAATTTGTGGTACTTATTCAAGATGGCGGCCAAATAAAATGTTTGTTTTGTTTGAAAAAAATCACCCTCTCACGTTTTACATATCTTCACGTTTTAGCGTCCCCCGATGCCAAAAAACATTTCTTATCAATTCCGTCGGTCCGTTTGTCGATCTGTGTGTCGGTTCGCGATATAGCTTAAATACTACTCACCCGATCGACTTCAAATTTTGACCAAAAATTAAGGGTCATATGAGGATAACCTGGTAATATTTTGGTAAAATTCCAATATGGCTAAACGATGTCAAAAAAATTTTTTAGAGTGGTGTATTATTTGGGGTTAAAATCCAGTAAAAAATAAAACAAGTCTTTTTTTACTTTTACGCCATATTATCGTCTTTACGTACTCCGTTGGTTCGCAGATATTTCCTAGATATTCCGATACTTTTGTTGGTATGTTAGAGTGGTGTATTATGTGGGTTAGGATCCAGTAAAGAAACAAAATACTTTATTGTTGCACCTCAGGATACATATATAGATTCCATATCCTGCATGAAACCCATAGTTTCAGTCTTTATCTACTACGTTGGTCTGCAGATATTTTCCAGAAATTAAGTTTCTAAATGGTTTTCGTTAACGATCATCTTGTTTTTATGTTAGAGTAATGCATTATTTGGGGTTAGGATCCAGTAAAAAAAAAACAAAAGTCTTTTGTTCAAATTGTCGACGTTTTGCAACTTTATTGTTGCATTCTCAGGGCACATATAAATTTTATATCTTGCATGAAGCCCATATTATCAGTCGTTACCTCATCCGTTGGTCCGCAGATATAAAGCTTCTCAATTAATTTTCGTTAACGATCTTCTTGTTGTTAGGGTTGTGTATTATTTGGGGCTAGGAAATATCTGCGGACCAATTCAACATGATGTAGCAAAATGGCGGTATGTGTCAATGTAAAAACTACTTACTGAATTTATTTTAACTTATGCCCAAAAGTCAAGTGTGGCATAGGTAGAAAGAAAATAGTAAAATATTGGTAGGAATCCAATATGATGGAACAAAATGGCGCCCAATAAAAATGAAGACAGTACATGTAACACATATAAACTGTGGCTATGTACCGAACTAAATTGGGCCACACTTCGCTATTCCTAACAAATGGAAAAAAACATAACGAGGTAAGTTCCGGGTAAAGGAAATTTAAGTATGGATTTTTTAGTTAAAGAGTAACGTTGTCTAAAATAAGACCGGTCTCATTCCTCACATATAAAGGGAAAGTGATGCAATCTGTTTAAGCGTTCTTCAACTATGCTCCATGATATTGTGTTTTTTCGGCGAGTATGTTAATGCTGCGGGGGATTTAGTATATATCGGCAAAATCACAGAAAACGCATAACATACCTAATATTTGTGTAACCCCATATAACCATAAGGTAAGGAATTTTCATATCTTAATTTAGTTTATAGATTTATGGCTTTATGTGGAATGTTTTCATGCCATAACCTCAAATATATAAGAGATGTGCGGAAATTGTCATTTGAAATAGCAAACATATAATAAATAACCTTGAAAATAATTTTAACCAAGAAAAATTAATGGCGGGGAAGGAATGGTATTACTGTTTCATAAGTAGGCATAAGACACTTTTACTACGCCAACCAGAATCAACAGTGAAATGAACAGCAAGGATTACTTAACAAGGAAAGGGTGGACGAATTCTTTAGTCTTTTAGAAAAAATATGCGATGATGGCAAATTTACAACGGCACAAATATTTAATGTTGACGAGACTGGATGTTCAACAGTACAACACAAATATCAACAAGTTTTAACTCTTAAAGAAAAACATCAGGTTAGAAGTTTGGCTAGTTGAGAGAGAGGGGTAAATATGAGGGTTGTCTGTTCTGTAAGTCCTGTTGGACAATTCGTTCCATCAATGATTATATTCAAAAGAAAACGTTATCAAGAAGAGCTTGCAGTGAGTGCTCCTACCGGTAGCATCGTTACAATAAATAAGTGACTCTGGGTACATTAATTCAGATTTATTTCTTACGTGGGTAAATCATTTTTTAAAACATGTGAAATCAAGTCAAGAGAATCCTGTTTTATTGTTCCTAGACGGACAGAGCACACAAAATCCTCTTGCATTATATGTACATCTCGAAATGATAGAATAAAAGTAGTTCAATTACCTAGTCATACTTGATGGACTTGATGTTACTGTCAGAAATGTCACAAATGCATTTTATGTTGCCGGCATATGGCCAGTTGATATACATATCTTTAATGAAAGTGATTTTGCAGCCTCAAATATGTTAAATTCTTCTATTGGATCTGAGCACGGAACGGTTTCTGAAGAGTCGTCTGAGGACGATTTATACTTGGCAGAGATAAAAAAAATATGTTTCAATTCAATAAAATTCTCCTTTGCCGACCAAGAAACAGAGAGTTACGACCAACAATCTCACTCAAAAACTGTGGAATTAACCAGTTTGCTATAATAAATTGAATTGGAAGCATTTTTCAAAAAAGTACTTTGTTGATACGAAATCGAATTAAGTAGAAAAGTTGTTCAAATTAGGTAACATTACCCTAGTAAATCAGATAGGTTTTATAGTTTAATTATGAAACTCATTCTTACAAATGTATATCATTATTTTTGGCAATAAATCATTTTATTCTATGTCCGCTAGTTACAGTTTTGAGAGGCATTGCCCCTAAAGATATTGTGGGATGACACTGCGAATTTACTAAGATGATCATAAAAGAGACCCTATCCAGCAGACTGCAATGGCCTTTCTGGTTTTCGCGAAGCAAATTTTCATTTGTGACTTGGATTTCTGGCCATTGTTAGATAAGAATTAGTTTACAATAAGGAGGTGGCACTTTTTTTTGTACAGATTACGGAAAAACAGATAACATTGATTAATTGTTTTGCTGCTTTAAAAATCAGGGAAACTTTTCTAAATATCACTGTTAGGAGGCATAGAAGGAATGATCTGATTTGAAAGAACGGTCAGTGATTAGCAATGTTCCCAGGGAGGATGCTTAAGGGCTGAAAAATTAAACACTAGAAAAGAAGGCAACTTCTTTGATAAGTATAAATTATAACCCTGATAGTTCCAAGTTGGCTTGTGTTATTCTGGTAATATATAGAAATGCTATCTTGTTTTCCTGTTGTTCGCCAGTAAGTCACTGCATTTTAATCAGTCGATTAAATTTTTTTTTTGATAATTTATGCCTCGGTTTATTATTAAACTGGTAATATATAACAAAGGCTTTCGATCCTATCGACTCATAAATCCAGGACCCTTGCCTAATATACGAACTGTAATTCTAAGTGACCTATATATAAATTTATATAAATCCTCATTACTTTTTGTTACAAGAATGTATCTCCAAAACTTACAAAGGCGAAAAGAAACAAAAGACAGATAACCATATCATTTTATTTTTATTGCTGTAACTGTCATCAGAGTTATGAGCCTTTAAGCTTCGTCATTCTAAAGTCATTTAGATGCCATTTTCCTGACACTGAACTGCAATAACACTCGAAATGCTCTTCATAAACGTTTCGATGCCTCGTAAATACCTTGCCGCCTCTCTTTGTGTCTGTTTTTATATGGACAACGCGCAATACTGCTTTCAGCAAAAATGTCTATATTTCCATCGACAGAGATCGTTGCAGCAACCTGAAAATTCCTCTGGACAAGATGAGTATAGGCGCAAGTATATAGGGTGCACCCGTAAAATATTTTAGGGTTTTTCATAATGTAAAGTCAGTTATAATGCTAGAGTTTTATTATTTTCTGACAGTGATGAAATTTCGAGTTTTTAGAACTCGATTCATTAAAAAACAGGCAAGTAGTTATGTGCAAGCGTTAGACCGTCAACAATGATTAGTTTAAGTAGTGAAATTATTAGTCTTAAGCCTGTTTTACGGTGTACAAGACTACCTGCAAGTCGATTGCAGCAAGCTATTGCAGCAGCAAGACGTTGCACACAGGCTATTTTACAAGTAGAAATTAACCCCTATTGTTACAGCAAATAAATATGTTAAAACAACACGCAGCAATGACGCAGCCACAAATTACGCTTAAGGGGGAGGGGGGACACTAGCATGATACTACATTTTAGAGTATTATGAATTTCAAATATAACAAACCCCGAAAAATAAATATCAATATACCACCCATTAATATATCACCATTATTAAAACAAAAAATACAAAATATAAAAACAAAATATGCAAACATATACGAAATAGAACTTCTTAAAAACAAATTACAGTAAATAAACAGCTGAACAAGAGAATGTTTGACGTAAATATGGGTAAAAAATATCGACGTTACAAAAACATCGATTTTTTCGAATTAGAGTCTATTGTGTAACAGTGCCGTCGCACTTTTTTAATTACGAACTGCGGAAGTTTTTTTTATACGATAAGGCCTTTGTCTAATATTCTGCGCCACTGTCACGCTGTCACTTTTCTAAGACCATTTATTATAGTTTGTGACAAAAAACTAAATGTTATTATAAGCCTGCAATAAAATTTGATCAGAGCGGTATTCATGCAACATCTTAAAATGGCAATACACAAACATTTTTGGTAATTCATACATTATATCAGAGATACACAAATTTTGGATCAAAACGGATTTTTTTAAAGCAAATTACTACCAGTATGAAAATTAACTAGTCAGTTTTTGAGACATTTCTCAAAATTTTCGATAGTATTTGAGATAGGAGTCACAACCGAGACCTTAAAATGTTTAGGCACTATTCCAGTTCTAAATATTATGTTTATTATATGAACAAGTGGATCAATAAGATAAGTATGTAAAAATTTTATTATTTTGGAAGAAATATTGTCAATATAAGATGCTCAATTATTTTTTAAGCTGTTGATTAATAAGTTCGTTACGGTTTGTAGGTTTTAAATAAATTGAGAAAGAATGGTTTTTTCAAATCGGATAGGTTCAAGTGGTGTGTTAACCTTTTTGCCATCTCACTACAAATATTTATAAAAAAATGTATTACTAATATTAGCTATTTCCAATTGATTAGTTATAAGTGTGCCACTGTCGTCTTTGATTTATGATAGAACGTTTTTTGATAGACAGGGTCTTCCATTGAGGAAGAAAAACGGATTTTTTTTGACTTCCCCCGTATTTCTCAAGAAATTCAAAATAGCTAATCGATGTATTTTAGCTCGGAGAATTCCAAAATCGTAACAGAAAAACAAATGAATGAGAAACAAAAGACTCACGCCAAGGATGTTACGTTTCTTAAACGCAACACTCTATATATTATTACATTTTTGGATTCTATGGTCAATTCTAAATGTTTTTTAATGACGGTATTATATGTCTATCTTCAATTGTTTTTGATTTATTGATGTTTGAAAATTGACATGTTTACTTCTTTGAGCCGTCATAGCACCTGAACGGTTGGACTTAGAGCAAAATAACTTTTACATTCATATTTTAGTTTTTGATAAGCTATCTTAGGATGCCATAATAATAAGTCAAAATTACAGCGATTTTGAAGTAAGGTTATCACCTGCATCACCTTTATTTCTTATGAATATATTCAATTAAATAGATAGCAAAATAATTTCCGATTTTTTATTTGACTGGCATCATAAGATAACTTATCAAAAACTAAGACAGGAATGTGAAAGTTATTTTGCTCCGTTGAGGTGCTATCACGGTAAAAAAATACCGTTTTTTCGCCTCAATGGAAGACCCTGTACCTTCGTTGGTTGCCTTATCGATAAATTTATAGATTTCTTTTATATTGTGTGAGCAGTCATTTATTCTATTTTTATAGTATAGTACTGTAGAATATCTTTTAAAGGTTTTTTTTTAGTTTGCCACGTTTTTGGTTAGAGCTAATAATACCATTCGTTATCCAGAAAAGTGTGGCTCCAATCTATCCCATCAACAAGCTTCCCAATTTTTTTAATATCAATCTGTTTAAATTTGACATTTGGGTTATTATTCTTATTAGTAAGATTGTAATTTGAAATATTAAGGATATTATAGGAAGATGATCTGTAATGTCATGTTCAATAACGTAAGAATTTACTTTAGTTGAGTTAAATGATCGAGACAGACTGCACTGTCGGGTTCTTGTGACCTCTCGACATAGAGCCATGTAGTTAATTACTTCTCGATCGTCCCCTTACATCTATATTGCTGTTATGGACTGGGTTAAGATATTGGTCTAATTCATCTAAGAATATACCTATATTGGATGAAGGTAATCTATATAAGGTATAAATTTTATTGACAGTTAGTTCAATTTGAGTTAATTTAATTACAGCATTAAAAAACGTATGGTAAGAAAATCGGCGATTAAGATGATATTTAGTATAAATTAATAAACCATCCCATGAATAGTAATCTGCTTTATTATAGAACACACCGGGAGTCGGATCAACTTATTTCCAGTTTTTTTTATAATATCATTCAGTAAATGCGGACCAATGTTAATACTTTTTGCTCACCAACAATACCATTGAGAACTTCCACTTCTAAATTAGCAGCCATTTTGACTTGAAAACAAATAAAATAAATAAACAAATCATTTATATACCGAAATCAATCTTACTTTTTAAGATGTTTAAGTGATATTAGTAAGTTGGACATATCTTATGTTATATTATCATGGGTACCACTACAACAAGGGCATGTTAAGTTTTTTTGACATTCATTATTTTTGTGATATAATCCACAGCATTTGAAACATTGTATAACAGACAAATCTTTAAAGACATGGTACCTTTCCCAGTTTTTGTATATCCTTTTTTCTCATCATAATGTTATAGAATAAAATTGGAGTGCATTCTACAAGACACTACTGCTGCCATTTCTTAAGTTTTTTGATGTATGTGTAAATTTGTTTTCTTACTTCATAGATGCCCCACTTTCATTATGGGTCAGCGACTCGTTAAAGCCGATAATTTTAATTCTAGAATTTTTTTAGTTTCATTTCCTCTACCGGATATCGTCCGTTTAATTTTTGCAGAGCCATTCCTTTTAATTTTCGTATACCCTCTTTTGTATTGCATTTGATTGTAATAGCTCCCGATGTTGTTTCTCTCAATTTCTTAACTCCTATTTTTAGTTGTGATAGATTTATGTTAGATGTTACATCACGTTTAGTACGTTCCCAAGTCTGATTTTGCTTCGACTTTATTATTAGGCTGGGAGTATTTAAAATCGGTTTTGGTCTTGGCAAACTATTCTGTTGTGATAAATTTAAATTGGTTCTTTCTGGTAAAACCTAGCTACTCAGTTTCTTGTTTAGCATTTTAATTTCATTTTTCATCACCTCAATTACTTCGTCTTTGTTTTCTATAAGTTTGATTTTGGTTTCTATTAACTGTTACAAGAGGGTGTGGGATTCATAACTGCAGCATTTTTGGCAATGAAATTTAAAGATCCTTTCCTTTAATTTCAGAGCTCTAACTTCAGAGGTGGAGAGGTTACCACACCCCTTACATATCTTTTTTCTGCATCCATCACAACCAAAAACCTCAATATATTTTGTTTTATTGCAGATATCACATTCCATTTTTTGTTACTAGGTTATATTTTTAGTCCAAAATAAACACACCCATTTTTGATATTCTTATAGTGATTCACGACGGCGTAATATCTCTTAGTTGGGTGTTACAACCAATTTTAAGTAGTAATTTTAATAAAATTGATTAATTTTTAAGGGTTCAAAAGTAAACAAATGCAGAGACTTAACCTTTCAAGTTACATTTGATGCACCGATATTTAGCAATTTATGTTTGTGCAAAATTTGAAATAACTTGGGTGAGCAGTACTTTTATTAATTTTTTTATTTCAATATTAGGCCACCATACAGCAATTTTTATTTGACTGAAAAACCATACATACATCAACCAAACGGTCGGACGAAAGAATCAAAACGTGACAAACCAATTTAAATATTTCAATCAAAGGGGTCCTTATTTCTATTTAAGTCTGGCAACGCAGTTGGAGGCATACATAAGACAAAAACGAGGCGAATTTATCTAATTTTAATTGGAGGCGAGTTATGTTTAAAAATGTGGAAAAATTTGTATACTTTTAAAATAGTATCTTTTTATCCCTCTTTTGCTACGGCTAGATGTTAATAGTTGTTTTTGCACCTTACAAACTACACTCCAAACAAGCTGTTATTTAAGACGGACCTTATTTTCTGGGGTTAGGTTAACAATGAAAACAATTTATTTAAATGTTTAAAATATCAATATATCAAATGTAATTTGGAAGGTTAAGTCTCAGCATTTGTTTATTTTTGAATTCATAGAGATCATTCAATTTTGTCAAAATTAGCTACTTAAAATTGGTTTTAACATCCAACTAAGAGATATTACGCCGTCGTGAATCACTATAAGTATTAGTAAGTAAGTACATTAAATCGATGTTTCGCTCATTGTGTTGAGCTTTATCAAAATTTTATTTCAAGTCTCCTGATTCCTAAAGTTTTTTTTGTTAAAAACGCAGTAAAAATATTTACATAGACGTAAACATCATTATATACATTGAAACGTTGAATGGTTTCAAATCACTAAAATTGCACACTTAATAATAAATTTAAATTATATTTTTGAAAAATATTTTTTAAAAAACATCTTTTGTGATAATGTAATGAATTAAAATATTGTTACACTACGTTTGGCAAATAAATGTTTAGATTCGCACCTTGGAGAAGCGATTTGTTTAGTAGACAGTTAATGTAATGAAATTATTAGACTGATCGCATCTAGAATATTTTGCTTAACAATTTTTTGTCTATCAAAACTATGTACTTTATCTGACGCTTGGCACCTGTGAAACCATTAGTATTATTATTTTTAATAATACTAATTGTTGAATTTCTATTTCAAATTTGTACAGGATTGAGAAGATTTGATTTTGAATTTTTAATACTTTCCGATTAATTAATTAAGTTCAAATATATTTGACAAACATGAGTTCAACTTTAACACAACCGAAATTTGACGCAAGGTAAAATTATTATAAACAAATAAAATGATCAAAATAAGAAGGGAGAGTCAAGCAGCATGATAAAAAGGATATTAGGGTTGATTTAAATAAAAAAAAAAAATGTTTTCATTGTTAACCTTACCCAAGAAAATAAGGTCCCATACATAAATAGATGGTCAAAGAAAATTTCTAATTTATATATATATATTGCCATTTTATACACATAGACATAAAAAAGGATTTTTTTGATAAGTTGGCAACACTGCTGTTCGGATATTTGGCGCGAACGATACCTAGAACGTGTTTGAACGCTGTGTTAGCCAATAAATCTAAACATTTGTGGTCAACAAAGAGATATAATAAGGTAAGTTTAGCCTATAAAATACTGCATGCCTAGTAGAGTGTGTTGCTAAGATTTAGAGCTCTTATATGCATTGTAATCGTAAGCTGAATTTTTGTGTGGTTATGTAGTTATGTTTGGAGAGTCGGATAATGTTTTTGCTATGTTGTCAAGTTTAAAATGTTAGAAATAATTGGCAATGGCAAACTCACCCCGCACTTTTTTTCAGCCATGCCAAGGGAATTAAAAGAACACTTGGGTCTCGGCGATACATGGACTACAGCCCTGAAGATCTTGCTAGGGCCGTCCAGGCAGTCAAAAGGGGTGTTATGAATAGCACGGAAGCAGGTAATTTTTTTGGTATACCAAGACGAACCATAGTAAATAAAGTTCAGAAAAAACATATGAACAAATCGGGTGGTCAAACAAGTTTATCTGAAGCAATGGAGAGAACATTGACTGATGTATTAATTGCCGCAGCAGAATACGGCAGCCCGCTGACAATGTACGACTTGCGCATGGTTGTAAAATCCTATTTGGATATGGAAGGCATGTCTATAAGCAAATTTAAAAGTAATATTCCTAGTAAGGAATGGTGCCTGGCTTTCATTAAAAGGAACAAACAGCGGCTGACAAATAGGACGTGCCAGAATATTAAGAGAAATAGAGCCGAAAAAACAGAAGAAGAAATAAATAATTATTTTAAAAATTTACAACAACATATTATGGATATTCCACCTGACCAAATACTCAACTACGATGAGACAAATGTTACGGACGATCCGGGTGAGGTTAAATGTATTTTTCACAGAGGTACAAAATATCCAGAAAGGATCATGAACTCAACCAAAAGCTCTATATCAATCATGTTTGCTGCTACTGCCTCAGGCAAAGTGCTGCCACCGTATGTTGTCTACAAGGCAGAAAGATTGTACGGTCAATGGTGCATAGGCGGCCCACAAGGATGCAGGTTCAATCGCACAAAGTCGGGCTGGTTTGATCAATTTTGTTTTCAAGACTGGTTTGAGAAAATAGTAATTCCTTGGGCAAAAACCTATGAAGGTCCAAAGCTGGTTATTGGTGACAATTTGTCGTCTCATCTAAATGTAGCTGTTTTAAGGATCTGTCAACAATATAACTTACGATTTACTTTCCTTCCCCCAAACTCCACTCACCTGACACAACCACTTGATGTGGGATATTTTCGTTCATTAAAGGCAACTTGGCGAAGTATATTAACAAATTATAAATTAAAAAATCCCCGGGATAAAGCACTTAACAAGTCCACCTTTCCAAGCCTACTGAAAAAACTTATGGATAAAATGGAGATTAATAATACGGAAATAATTAAAAATGCTTTTAGAGCCGCTGGAATTTACCCCTTGGATAAAAGTCAAGTCCTCAAAAGGATGCCGAAAAAACGTGTAGAGCAGAGAATAAGTGGATCAATAGATCAAGCGTTATTGCAGTACTTAGAGGAGAAGAGGCGTCCAAATACTGATTCTCAGCCAAAAAGGAAGAAGATGATCAATATTGAGCCTGGTCGGTCGGTTTCTCTAGACGATATCGATAGAATGTCAGCTGGTCCTAGTAACGTCAAAAAATCGAAAGAAAACCACAATACTGACGAGCTAACAACTACAACTGTAGAAGAAAATGGCAAGGACACGCCAAGTATTAGCAGCGATGAAAAGGAATATCCGAAGCCAATGGATGATGTTACACTTGAAAGTGATGAAAGCAACAACGAAAATGGGATAGATACAAAAATACACAACAATGATTTTCTGATCGTTAAATTTTCGACAAAAAAAACAACGAAATATTATATAGGAACTGTTTTGCAACAGAGTGACGAAGGCGAAGATTTCTTGACAGTTAAGTTTTTAAGAAAAAAAACTGATAACAAATTTGTTTTTCCACTGGTAGATGATATAAGTGATATTCATAGGAGTGAAGTTATGTTAGTATTACCAAAACCAACGTGCCCTTCCTCTTCAAGGAACATTTTCACATTTGATTCAAATATAATAAATGACTTTAATCTAATGTAGAGGTAGATAAAGCACAATGTTTTCATTACTTAAAATAATAAAAATTAGTTTATTTTATTTTTTAAACACAATTTTTGAGTTTATTTTTGTTTAACTGTTGCCAAATTTGGTTCAAAACTTTGTTTTGTTATTGACAATCAATATTTTCTTGTAAAAAGAATCGTATTTAATGTCAAATAAAAATTTTGAAAAATTTTGTGTTTTTTATAATTTTAGGTATATATTTTTTGACCTGACCCATATCCAGTTGTTAGAATACCATACAATAGGTTTAAAAAGCATCGGCAAAGTCACCCCAAAATAAAGGTGAGATTGCCAAATGTTTAAAAATAAAAAAAAATTAATTGCAATTGGTTTATATTATTGTACTTTAGAATAGTTATTTCTTAAGTACCAAAATTTCACATACTTCAGCGAGAAGGCATAACTAAATTTATGAAAACTTTTATGGTAAAAAAATATGAAATATTTGGAAAAGTCACCCCACTTTACGGTATATATATATATATATATATATATATATATATATATATATATATATATATATATATATAAAGAGGAGGGTAATCTTGACCAGTTAAACAACAAAACAATTAATGTTATTGGGGTATCGGTCCTAATGAGAGCTGGGATTTAAATTGCTTTTTTAGTAGCTACGCCGAGCTTTCGGTAATCTTTGCTACCTTTTTCAGTACTACACTATGAAGAGAAGAAATATTTTTTAGCTTTTATGCACATTATTCATAAGAGAAAAACTTGTACTCACTGCTATGCAACTAAAATGCGATAACTTCTTGTGAAAAACATGCACATTATACGTTCTAATATACTGGCTGAAATTCTTGTTTTCGAAGCTATATTTATGTATTGGCACGTGTAGGCAAGTATTTAGTTTTTTAACCCTATGTGGGGAATATTATAGTTTGTTTTTCATCCTAATTGGGACTTAAATATATCCATTCTATTGCTATGCTGTTATTAATAATATATGAGAAGTTAATATTAAAAAACTAATTAAGATCTATGTGGTCTAAAACTACTAAACTTTATTGAAATCTCGGTTTTTTGCCAACCAAAAAATATTGAATTGTGGAGACTGGTTATCGATTGGCGTATGGGTTTGATAACATACAAAACGAAGCCTACAAGGAAACGGTTAAGCTATCTAAATTACTATTACTATTTATAGATATTATAGAAGATTTATAGAATAGATAAATAGAACTAAGATAGTTTATGTCAGTTTTTTTATTCAAAGAACTAGGTTTTAAATACTACCACCTCTAGAAAGAGTATCTTGTTATAATTGGCCTCTTTACGTAATATTTTTATTTCATTATAATTAAATAAGTACCCTGATTGGTTAGTGTGTTCTGAAAGAGCACAAGTATTTTTGCTTAACCAATGATCGCTTTTCTGTGAAGTTATCTTGTCTTTTAAGACTCTGAATATTTGCTCTATATATACAGCTTCACATTCGTAACATATATATAATATTTGGTGTCTTTTGTATTTCATCCCTGTTTTTTAACTTACTAAAAATATTATTTATTATTTAGTTATGCTTAAAGCCAATTTTTATAGAAGGATCAAACTTAAATGGTTATTTTGGTTGAAATTTCTTTTATAGAAGATAAAGAATAATAGCAACTTTTGAGATTTAAATGCACTGATGTTAGATATTATTCCATTACTTCTCTCTGCAGCAGTACCCCTTGGAGCTATAATATATATTAGTTCTTTTTATAATTCTTCAGGCTGTGAATTCTTTAACAGAATATGATAACATTTTTTTAGGCCATGATGTAATAAACTGGGGTGAGACGTTCTTTCAATCCGTGTTCTTAGAGCTAATACCAAGTTGATTTTGATTTTTTCGGGTGACTGGATTGAAAATTTAAGTATCTATCAGAACTTGTTGGTTTTATATAGCAATCAAGTATAATATGGTTTTTTTCATTCCCAAGTAGTTTCCAAAAAAGGAACACTGTTGTTAGTTTCCTTCTCGACTTTAAATTGTATGTATTGGTTATAGCTATTAAACACCTGTAAAAACTACTCTACCCCCATCTACGGGCATAGAAGTGATTAAATCATCGACGTATTTTTTATAAACAGTAATTGAAAAGGGATGCAGTTATCCATGAGATTATATCATAAGGGTGCCTAGAATTTGCTTATATTTTTGGTTAAACTTGCAATAAGTACTATCAAAAATTAATTATAAAATTTCTAAAAAGTTGTTTAAGCTAAAATAAGATAAGATATTGGTAAGGTAATTGAATCCCAATTTTTTGTAATACTTTTTTTGCTAACGTGTAGGGGATGTTGCGAAAAAGCGAAATGACTTCTATAATAGGCTTATTAAAACATAATTGTGTGCAATTTGTTTGTCATTTATAAAATCAAAACATTGAAAAGAATCTGTGACATAGTATTCATTCTTTTTGTTATATGTATTAGTTAATATATCTGTAAGGATCGTAATATCGTCTAAGTTACTATTTTTCTTTAATTTATATAAAAGAAATTTCAACCAAAATAACCAAGTTGTTTAAGTTTGATCCATCTATAAAAACTGCCTTTAAGCACATCAAAATAGTAGGTAACATTTTTGGTAAGTTAAAAGACAGGGTTGAAATACAAGACATCAAATATTGTATATAGTATTCCTTGTTCTGAATGTGACGGTGTAAATATAGCGCAAACCTCCAGAGTCTTAAAACACAGAATAACTTCACCTAAAAGCGACGGTACGTTAAGGAAAAGTACTTGGCCTCTTTTAGAACACACTATCCAATCAGGGCACTTATTTAATTATAATGAAACCAAAATATCATGTAAGGAGGCCCATCAAAATGCGTTAAATCAAATTTTGTTAATTTTTTTGGTTTAACTCATGCCAAACTTACTAAAGTATCATTTCGTAATTCATGATATTGAAATGTATATCCAGTAAGATTTAAAAATTTCCTCGCGCTCCAGAGGGAGAGATTCACCCCAAAAATGTTTAATTAAAGAGGGTGTCGAGTTGCACCTCTTTTGAAATGTCTTTCGATTCTGTGTACAAAGACACCTAGTTCACGCCGTAACACTTTATTTACAAAACTTAAAATGGAAAATGTATTCAATATAAAAACTGCCCAATAAATAAATTCAATAAATCAAATTTTTTCTAGTAATTTTCTCGTTCGTACTTGGATGTAAAATGGATTGTTTTGCTTATCTACCTAATGTAAACTACAGAAATAGATAAAAAACTACAAAAGTCGTACTCTCTATTAGCCAGTTAACCCAAGAGGTAGTAAAATGGCGACAGTTAATGTATTTCTTCATTTACTATTCATTTACGCGGTTAGTACTTTAGTTATTTTACAGCGGGCGTGCATAGAAATGGTTTACCCAAAAGACGAAAGAGTGGAGTTGATTTCAATCTTCTTGGCAAATCATGAATCTGAATACAGATCCGCAGAGATTTTTAGTCATTGGTATCCTGATAAACATGTCCATGCGAAATATTTCCTGGAACTGGTGCATAAATTTAGAGTAACTGGATCGGTAGGGAATAAACAGCGACATATTGCGAATCCAGTGGTCAATGAAGCGGAAGTAGCTGTTCTTGGTCACGTCACTCAAGATGCAACATTAAGTACGAGAATGTTGGCCACTGTGTGAGGTGTTAATCGAACTAAAACGAATTAAAAAAAAACATAAATTCCATCCGTACAAAATACGATTAGTACAAGAACTTAACGAAGGTGACTTTGACAGGCGTCTGCAATTCTGCGAGATCGTGAGCGAACGAGCAAATCAGGACCCATAATTCATATTTAATGTCTGTTTTTCCGACAAATGCTCATTTTTCGTCAATGACATTGTGAACCGTCGGAGCTAAAATAATGGAAAACGATGGATGCAATGCACAAAATGAAATGTCTGCAACAGGATGGCGCTCCAGCGCATTATGCGCGACCTGTACGGGAATATTTAGACCAAACATTTCTGGGAAAGTAAATTGGCAAAAGGGGTGCTATTGTGTGGCCACCAAGATATCCAGATTTGAATCAATTGGATTTTTTTTATGGGGACACTAAAAATCAAAAATATATGTCACTAATCCAACAAGCTTTTAAGGTCTAAGTGAGCGAATAGCAAATCATAACACCACAAAATATGAGAAATCGCTTCGAACAGAACCTGTATCACTGCAAGGAAGTTAATGGTCAACAGTTTCAATATTTACCTGTCTAATAATGTGTAAAATATCATTACCATTTCAATTTTGTAAATAGTATCTACACATAAATCAAATCATTTTCATTTTAGGTACAGTAAATCATGTCATAAACTCAGTATCTGTGTATTGTGTAAAGAGAATAGACCAAATTGTTATTTGATAACTTTATTGCTATCAATTCTAGTGTCTTTTGAACTAAAATAAAACATTTAAAAATTTATATTTCTGAAATTTTGATGCCCCGCCATTTTTTTTTTGAACCTAGCGGTGACTTAAAACTTTGAGAATGACAGACAGATGAAAAGACCTTTCAGATAAGGTATCATTTGACCTCCCTTTCCATTTAAGATTAAGGGCGCGAATCTCACCGTGCCCGAGGGGTTGGAAATAGGGGTTTTCGTATACACCTAAAGAGGTCCCCCTCAAAAACAAAATCGTCGTGTCCTCGTTTCATTTTCGATGGACCACCCTGTGTAACTAGGCTAAGGATATGTTTCAGAATCATTGAAAGCAATTTTACTTAGTCTCTATTAATTATATTTTTCTACTGACTATTAATAAATAATAAAATACTGTTCATAATGCTGTATGTCTTAATATCGAATACTGTAAGGAAGAAGAAGAAATAAGTAAACATTCAAGTGAAATAAACATTATTCTTGCAAAAATTTTTATTTAATTTGCGAAAATAACATGGAAAAAACACATTAGACATTATATTAAACGGGAAACACATAAACCAACAGCTTGGGTTTTTAAAAGGCTGCAATTCTATAATAATTTTTAGGTCATACGTTTCATGTGTTAGGCCGACTAAAAATAAAAGAAAACGTTTTTATATTTCAAAATATTTTAAATTTTTATAGCCATAAATAACAATCACAATTATTCAAATCGAAAGATGTACCATTTTATAAAATGAGGGCTGGAACTCTATAACAATATTAAGAAAGAGAATGCCAAAAATAGGGAATTTTGCCATAGTATCTGCGTATGAAATAAAGACAAAATATTGAAAAAGTTTTTAAAACATAAAAAAACCTTCTGTAGCAAATATTTTTCTAGTTATAGCAATAAAAAAACCGCGCGGGTGTACTTGTCGGAGACGCTATAAAAAGGCATTCTGCACCGCGTCGCTGGTAGCGCGGTTGGTATGTTTCGGGTTGGTTTTGACGTCATTCTTGGTTAAGTAGAGTAGAGGTATGAAGGACTTTGCAAATTATGTTTAAATAATTTAGTACTTTAGTCGAACATACTTATCACATTTTATATGAAATATTATTATCTTTTCTTAAATATGTTTTATCGTATTATAGATTATATAACAATTAATAATAAAAAGTTATATAGCAAAAAGACATGAATTACAATACATTGAACGTACATTTTAAATTTTTAAATTAAAAGGGTTCAAATTCCAAATCCGATGAATTGTCTTCATTTTCCGGTCTGTTACTACATATTGTATATTTACATTCACTGCAACATTCTAATCCTTGTGCGAGGCATGTGCATCTATTATTGTTGCAACTTTTGTCGGAACATCGGATTGACAATGCTTTTCTTACTTCATCGGGCACTGGATCTTACACTGTTAATATGGGGCTCCAAGAACTTTCAAGTTTCCAACCATACTCACCAGGATCTTCCAAAACAGTTTCCTTTACATGTGAATTATACCATATTTTTAATTGATATATACACCTAAAAAAAATTATCATCCTTATTTTAAAAGAAAATTTATCATAGTTTGTTACTATAAGTACCTTTTTAAATGCTGCTTGAAAGCATCATCTGTAGGAGGCAATACTGATGCAGACCGATTTGGCTCTTTTGTTAAATTGACTCATTAAGAGTTCTAATGCTCTTATTTTTATTTTTATATAGATATAATACATAGGACTGGCTTGATCTTCCGGTAAAAATGGAAAATTTTCGAGGCCGCTTAAATTGTTAATATTTTTGTATAAAATGTCAAACGCTGTTTTTTTACCTATTTTATATATTGCACAAGTGGTGTCACATCCAGTTAAACAATGAATAGTTAATAATTTTTTACAAATTTCTTCTTCCAAATTAGTGACAATATTGTTTATAGATAAAAAATATTTGTTTCTGCTTTGTCCAAACTGAAGGAAAACATTACATTTTGACATTTCTGGCGTTACAGAATAATAATAAATAAGTAAAAGTAAAACATCAGTGTCAACTGATTTTACAAGAATAGTATTACATAAATTCAATTCTACCAAAACATGAAGTATTATTCTTGTATCAGCTTACTCTTGGTTGCTACTTAAATAATCAATTTTACGGTACTTTGCTTTTAGTAACTAGGTAACAAAGTTCTGAATTTTCAAAACCTCCTGCTGTTATGACAGTTTCGTCATGATTGAGCAAATTTGCCATTTCGTTTAAAAAATAGTTAGTCAGAAATATTAATAATGATTGTTTGTTTGATGACGACCGAATAAATTCTCTGAATTTTGGCACTTTTCTGGCAACGCTATCTTGCCTTTTTTCCGCGGCACTTACTATGGTTTTTAGGCCTTGTATTGTGGGATTTTTTCCACAAATTAAACACTCCATAACTAAACAACGTACACTTATACTACCAAATTATAAAATTATTTAAACAAAATTTATCAAGTTTCAAAGGAATCGCAATTATTAAATAACATGCCTGAACAGGGATACAATGCCGTCAAAACAAACCGACTAGCAGAGCGCGGGGAGGTGCGATTTATCGCGCGCGAGGGATATTTGTAAATTTAATCCCGGATAACTAGAAAAATAATGTTAATAAGCTTGAATTATGTTTTAAAAACTTTTTTAATATTTTTTCTCTATTTCATACGCAGATACTGTGGTAAAATTCCTACAAATAAAAAAGTTTCTCGCTTACCGAAAATCATAATGCCATAAAAGTAATGTTCGAAGTTTAATCGATTTTTTAATTTAAAAAACACGCACCATTAGACTTATATTATTACAGTTATCACCGCCTATATGTCCTCAATCGATTGTAAAAAAAAATTAAATAAGTTGATTAGTTTTGAAGTAATTGCGTGATGTGTGTAAAAAAACATGAATATACAATTTTGAAAATTTTCTGACATTTTCTAAAATAAAAAAAGTCCGACCCCACAAAAGAGGTCGTAATTAGTCATTTCATATCCCCAAAGCTTTAACTGATCATATCGTAAAGGTTTTATATGGTTATACCTCAAAAAAATTTTTTTCGAGAAGGAAGCGACTTTATTCCGTGTTTTTACTCCACTATAGTTTAAAGCAAAGAAAGATAGATAAAAGTTATTATTTAGTACAAAATAAGTATATTCGGATGTGAAGTGAAATGTCAACTATTCTAAAATAATTTAGTGGTTAGTTCTTTTTTAGGCATGAAAGAGCTTTTACTGTTACATGTTGCATGCATAATATATTATAGAAAAGATATTAGAAATTCATGATAAAATTTTAGCTCTAATAAAATCGGAAAGTAGCTGCTGCAGTATTTAACCATTAATAACAATATGCAAGGTAAAATGGAAGGGTTTTTATTTTAAAAAATACAGATAATTTAGAGTAAAAAAAACTTTTATAGCAGGGGGCTACTCATAGGGTTGCGAGACGTCGGGGATTGTTTCGGAATGTCCGCTTGTCCCGTACACCGTAATTTAAGTGCCTTGTCCAAGGAATACAAAATTGTATGTTATTTTTGCCCTTTTCAGTAATAATAATCAATATTCACTTTTTTGTTTTAATTGAAATATTTGTATTTGTAGTAAATTTCGCACTTTTTCTTTAATAATTGGCCGTGATCCCTTTCTCTAATATTGGTCGTTATCCCTTTCAGAACTTCCATCCCAAGGAACAATGATTTAAGACATTCTTTAAAGCTCAAAAGCATTTACGAGACTTCTGGAACATGTACTAAATATTGATGCATTTTATTCAGCGTTTGAAACAAGGCTGTATGTTCCTACATTTAATGTTTACTTACTAAGTAAATTCTCCAAGCTTGATCTAACTGTAGTAATATCCCTATTATTTTCTATCGGTACTACATCAAATGTTTGGCAGTTATTTATAAAGTTAATGGCTTTTGGAGAAACAGAATATTTTTGTTCTCGGTCACACAAAATTGTAGAGATTCAATTGGCTTTTGCACAATTACAGCTACAAATAAAGATAAATATTTAAATGGTCCCTGGTTGGGAAAACAATAATATAGAGCAAACAGTTTGTGCTGGTTATGTAACCTCTCTTAACAGTTGTGGAACACGAAATAATTAATTTTACTTACCAGATGAATCCAACAAGCTTGAATTTATATTCTGCCAATGTTCCTCATATTTCACTTTTAATTGATCCAAATCTAATATTTTATCTGCTCTAGATATAGTTATGTATTTAGAGATCGATTTAAAGGTACTTTTGGTAACTAATAAACATAGTAACAAGTAATTATTAACAAAAAAAGTATGGACAAGGCTTATCTTTAGACGCTCAGAAAACACCTTTTTATTATTATATTATAGCTACAAGTATCATATTTAATTTATTAAAAGTCAAATGTAAGATGTCTATAATAAATCTGTTCACATTTAAAAAAGATTGCTACTAATATATGTCGTGTCCTATATTATATCAAAATCATAAATCTAAATCTGCCAACCCCAAAATATAACATACATCACGCCGAAATAACCAAACGACCATGCACAAAACCCGTCACAACTATTCACACAAAACAGGCCAGAAAAGTGTAAAGAATTAATGAGTTACGGCTACGGCCAACTTTGACGTCTCTCAGCGAGTTGTTTAAAGTGTCACCGGGACATGATAAATTGGACATATCGCAGCTGTCAGCCGGGTTATTAGGACCCTGAAATAGCTTAACGCTCGGGTCGCGTCCGGTTGTCGTTAACATGAGAGGCTGCCACACAGAAAGAGAGTTAGAAAACGAAATAATCATCTTTTCGAGTGACGTGATGGCTTTTTCATGTGTCACGGCGTATTTTCGTTGACTTTTACGTAAATTTGAAGTGAAAGTTGGGAAATATAAGCCTGTAAATTGTTGCTTTTTGTAGTTTAATTTTGCTGCCTATCAGTCATATTATTGTTTCTATATTTTTATTTGTGTGCTTGGTATTTTAGCGTATGATATAATCATAGCCCATATAGGCTGTCATGATACAATTAATTAACATAGTAGTTATAAATATTTTAGAAAAAAATAAAACAAAGGACTTGTTCGTTTGATTTTCCTGATTAAAATTCTAGTCCCGATCCCGAGAAACAGATATTGTGTTTAAGACGCTAACTAGAAAAAGAGCAGTATTAATTCGAAATAAAATTTGTCTTTACCTTGCCTTTTTTCTTACTTGAACAACTCTAAAATGACAAAATGGCTCCAAAAGCTTACGCACCGATATTTTAAGTACAGAATAATGATCGATCACATTTAAGACACCAAGGAAGAAATTATGTGATAATCCGACCTAAAACCTTGTTGATTCGTTTACGTCATCGCACTACAACACCTATTTTTTGAAGCATTTCGGCCCTTAATAGTTTAGTACTACAAACTATTACACAGTTCATATGACTTTTTCTAGCAGTAGTTTTGAAAATTCACACTTGAACGAAATAATTTTAAGACAACAAAGAAATAAACCTTTTAGGTTTCGTATGGGCCTAGGGGATTTCGAGGGATTTGCCTTTCTCTTTATGTTAAATCTGTATGCCAAATTTTAGTATTATTACAAGTTTCGGGAAACGTTATAGTATTGCACGATCTGTAAATGGGACTTGAATTTGGAAATTTTTCTTGGCTAAACATTTTTTTGTTAGGGTAAATCATATCAACCATGTAGTACTATTCGGAACTGGCAAAGGAAAGTAATCAAACCACTTTAAAAAGCATCAAAAATACATTTTAATACTGTGAAGTAATGGGGTCATTCAAGTTTAAGAAAAATTGAGTTACCACTAAAATGATTTTTTGGCACCTGAACTCAGATTGATCAAAACAATAAAAAATAGGACTAGTGTTGGCAAATGTCTGATTATTTATAAATTGGTCACTCATGACACTAATGGCTCGATCACTTATGGTCATTTAAACGGTAACTTTTAAAAACTTTCAAATGTGTCGAAAAGATGCTTTTATCTTAAACATTCGATTCATACTAAATTAAGTTGATGTCTTAAAAAAAAGGGATTTAATGCTTTTTTATTCAGCCATTCATTCACAGTCATTTATAAATCGGCCACTTATAAAGATAAATGGTCAGTGCCAATATTTTCCAAAATCGGTCACTTATAGGTTAAAAGTCGTTTCAAAAATTCATTCCCTTTGAAAAATGACCAGACTGACCTAACATTGACAAAAAAATTAAAATTGGTTTTCATGAAAGCCCCTTTAAAATGGGATCTGCGTTAAATATGTTAAACAAATACTGGTTTCCTCTTTGCTACTATCAATATGAGAAAACCTACAGCGTAAAGGTAACTCGGAACCATGATCCTCGGTCGCTCAACCCATGGCCCCCACCGCGCCTTTAAGCTGTCAACAGCCGCGGAGTTCACCTAGCGAACAGCACGGGTGTATTAACTTACTTTTCAAATTTATCCGAACCTCATTGGATTAACCGGTGTGTGGCTTTTTACGTAAATATATTTATTTTACACTTTCCTCAGAGATATAAACGTAATACGACTCAGAACCTATCGAAAGTCGATGACATAATGCCCAGAGTTGCTAGTCCGCGACGCTCAGCATCCATTGCTGGCTGGTTAAATTAGTTTACAGACTGGGTTTACGTTATTATTCGGCAGTCTTATATGTCCCTCTAAGCATACTGTTTATATTGTATTTTTAAATATGTAGATCTAAATCACATTTCTTGCAACACTGAACTAAGTATTATTGCAAGTGTTCTAATGAAACGGCGACACGAGTAATTGATTGAAGTTATTTGTACCTAAATAAGTTTTAACCAGTCATCTGGAAGCTTACGCAACACGAAGTATATGCAACAAAAACGAAACAGTGGCATTTTCGGGCAATACATTTTTCAGCAAGTAGCGTAAGTAATGAGGCTAATTTTCTTACCTCAAGCATTTTTATTGCTTTGAATTGAGTAACGTTGAAAATATGGTGGCTTCATCGAGTGTACAGACTCATTTAATTTTGAAAATTCTTAGGCTTTAAAAACTAGACTCAAGAACCTGCTTATTTTATTAAATTGCAAATGAATGAACAAGAACTTTTACGTGTCAGTTGAGTAAGTGTCGAAAAAAATCTTGCCGTACGTTCCGTAATAGTTCAAGGGTAACTGAGAGACACTCATTTACAATTCTTTACTGCAAAGTTGGTTGAGTCACATACACTTTTTCTTTTTAATTGACTCCATGGAAAAAAAATCAAGAAGTGATAAATTTGTCAATCATGGGGGCCATTCAATGGCAGTTCTTTTTCTAATCCATCAATCTGGAAACGTCTGATCCAAATATTGTCAAACGAATAATGCATAATCAGGTGGGCACCATCCTGTTGGAATATTAACATATGCTCAATGTATCGGTCATTCTGATTTTCAGTTATAGCTGTTAATGCTGAAACAATGGTTTCTTGTAATAGGTGTTAGTATATTTCACCTTTTATATTCCTAGATAAGAAAAAAGTAGATAAAAGACACCGGCCCAGATATTTAATTTTTTTGGGTGTTTTGTGTGTATCTCTTCCACAGATTAAAATAACTTTTTTTGACACAAAATTGCTTCATCCTCTTTTTTTAACGGTAGCATGGTAAGCAAAGCAAATTCTCTGTACTTTTACAATACCTGCTGGCAAATTTATGCTTTAATAGACCTCGATTAATTTGTAATAAAGTACCTACTTTCAATTGGCTTTTAATCTGTAAATGCACAAATCTCAAAAACTACTACATCATACTAGGTATCATTGTAAAGATATTCGAAAGACCGTTTCAACGACACACCACACGACCCCCCTTTCCTTTTAATATTTTAAGGGTGGTGTCACCCCCTGCTATAGGGCTGCAGGTATGAAGGTGACCTGTGATTAATAAGTGTCCCGAAACCAAAATCGACGGTTCAGAGAGTTTTTGCAATAAAATTAATGAATTTCCCGAAAATGCCTCTGTTTCGTTTTTTTGCACCACCCCGTATATTTATTTAATTAGGAACTGTTACCAGGTGTTGAATGTTATCGAATTATAATATCTGTGTAATTTTAGTAAACAAAAAAACTTTAGCTTTAGCAAAAAAATTAATTCTTCGTAAAAAGTGTTGCTTATAAAAAAAACAATATGTTTGGTTATATAAAAATTCCCATATAATATAGAAATAAAGAGCGAAAACCGATGAGTTAAAATCATTTAAAGTTTTTTGGTATGATGTAGAGTTTTTGGGTAATTTAATGCATTAATTTTACATATTTATAACTAATTTTCTCGAAAACTACATCCATTAAAAAAGATTAAAAAGCTTTCTGACTTGTATTTGCACACTCTTTAATTTAGCTTTTTCAAAAATTTGAATTTCAGCTGTTTTTGTTTGCAAACATTTATTTTTGTTTTTATTTCGTACCCTTTACATGCAATCATATATATTTTTTGATCAATCATGTTTCTAAAATAAGCAAATTTTTTTATAAAAAATAATTTTTTTTACTAGAGTCAAGTAGTAGTAATAGTAGTAGTTAGGGGGAGGTCTAGAGACCTGACTGGTAGGCCTATAAGGCCCTTTCAGTCTACCCCAGCTCCTCCCTCAACCACCACCCGCCACCAGGTGTACATCCTTGAATCTGCCTGTCCTTACTATGTAAGTCTGTATATCCTTCCATGCAAGATCCTTAACTTCGTGCCTATGCAAGACCGTAGTGCCGAAAATATCTCGTCGCAGACTCGCTCGCGCTTCACATCTGCACAGGAAGTGAAGCGGAGTTTCCCCCTCTTCCTGACACTCCGTGCAGATGGAATCTTCCTCAATGCCTAACATAAAGAGGTGTCTCCTCAATCGACAGTGCCCCGTTATTCCTACGATGGAATTTAGAGCTTTCTTGTCTCGGGCTAGTAACCACTCTCTTCGGCCCTTATCGGGCTTCACAATGAAGTCTTTAGCTTGCCTCCCGATCCCGGACTGGCCCCATTCACGTTGAAGTTCATGTTGTGCCCATTCGTCGAGTGCTGCCCTTATCTGCTGCCTAGTGATGCCTAAAGCTGGTTCTTGTCCTACATACGAGCTGGTGGCGTTGAGTCTAGCAAACTCATCTGCCCTCTCGTTGCCCTTAATCCCACAGTGTCCTGGCACCCAAACCAACTTCACTCTTTTACGTCGCGCCAACTGCTCTAGCCTGTCACCGCATTCCTGAACCAAAACTGATCCCGCCGTGTGTTGCTTGACTGTCTGAGCATATGACAATCTCTCCCTCTGCCCCCTCTATGACTTCCTTCGTCGTTATTGCCATTAGAATGGCATATACCTCAGCCTGAAACACTGGTGAAAACTTCCTCAAAGGGAAGCTGGACCCGGTTTGTGTAGCCTCGATATAAACTCCAGCACCAGAGAATTGCAACTGTATCATACGTGAACCATCCGTATAGCAAACAATTGCCTCTCTGGAGAACTCCAGCCTGTTTCTCACCCAGTCCTCTCTTTTGAGGATTGACATACTATAACCCTTATGCCTTCTTAGTCTGCCTGAGGGTCATGCTACTGTGTAGGTAGATAAAGGGATCTCTTTTTCCACAATGTGGGACATCCTTGCATGAGCCACAACCTCACCTTTGGTATGCCAAGCTCCTGCGTCTCCCATTCGCAAGTGCGCTGCCATAGCCTCTTTCTTAATGAAAGTCGACAATGATGGCAGCCCTAGCAAGACATTCAATGCTGCTGACGGCGTCACCCTCATTGCTCCAGTTATCGCTAGGCTAGCCAGTCTCTGGACTTTTGCAAGACTGGAACGAATGGTTTTCCTCTCGACCGAGGGCCACCATACTATTGAGCCGTATGATATCCTGGGTCTTATGACTGCTTGGTACAGCCAGTGCATGACCCTAGGACTTAGCCCCCAGGTTGTGCCTACCGCTCTACGGAGCTGCCAGAAGGTGGCTATTGGCTTCCTTATCTGCCTATCGACATGAGTATTCCAGCTCAGCTTTGCATCTACTGTGACCCCCAGGTATGTAACCTCTTTTGCCAAGGTCAGTTGTTGACCATACAATCTTGGGGGTCGAAAATCTCCTAAATTCCTTCTCCTTGTAAAGAGGATCATCTCAGTCTGCCGCGGATGAACCGTGAGACCTACCTCACTACACCATGCCCCCAATATATTACAGGCCATCTGCATTCTCTCGCAGATGATGCCCAAATACTTGCCTGATATTAGAATGGATTGCATCATCCGCATAAGCTCGTGCATAGAAGCCGGCCTCCACGAGTCTGTTGAGCAGACCGTCCATGGCTAGACACCATAGGTGCGGGGAGAGATAGCTGCCTTGAGGGCATCCGCCTCGCACCCCGATGTCTATCTGGTACCCGCCCTGACTCGCTTGGACGCTGCGCTCTTGCAGTGCACTTCTAACCCAACGCACCAGATTCGTTTTAACGCTCCTGGCTGCGAGCAAGTCGCAGATGACGTTTGTCCGTGCTCTATCAAACGCTCCTTTGCGCCATACTCTGGAGAGCCGACTCCGTTGATCGCCCTCCCCTATATGCATGCTGATTAGCATGAATCGGTGAGACTGCTAGTGCTCCCTCCATTAGATGCCTGTCATTGATGTTTTCCAATGCTTTCATTAGGAAGGAAGTTAGGTTTATCGGTCTAAAAGATTTGGCGGTCGTATAGACCTCTCTTCCCGGTTTCGGAATGAATTTGACTCTAGCTGACCGCCATACCTCTGGTACGTACCCAAGGGCGATACTTGCCCTGTAGAGTTCCTTAATGAAAGGCCTCAATATGTTGAGGCCCCTTTGCAATAGGGCCGGGAAGATGTTATCCGGCCCTGCCTCCTTGTAAGGGCTGAATTCATTGATGGCCCAGGTGATGCTATCATCAGTGATTACTGTAGTTGCCATATTCCATTTAGGTGCCATCTGCTCTACGCAAGGAGCCTACCATACCTCGATTATCATCGCAGAGGATTCTTGAAAGCCTCGATGCCTCAGGCAAAGACTCAATTTCCTCACAGAAACCTCTCCATGCCTTCCTCTTGTTTCTCCTTAGTTTCCTCTTAAAGTCTTTCCTTGCTTCCTTGTACTCATTCCACGTTGCGTCGGGTTGTCCTTCCTCTTTTAAGGCGCTCCTGAGTCTCATTCGCGCTGTATCCCTTAGTTTGGCGAGTTTTACGCTCCACCATTTGACTCTACGCGTTTGAACTCCCAGGAGGGGACAAGACTGCTCGACTAGAGTCAATAAGAAAGGAGTTTTTCCGTTTGTTACACAAAGTTACGCATCCTGTATAATTCCAAAACATAATACTTCCAGATTTCTAGCTTGCGTTGTTCTTAAGTCGGTTTAAATATGAATGCCTTTATTAGAGACTCTTTAAATACTAGCTTTGTTTAGCTCTTGATTATTTTGTGATAGTAAGTTTTTTCCTTTGAAAATGCGGTGATATTTTTATTGGTTGTACAAGAAAATAGTTCACAAGCAAAATGGATAGTTACCAGCCTATAGAGCAAGGCCGGCTTCCTCAAAGACTACAGTACATGTGAACACCTGCTTAAAATAAGAGTACTTTTAGAAAAAGTAGTTGAATATTATCTAGATGTTTGCTTGTCTTTTATAGACTTCGAAAAATCCTTCGACTCCCTGGAATATTAGGCTATTGCAAACTTTCTTAACAATTCTAAAATAGACCATAGATATACACAACCCCATGACACAATTGAACCTATCAAAATATAAAGGATGATACTTTATCACCAAAGTTATTCACATTTGCTCTGGTAGATATGTTTAAGAACTTGCCATGGGTACCGGTAAATAGCAGAAAATTAAACCATTTGAGTTATGCTGATGATATTGTAATAATCGGCAACAACGTCGAAGATCTTTAAACAATGACACAGAGGTAAAAGGAGAGTAATCAGAAATTGGCCTTAAAATTAATATACAGAAAACCAAAACAATATGTAAAGAAAACCCTCACATAATAATCTTTCAACAAAAAACATTTGAAAACGTTGGAAGCTATATTTACCTAGGACATATGTTAACTCTTGGCCGTGAAAATCAAACAATAGAAGTCAGTAGACGAAGAAGATTTGACATAAACCTCTTTTGGTAAGCTGAGCGAAACTCTAAAGAATCCAAACATTCCCTTGAGATTACTGTATGTTATCCCAGTCCTTACATACGGCGCTGAAACATAGACGTTAAGAAGGCAGACCATGGACAAACTGCGGATGACCCAAAGGACCATGGAGAAGCAGATGTTGTGCATATCTCTAAAAGATCGCAAAAGAAATTCCTGGATTCGTTCCGTAACTAAATGTCGCTGAGGTGATAGCGGAATTGAAATGAAACGGCCATGTTGCCAGATACACAGAAAAAGGATGGTCCAACAATATACTTAAGTGGCGTCCGTATGCAGAGAAAAGATCTAGAGGGCGTCCGCCGATACGCTAGACGAACGATCACAAACGAACAGCGGGTTTCAACTGGATGGCTGATGCTAAAAACAGAGGCAGGTGGGGAGACCTAAGGGAGGTTATGTCCAGATTCCAGAAATCGACTGAAGATGGCTGAATGATGATGTTACCTGAAAATTTTTTGAAAAGTTGTTATAGGAAAATATAACTCTCTGTTTATATACTTTATTAAACACACAATTTCATTTTTTTTTTCAATAATTTCAAAACTTCTTTTAGTTTTGCTATTATAAATTAAAGAAATTTAAAAAAAATAATACCCTTAATATAGATTGGAGAATAATTCACACATTTAGATGTTAATAGTATACTTCGTACCTTTTTCTAACACTTTTATGCTGTAATACCTTAAGAGTGTCATAAATATATACGTTCCTATTTCAACAAAATGACAGTGCTATAATTTATACAGATAAATTATTGAAGATTATAGTAATATTCTCATAAGCTATTGCAAAACCAAGTAATCTTTCAACATATAACATTTGAGGTATTAAACGATATAAAACTGTTTCTATGGTAATTTAAGAATTTATAGATGCTCATTTAATAAAAGGTTTACTACCGAGTTAATAAGGAGATTTCATCAAAAAGGCTTTTATGCATAAAATAATAATAAAGGAACAACTGACTTGAATAAAAGCTCCAAAATTGGTTAAACACATGGGGCTATATTTTATTTCTAGAAAGTCGAATTATCAATAGAAATGAAGTTTTTACACCTCATCTTGATTTTGGAACAACAATGTATGAATGCAAATATTGTAGTTCATTAGTCGCTGATTTTATTAAAGCAGCAGATTAAGACAAAAAACTTCTTTTTTGTTTTGGGTTATATATAATCACATAAGGACATCTAAATATAAAGTTATCTCTTTAATTAGAGCGAAGATATAAAATTCCTTATTCCGGTGGAAAAGTTTATCTAGGAGAAACTGGACACTTTATATCTATTAACTAGATTTAAGCTCTGTGAACAATATACAGTACAACTCCTTTAATCCAGACAATTAAATGCAAGGGGCTTAAGGGATTAGGCATTTTTTCCGGATTAGTAGATATTAGAAAAAAGTGTCTACCGTTCTGCTGTTCTACTTAATCTATACAATATATGTAACACGAAACAAAAAGTTTACATACGTTTTTTAAAAAGTAACAAAACTTTATATGTTGAATGTACTGTGCGATCAGTCTATCTGGATAGCATTTTAAATGTTGATATTTTTTCTACGTTTTAATTTATCGGAATGAACCAAAAACCAAATTATAGGGTTACATAAAAAGTGTCTTCTAATTATTAGAAAAAACAGAAAATTACCCATTTCACAAGATAAAGCCATAAATTGTGTTTTTTTAATGTCACACCCTGCATATTATACAGGGTTCTTCATCTCACCTTCCTTCTTTTGTAGCTCAGTTATTAATTTTCTTAGGATTTTAGTATTTTACATACTTTATCTGTATCTTAGGGTGCATTCTAGAAAAATGTTCTTGATTATACAGGGCGGCCCAAAAAAAGTTTGACGTCATAATGACATTTTTTGTTGACATGTTTTTTTAAGTAACATGCCCCATATTTTTTTGCATATTTGGGTGTTTTCTATGTTTGTCTATATAACCTTAAAATTTTATTAAAATCGGCTGACTGACGAAATATAAAAAAAAATGTACGTCACTATTAAAATGCCTAACAGATTGAAAGTTATTCGCCAAAAACTCGTTTTGTCCAACATTTCAGTAATAATATTATGGCGTAAAGTTCTTATGAACTTACCAATACATACGAACGGCAGCCAGTCATCTTTTCGGAGAGCTGTAGGTTGCAGGTTCTCGGGTACATCTTTCGAAATTAAAATGGGCGCCACCTAATTGACTGTGACTCAATTAGGAAAAAATCTATATTGATATTTAAATGCAGACAAAATAAAGATTTGGAGGGCTTTTCAATAAAACACTATATAAAGTGCAGACTGTCAAATTTTAGTGATACCTTGATCTTTTGTTTTTTTTTTATGAGTTGTTTTATAAATTAATTTTTGACATGTGAAATTTAGCTTACATTCAAAAATTCAATTGACAAAAAGATACAAAAAAAAATCAAGAAAATGTAAAATATATATAAAATATATCAAATATGTGAAATGTGATAGAACGTTATTACCATTATATCATCAACCTGTGAACATCTGGCGAAATGTCATGACACAAATATGAAAATATGAAAATTAAATTCAATAGCGCACAGGGAATCAAAAATTCATGAATTTTCTTTTACCACACTGCCGCAAGGAACAAATAATAAAAGTATAAAGTATTTCGCCAAGGCTGTTTTACAAAAAAAAATAGGTTACTTACTTCCTTTCTGCTACCTTATATGAAATTTATAAATATAAAAATTAAGAATTAATTCCTCGTACTCTTACAGGAAGGAATTCCAAAACCATTATAGAACTCTTGGGTTATGTACCCCAAAAATTACACCATAAACTTGTAACTATATCCTAATCTTGAATTCTTAACCTGAAACCCTACAAACGATTGTTTGTCTTAAAATAAAATCGACATGGAATGTGCAAAAACAAGTTATTTACAACACAACTATTCAAAGACGTTGCCTTACTTCTAGTTATCTAGAGGGCACCTTCGACGCCAACGGTCACCAATAAAGGAAATTTCCAGACATCTAGAAAGGCTTCTCGAGGACCGACAGCCAAAAACAAAATTCAGGACTGCCATTCTATTTATAAAAGATAATTGCGAATTAGCTCATGGCAGGAAACTAATTTGAAAATCGACTTACCATGTGGTTGATCAAATGTGGAACCAAACAAAACGGGACCAAAATTTACGGCCAGATGATGTCCATAAATAGGCCTTACGCTTTCAACAGCACTGCACTTTAAAATAAATTACTTATGACATACTTTCAGTACTTTAAAAAATTGGTCCATTAAGGCACTTTTATAAAGCCGGACACATGTTGCACCTCTAAGGAGAGCCAATAGCAAGGGGCGAGAAAATCAGTTCCAGAAAATTCAAAGAAGTTTGACATTCCCCTCCATCATTCTTCCTCACTTCAGACTTATGCCAACCTAATGCCATAAAATAAAATAATAATTACAGTGGAGTCCGCTGCTGGCGCCACTAGTGGAAGGGAGTAAGAACTCGATAATATTCGGTGTCCCTAAATAGAGCTGGCAAACTGCCCCTAATCAGAGCCAAAATCGTGACTGAAATGAAAAAACACGACACTGTCAAAGCTGGCTAGATGCCGAAAAATAAACCAATGAAACTATAGTGACAGAAGAGAAAGGCAGAAATTCCGAATATTTGTAAACAAAACAAAAACAAATTTCTTTTGTCTTAATTTAGAGAAGTTGAAAATACTTTACAAAATGTAATCCAATGAATTATGAATAAAACATATTGAGGTATGTAAAATGTAATTTACATAAAAGTCTTGATATTTTAACGGTTATATTTAACTTGCAATTAAATAAAGTTATATGTTAAATTTTGTTTCAGATTACTAATTGGCTTAAAATAATGAAAAACCATCAGCCAAAATGTCTGTTACATTCCATACCAAGCAAGCATAAAGAAAAGCAGCTTGGACAAATGAAAACAACAAGTTATATAAACTGAAACTTTCTAATAGTTCAAGTGTTCTCAAAGTGTCAAATTGATATGTTACAAGAAAGAAGAGAGTAAATATGTTTATCATAATTCATGTGGGTGAAATGGACTGAAAGAAGAAACCAAAAAAAAACAGAATATTTTATTGTAAATGAAAAAATTGTTATTTTCATTAATAAAGAAGGCCAGTATCTTATGAACTAAAACTGATTATATATTCAAAATATGTCACTTTCAATAGTAACACCTTATTATTAAAGATTCTATTAACTTTCTTTTATTGTATGATATGTAAATTTGGAAAAATCCAACTCGTAGAGTTATTCGACAGGATGGTGATAGAACACTGTGTGAAAATCAGTAACTATATAACTAGCCAAATTTTGTAATTGTTTTAGGGTTAATATAAACTAAATAATTATACATACATTTGAAAATGTTATACTACCCCCCTCCGAAAAAAAAAATAGACTATCTCTATAGGCTATTTAAACAGAGCTTAAAGTCTGTGCACTAAAAATAAAAAAATAACTCTTATGATCCTATTAAAATCAAATGATCACAAATTATACTAAATATCAGTAATTTTTGGATAGAAGGTCTTCTGAGATAATTTTTGGTTTGATAGCTTCGTGTATCACTCGCCTTAATAACAGGAGTCAAAATCAGTAAGGACACAATCAGTAAAAGTCATAATAGGTAAAAGTTACTATAAGTATAAATCTATACCAAACAACTCAGAAGCCAAAAATCACAGTTTACATTCAAATGTAATTAATGTCATACTGACACAATTGGCTTATAGGTACAAATGATATCCTAGACACTTAATAGTCAGGTTATCGACAAAAATAGGTTTCGACTCTTGAGTTACATAATCAAATCAACGTAATTCAAGCCAAGAGTCATTCTGAACTGCAATATGTTTTATATAAAACATAAACACACATTTGTTTGGGATAGGCAATCCTAAAACAAACTTATTAAACTATCCTAAACCAAATCTCCGAGCTACGACTCAATAATACAAAATAGCCTTCCTAGGATTATATTAGGATAATTTAGGCATAATATAACTACAAAGTAATATACAGAGGTACTGTATCGATAAAAGAAAGGAGCATGCAATCTATGCAACTTAGCACCTTCTCAAATTTCACTTGGGCATTTATCAAAATACAACCCAAAAGTAAAACAAGGAAAATTAATAAATCAGTTACTGACATTATCGTACAGTAATATAAACAACTCTATAATATTGTATACCGGTATACCTTTATCAAAACAATATAATTACCTAAGTCAATGTCACGAAACTATGGAAGTGTTGATCAGACACTTACATAACAATGTTTCTCAAACTCTAGAGAAAATGCATTGTACCAATTTCTCAAAAAAATTCAAAACCTTATATGATGCATAGGCCATTAGCAACCATATATACTTCAATACTCGACAAACTCAAAAATGGACAAATCCAAAATATGATTTCATAACTCTAAATAAATTTGTCAAAAATACTAAAAGAGATTCAACAACAAAGTTATTGAGAAATAAGGAAAAGCTCTACAAATCCAAAGAATAATTTAGGTCCTTAAGCTCAATAAAATAAATACTTAATCGGAATTGTCAGAAACAGAACTAGATGAATCTATGTCTACCCCAGTATAAACTTTAAGATCTTTAATGTGCCATTTTCCGGCTTTTGAACCATCTATATTTTTTAATTCATAAACTAACTTTAAAATCTTTTTATGTACACCAAGAATATATTTTGGAGCTAACTTTGCACTGAACTGATCAGCTGCACTTGATAATATTTTGTTTCTATGCCATACATAATCTCCAACATTAAAAGAAAAATCCCTCTTTCTAAGATTGTATGCTTTAGAGTTACGCTCATGAGCTAAATGAATTCTCTTCCTACCATCAATAAAAATATCTCTGAGATTCGGAAGATTCGAAGCATAAATATCTCTGTCACCAGGAGTTATTTCAAAATCTTTATGTTGTTCGTTATGATCTGAATAAAATTTGCCTGATAACGGTGGGTGTCTACCAAAAACAAGAAAAGCTGGTGTAAACTGAGTAACTTCATGGTCAGAAGTGTTAATTTTTAGTAACTCTATGTCCCACTGATTATGTTCAGTAACATTACTCCTAATGGCAGTACCTACTGTTCTATTATTCCTTTCAACAAAATTACACTGAGCTGAATAAAGAGCATTATACCAAATTTTAATTTCATATTTCTTACAGAGACTTTTAAAACTTTTTGAAATAAACTGAGAACCATTGTCACATATAATAATTTGTGGACATCCAAAAACTAATAAAAGTTGATTTTCTAAAATGTTTTCTATTTGATCAGATTTAGAGGTTCGCAATGGATATAAAAGAGTGTATTTAGAAAACCAATCTTCTAACACTAGGAGCCATTTATGTCCTTTCTTGGATCTAGGAAAAGGACCCATAAGATCAATAGCTATGCATTCGAAAGGAAGATTAACCTTTTTCTCTCTACCCATTAGACCCACGCGAGCAGTATTTGGAGCTTTCTGTGATCCACAAACTAAACAGGATTTTACAAATTTTAAAACATGACGCCGCATTTGAGGCCAAAAATAAAATTCCTGGATTCGATTTAAAGTTTTGTAAAAGCCAAAATGTCCTAAAGTTGGTGGAGCGTGACAATGCTCAATGACTTCATTCACTTGAGGTGATGGAACTACTAGTTTCCATTCTGGAAGATTAGAATCTATAGGTATAGTATCTGGTACAAATTTAAAGATAAAATCATCCTCAACCTTCCACTGTGGATAGTTTTCAGGTGTCTGAAGAATTTTCTCTCTGAGATTATCATACCAGGGATCACTACGATCAGTATCAACACTAAAAAGGTTCAAAACAGAAATACATGGCAAACTATTAACTTCATTATCTTCTATATTAGAATGGATACGAGAAAGGGCATCTGGTATAACATTATCCACACCTTTCCTATGGACAAGATCAAAATTATGTTGTCTGAGTCTGACTGACCAACGAGCTAACTTTCCTGTGGGATTCTTGAGGTTGTTAAGCCAAAGTAGAGAATAACAGTCAGTAATGACTTTAAATTTAGGTGCTCCCTCAATCCACATTCTAAATTTCTCTATACAAAATATTACAGCAAGACATTCTCTTTCTACAACTGAATAATCTCTCTCTGCCCTGGAAAGTGATCTACTAGCATAAGATATGACATGTTCTTCGCCATCAATTTCTTGAGTAAGACATCCTCCTAAACCAGCATTACTAGCATCAGACTGAATAACAAAAGGTTGTGAAAAATCTGGTTGGGTCAAGATTGGAGCTGAAATCAATAACTTTTTGATTTTTATAAAAGAAGTTTCGGCAGCATCTGTCCAAGTAATAGGCTGGGATTTCCTACGTCCCTTCAACAAATCATTAATTGGGGATACTAAAGTAGAAAAATCCTTTATGAAACGCCTGTACCAGGAACATAGGCCGATAAATCTCTTAACCTCTGTGGCAGATGATGTCCATAAATAGGCCTTACGCTTTCAACAGCACTGCACTTTAAAATAAATTACTTATTACATACTTTCAGTACTTTAAAAAATTGGTCCATTAAGGCACTTTTATAAAGCCGGACACATGTTGCACCTCTAAGGTGAGCCAATAGCAAGGGGCGAGAAAATAAGTTCCAGAAAATTCAAAGAAGTTTGACATTCCCCTCCATCATTCTTCCTCACTTCAGACTTATGCCAACCTAATGCCATAAAATAAAATAATAATTCCAGTGGAGTCCACTGCTGGCGCCACTAGTGGAAGGAAGTAAGAACTCGATAATATTCGGTGTCCCTCAATAGAGCTGGCAAACTGCCCCTGAGCAGAACCAAAATCGTGACTGAAATAAAAAAACACGACACTGTCAAAGCTGGCTAGATGCCGAAAAATAAACCAATGAAACCATAGTGACAGAAGAGAAAGGCAGGCAAATTCCGAATATTTGTAAACAAAACAAAAACAAATTTCTTTTGTCTTAATTTAGAGAAGTCGAAAATACTTTACAAAATGTAATCCAATGAATTATGAATAAAACATATTGAGGTATGTAAAATGTAATTTACATAAAAGTCTTGATATTTTAACGGTTATATTTAACTTGCAGTTAAATAAAGTTATATGTTCAATTTTGTTTCAGATTACTAATTGGCTTAAAATAATGAAAAACCATCAGCCAAAATGTCTGTTTAACATTCCATATCAAGCAAGCATAAAGAAAAGCAGCTTGGACAAATGAAAACAAAAAGTTATATAAACTGAAACTTTTTAATAGTTCAAGTGTTCTCAAAGTGTCAAATTGATATGTTACAAGAAAGAAGAGAGTAAATATGTTTAACATAATTCATGTGAGTGAAATGGACTGAAAGAAGAAACCAAAAAAAAACAGAATATTTTATTGTAAATGAAAAAATTGTTATTATCATTAATAAAGAAGGCCAGTATCTTATGAACTAAAACTGATTATATATTCAAAATATGTCACTTTCAATAGTAACACCTTATTATTAAAGATTCTATTAATTTTCTTTTATAAAGTGTATGATATGTAAATTTATATATTATATTATATATATATCTTTTTGTAATTGTCTTAGGTTTAATATAAACTAAATAATTATACATACATTTGAAAATGTTATAATATTAACGAATAGAAATCAAAGGTGATTTTAGACGTGTTATAGATATATTAAAAAAAAAACCGACAAAAAAAATCGCTAAAAAGTAAAAAATAACCTTTTATGTATTCCTTAAATATAGACAAGTCGACGCCCAAAGCAGCCTCACCCAGCCATTACAAAATATAGTTGATGTATGTTATACATGGCATATAAATTAAATGACCTTATATCTTTTAAAACTAATGTCCTTTGTGGAACTGCGCAAGCGCAAACTACTATTTCGATCCAATCGCTGAGCCCAAAGTCAAATATCAATATTGACGTCCATTTATAAATATCCAAACAGACCAATAACGAATTCGTATTTCCAGATATGCGCAGAAATATTTTGGGGGTCTCGCAACTGTTGGCTAGGTTAGTGCATGAAGATTTTATTGATGGTCGTGTTATAGAAGATACACCTAGGTAAACTAAATGACAACTATAAAACAACTCCAACCCCAGCAGCGACTAAATTTACTCGGTAGTTCGAGTTCAAAATAGTGACGTGACACTCTCTGAATAACATATTAAAATGTGTATTAGGTTAGTAAGTTTAAGGTTACTAGTGAGTATATGTATGTATATTTTTTGATATATATTATTACATATTAGTCATTATTTGGTCGTCGACCTCAAAATGTCTATATTTAAGGGATAAATAAAATATTTTTTTTTTTACTTTTTAGCGATTCTTTTTGAAGTCGGTTCTATTTTTTTAAATAGGTATTTTAATACTCTCTTTTTAGTGGTTTTTTACAATTTACATTTTTAAGAATATTATAATTTGTAGTATATGTATATAAAATTGTATATAATGTCATACAAAAAGTGACTAATAGAGAATTAAACGACACTATTAAAATTAGATTTTATAATAAATACTTAAGAAAAATAAATAAAAGTAAATTATTTTTGACAGTTACGTTTTTTGAGTTTTATTTAATACTTTTAGAGATTTTTATTAACTGTTATGATAATGATAATAATATATATGTATCTAAACCTAATTTAACTCGTACTCGTACGTAATATTAATTTATTATTCTGAAAATTTAAACTGAAGACTTTCAAATTAATAAAAAACATAACGGGACAGCAAAAAAAATATCTTTAGTAAATGCTTTAGTTGGAAAAGGGTATTTAAAAAACTGTAAATTTAATTATAAAAGTCGCTGCCTTTATCGCCCTTATATCTGTGTTTTTATTTTATAATTATTACAAAAACTTACTACAATTTGGCGTTAACTTGATATCATTCCTGAGAATGATCAAAACTTTACAGCCATTTTCCAAAAACTTAAAAAATTAATTTACTTAATTATTACTTACTTACTTACTTAATTTACGACTTTTTAACTAATTTGCCACAGAAATATTTATCTATTTATTTATTTATTCTTTTTGCTTGAAATGAATTAACGTTATTCTAAAAAAAAATTACACAAAATTGATAAAAATTACAATGATTTGATATTACAATATTAAAACTTATAAGTTAAAAACAATACAATAGAGCATATATTCGAAATATAATGGCGCCGTATGATTTAATTATTAATATAACATTACCAACAATTAAACGAAGAAAATTATTATTCTAAAAGATACTCTTTGACACCGCAAACCCCTTGTCTATGAAATGCCCGAAGCTCTAAAAGCAGTGAATTAAATGCTTTTATGGCTTGATAATAAGCCCCCTTCTACCATGACCAGGAGTTCTTAAGTTTTTTAATTTCTAGTGGACAGGATCATGGAATCAGAGTAGAGGTCTTAATTTCCAAGAAATAAATTAGGATATCTTTACACAAGCACCACCAGTCTTAAAAAAATATAAGAATGGATTTGCGAGAACGGAAAGATCTTTAAAATAAGGTCTACAAGATGCATTGTATCCTAAACCCAGTAGACAGCGGATAATCCTTTTCTGCAGAATAAAAACCCTATGTTCCTGACATGATGAACCGCAGAAAATTACTCCATTTGATATAATTGATTGAACATAGGAGAAAAACAGAAGAAACTGAAATCTGTAAAAACTCAAAGAAATTTGATGTGAGGTATTAGAAGAGTCGACTTGTCATTTAATATAATGTAAATGGAGTTGAGTTGTTTATTCCCCTCATGGAGAATAATATATACCAGTATTTGATGCATTCATGTGTCAAGCTGTTGTGGGCACACAAATTCGATATTCCTTCCGCCAGTTTCGATCCAACAGTTGATATTTGGGAAACTCCTGAATCTGCCATAATCAGTGAAGTGTCATCTGCAAATTAAAATATATTATTTGCTCCAACGTATTTAATACATCATTTACGTAAATCAAAATAGCAAAGAACTAAGAATTGAGCCCTGAGGAACTCCCGACAGACACACCACCTGCCTTCGGCCTATGAGGTAATAAGCGACAAGGTCACTACATCTTCCTCTTATGTCATAACTATAAAGCTTTTGTAATGATTATAAATGATTAATCGTATCAAAGGCTCTTGAGCGATCAAAATAAAAACCACCAGCCAGTTTTCTCTGATCCACTGCTTCAACAATTACTGAAATAGCCGTAAAGATGGTCAGTTCGACTGACATGCCCTTTCGAAATCGAAATTGGTATTCTCTGAGAACATTGTTAATGTTTAAAAAATATACGCCTGTGAATGACTCTCTCAAAACCCTCCGACAAGGATAGCAGCCGTGATAGACCCCTTTTTATATGTAGGCATAACCTTGGCTATTTTAAATTCATGTAGCTCATGCATTAAGTATTTTTTTACTCATGGAATTACTCTTCTCCGTACTATAATATTTAGGTGAATCCGCCCCAGTTTAGCATCAGGTTTGTCATGTTTGTAAGCCATCATTAAAGCCACATTAGAGACCTAACGACAGTTTTGCCTTATAGATATAGGACTGCCACTCAAATCAAAAATCGGTATAGCTAGATGTATCCGCACCGGGTTAGTTCCAGCTTAAAGCCAAAATAGAAATATGTCAGTGGCTGTTAAATAATAATGCAATAATGTGAATAAAACATCACATACTGATACTATATAGGCGCAAAAATTGGCGCCGCGGATCTATGGATATATTTTTCATTTGTTTAGGGATAAGATTTTTATTTTGAAGTAAAATGTAAAATTCCGTATTTAGATATATTATACAAATCGCGTAAAAATGTAATAAATTAACGAGGAAAAAAAGGAAACATCGTAGATTCATACGTATACGAGTTTCATGCTTTAAGATTAAAACGTCAAGTTTAAGTATTAACCAGAAGACATAAAGGACTTATAAATCTCTTTTCGTCGCGAAAATTAAAAGAGATAAATTGGATAAGTAGTTTTTTAGTAATAATTTTTATATACAAAATTTTAATATATATAATAACATTTGACTACGCCGCCATTTTGTTTTGCCCTATGGGATTTTTACCAGAATGTACCAGGTAATCCCCATAAAACCCTTAATTTTTGACCAAAATTTGAAGTCAATCGAATAAGTATATATATGTTTTTTCTGCATCTAGGGAGCCTGAAACGTAAAGATCTCGGAGGGTGATTTCCTCACAATTACAAAACTTCCCTTTTATAAAGAAAGTAAAAATATTTTGTGAATATATCATATTTCAGCCAGAAAGAACCTTGAAAAATAAATAAATAAGTGGGCCGAGGGAATTTCAAAATTCTATTGACGTCCCAAAACAATCAATTTAAATCAAATTGCTATGCTGATAGACATTCATAACCTCGTAAAAAGCTACTTCGAAAACGACAGAATTATCGTGACGAACATTAAAATTCTCTAATAAAAACATTCGAATGCAAATCGGACAATTTAAAAGTGGCCATAAATAAAAGTTTTACTACCGCTCAACTATGTAAACGGAGAATGGTGTTGTGTCATTAGAGTTATATTAATTGCCGCAATATGTCTTTCTTTATGTCGAAATCAATAAAAAGTGGACATTAGCATTCGAATGGCGCATAAAAATGTTATTAATATTTACATTTAACGGGAAACAATTAGTTATACGACCGCTGTAAACAGGCGAACGAATTAATATTAATTTATCTTTCAGAAAGCTATTATTATTTATATGCTTTTCTGATCTTATCTTAGTTACTTTGAAATGAACAGTTTTTGCATGTAAGGCTACTTGAACTTTTTATAGGCTGGCTGAAATAATTACCTGATAATGAATACGAACTTTACAAATAACTGTATTCTTTAGTAAACGCAGAAGAGTTCTTTTTTGTTCGAAGTCTTTGAATACTGAATAATCATATCAGCAAATATATACAGGGTCGCTGGTATGTATGGAAAAGGACGATTATCTTCAAAAGTAAAAAAAGCTAACAAGAAATATCAAATACAAAAGTTTTAAGATTTTAAAAAATCTAGTGGAGTAAAGAACACCACATTTTAAAGGATTGATTATTAACTCGCATCAAGAGAAAGTTACATTTTTTAAAATGGAAGACCCTGTATATTATATGTTCATTACCTGGGTCTCTTCTTGCTGATAATAAATATATCTGGTTTGATACGTTTATCTTTAGGAACACTCTAGAAATTTGAGTTCAACTGCACTATTTAATAGAGCTTTCTCCGTCTCTCTTTAACACACTGCCTCATGTGGCAGAGTGTTTGAAATTTCTCGGGCGTCTTTAAAGATAAAGGTATCAAACTAAATATATTTATAATCAGCGAGAAGAGACCCATTTGATGGACTTATAATATACAGGTTTTTTCGTTTAAAAATGCAACTATGTTTTGCCGCGACTTTTTTTTTCTGTACCAGTCTTTCTTTCGTCCAACAGATTTTTAAAAATCCTGTAACGTTTGCATCTGGCAAAGTGTTCCATGTAAGATGACGTACAACTTTATCTCAAAACCTGTAAGACAACAAAAACAAGTTAAATATAAAAAGATTTCTGAATATTTATAAATAATCAATAGTAAAATTTTAAAGTAAAAAAAAAGCAATTTTTTAGCCATAACTAATACTTAACTAAAACAATGTTATGGTAATAGAGATATGTGAAAATTGGAATTATTCCAAGTAATATTTTTGTAAACTGTGTTTCTATTCAGCTCTTGTGTTGCTTAGAAATTTGCGACAAACCTCCAGAATGCACGGCGCTGTGCGAAGTGTAGGATGGCACACACCGCCGAAACCGTCATACTACCTCCTTTATACTACCCTCATTTTGATTCTATTCATTCCAAATTTTAAGTCGCAGGGCAGCTGTAGTTCGCTTTCAAATATTATTCTGGCAGCACCCTGACCCATGGAATAATAAATAGCTGTTCCATAAGTCAACAGAAAGAAAGAGCAGGTTTTGGTCCCAGTTGCGCTGATTTCTAGAAACAATTTTGAAAATATGTGCTCCTATAGTCTTGTTAAATCGTTCTAGCATGACGTCGGTTTGGAGATTTAGAGGTGTTGTACATTATTCGTATCCTCACAATTTTACAAAACTTCCTAAAAATCGCTGATTCGAAATTTCTTCCCTGATGTGAATCAAGTGTCATTGTCTACTGAATAGTTCTTCAACAAAAATTGCGAATATTATGACTTCTGGTGCGCGGGAGCAAATGCTTCAGGTCATTTACTGAACTAATCCATAATGAGGAGATATTTGTTACCTCGATCAGACTCTGGAAATGGCACAGCAACGTCTATTGCTATCCATTCGAAACCGACTTTATACTGTTTCATTGGTCCTCGAGATCTTTTCCTCGACCTTTAGTTGTCGAACACGTGTCACATCTTCGGCCCCATTTATTGATGTCTTCACAAGAGCGGACCCAATAGAACCGTTCTCTAATTTTATCCAGAGTTTTGTTTACTACAAGGCGCGTTCCAGATTTTCCGCTATGTAGTACTGGTAATATGTCCGGGATTCTTTTTCTGGGAGCTGCTGATTGCTTTATAGTGGTCTGTCCATCAGCAGTTTATCAGCCTCGTCTCAACAATCTATGGATGCTGGCCAATTTCTTATGATTTCGATCCTGCTTTCATCTGCTTGAATTTCCTCCTCAGGAAAATGTTCCGAGAATTCAACTTTCTTTCATTCAATTTCAAATTTGCATTTCTAAAACGTCTTGGAAGTTTTTCATATCATTTTCGAACGATTAACTCATTACCATTTCATCGTCTAGACACATTAGGTGTTCTTAGTAAGACATCTTAAAATATATTTCAGAAGTTTTTGAAAAGGGGCGAAAGCATTGCACACATCAAAAACCGTTACTTACTAGCAAAGCAGTTAGAGGATTGTCAATTCCCGGTAATGGGTAACTGTCCTTTTCGATTACGTCATTAACTCACGATAGTCCACACAAAATCTTCGGTAGCGGTTATTTAATCGAATGTGCCTGTTCAGTGTCGATTCTATGCTTACTAAAGTTTGGCTGTCCCCACTTTCAAATATGTCCCTTCATTTAATATAAAATCCTTGGCCTTGTAAAACTCATTTTCTGACAAATAAACCCATGATTTTTCCATAGCTTACAAAATAAACTATCTATTTGACTGGCTCGAAGGTCGCAACCACTTCTCCTTTATTCATTTTATTAGAACGAGAAAAGATGTTCGCAATCGGGACACAAATTTGACTGTCTGTTCGTACTAGAGTTTTCCCGATCAATAGGTGTCCAAGTTCAGCCCAGCACCCAGGATGTTTCTTTAATTTTTCCTCGAAAGTTATTTTAGTGCTCACGGTATTCGTTGAGTTTCATCAGCTATGATGGTTGTTTCCTTTTAGTTAACCAAAACAAATTCTTCGGTTCCAATTTTTATAATGTTCAGTTTAGGGTCAAATGGTAAGCCATGTTCTTTAATCAAGTTCATTCCGAGAATGAATTCATCTGCAATATTGGCAACTATAGTTTCATGGTGGATTAAGGTAAAGCCAAATAAAAGTGTGACAATCATTTCTCAATATGCAAGCGCTTACATTGTTTTTACCAGGGAAACCGTTGATTCGATGTCTACAGTTATCCCCACTGTTTTTCAATTCAGTACTCCCTTTCCTGTCAGGCTTTTATAGGGTTTCTCAAAGTTTTTAATGGAGACGATCCTGGGGGCTAAGTCCTGTTTAGTCAGCATTTGCTGCTTTACACTGGTTAATAATCGTTTTCCTGTCTGATATCCGGGCCATTTTGATATAATCTCCTTGGTGATCTAGAATGAGACCTGGACTTTCTTATCCGGCAATCTCTTTGCTTAAGATAAGTTTATGAAAACGGAAACATTCTATTTATTTATTTTGCTGTCTATGGGACTTAACGTCTTGACCTTTTCATATCAGTACGAATATCAATTAAAACTACCACAAACCCCTTTCTTATACATTCTTATATGTTATCTTCTTCTGTAAACGAACTAACTTCTAGTTTTAAAACGTTGAACATCGCTTTTAACTCTAAAGCACGAACAAGTTCGTTGTTACTCTTTGTAAATTTGGTCGTTTTTTAAATTCTTGACATTATCGATGGCTTCTTGCAAGCGACATTTGTGTTGTTCCTTTTTGCCTTTTGGCCTCTTGGCCATTTAAAATCTTCTCGAGCCGATCCTGTTCTTTTTTTTGCCTCTTGGATCCTTGTTTAGTTAAAATCTTTTCAAGTATTTCCTGTTCTCATTGTCTTTTGTCTTCTATATGTTGTCTTTTTTTTAGGTCTCCGAATCGTGTCTATATTTTAATGTTCCCCGTTGTTCTTGCTGTCTTTTGGTCTCTTCGGTTTCTCTTCCTGGTCTTCCCTTATACACTTGATCAGTTTACCTCGTCATACGGATACCCTGCTCTATTTGTAGTTTGCTGAGCTGTTCTTCAATATTCTTTACTTGTTCCTCTATTTTAGCTGTCTGTTTTCTGGTATTAGGCTTGAAATGATATTTCATTAGGCTTCTTTTTTTCTTTAAAAAAACACTAGCAAGGTCAAATTGGGTGAATCTTACTTAGTTTTAGAATAGAAGCTAAAAGATATTTTGTGAAAATGTCTATTCTGATATCTTTTTGAGGTCCAAAACACAAGAAAACAGTAACAACTCACCAATTTATGTTGGTTTGGAAATAAATAATTCTAGAAATTGCTCCAATACGGTCTTTGTTGGGTTCAAAATGCAATTTAAAGTTGAAATTTATGGATCTTATTTTATTTCAAAATAGAAAGCTCTAGAATTTTCATGAAATTGCTCTGATAAGGTTTTCTTGAAGTTCAAAACACGATGGAAAATTCAAAACTTATGAATCTTGTTTGGTTTTGAAATATAAAGTTCTCGAAATGGCTCTGACAAGATTTTCTTGAGGTCAAAACACGATGGCAATGTCAATTGTTACGGTTCTTGTTTAATTTCGAAATAGAATTTTGTAGAAGCTCTTAGAAAAGTCACAATGTAGCCACATTCAGGTAAAAAGTCACGTCCGGGAATAGGTCTTAACAGTTCCCTTCTGTTTCAAAGACAAATAGCTTCAATCAAATTTGTCACAGCCGGGCACTATACTCTCCAGAATCATCATTCAAGAAATGTGCCCATAATTTGCTCAAGAGTTAGAAGTAAAAGAATATCATATTTTTCTTTACATACTGCACCGCATGCATTGGTTACATTAGTCCCACTACCTCGAGAATTTGCGTCAATTTGTGTAGGTGTGTGTCCTTACCAATAAGACAAACAGTGTATAATTTAGTTTATAATTTAAATACCGTTCTAAAATTACACCCGACAAGAGCGATTATTATGGTCAATTATGAAACTTTCTGATGGATTTTCTATATGAACCTTTCCAATTTGGCAGTATTCTCCCATTCACAGATTGATCTCATCAGGATTGCTGCATTTTGAAGTTAGAACGTTGTTGCAAGCAATATAAGCTCACTCTGTGACACAAGCAAGTAGTACATGTAAGGATGTTGATAGAGATTGTTGCTATCTAACAATGCTGGCGTGAGTCTAAACAACATTGCAAGTCGACTTGCTGAAATCTTTAAAGAACACGTGCTATCGTCCTGTTTTCTGTTTGCTTCATAGTGAAAACTGAGAATTGTCCAACGAATTATTATTAACTTTTGCTAATTATGTATGTACGGGAGAATTGCCAATGTATCGGCACCTTAATAAATATCCTTAAGATGTCCAAGGGATCTGCTTCGAGGAAAATATGTTTAACTGTTTCCACCCTACAAAAAATCTTTTAGCGATAACTAATATAAGACTCTCCGGTACTTTGTTGATCTTCGGTAAACATCGGCACTCTTGGTCATCTCACTTGAAGTATCCAATAGCATTATCCTTTGGATTAACGAGCCTACAAACACACAGGTAGCTTTTACGCAGTTGAGACGGATAACCAGAGGTCAGAAGATATCCCATGTGTCACCTATATTACAATAAATCCTAAGCATAGCACAATAAATAACTTAAATGAAAAGCCTAACAAGTAAGAGAGAGAAAGATAATGTATGCATTAGAGATGTAGGTAAATAAGGTTACGTATTCTCTCTAACGTCAATTTGCGCGTTGATTTGTCCTCTCTCTCACACACACTATACACATTGTCCTATCTCTCAGACCAATGAGCGGTTCAGTTTTATGAGTGATATTCTCTGGATTGAGCAGCTGGCCCTCTATCATTTGTTTAAGTTTTAAATTATCAATAGATATCTCTCTCTCTCTTACCATAATTTCATAATGTCCCGGCACCCAAACCAACTTCCCTCTCTTACCCTGCACCAACTGCTCCAGTCTGTCACCAAATTCTCCTATTTTTATATTACTATAGAGTAATTTCTCTCAAACCAAAAGTTTTATGCTTACCAAAGTTATATTTAGGATGTATTAAGCTGGATTTATACAGATAAATAACATAAAATAAAAATAAAATAAGAACTGACATAAAATAAGAACTGGTGATTTGGGCCTTTTAAACAGTTAATAAAAATAAATTAACTCTGGCCAATCAATAAGATATCTTTCTAAGGGCGGTGCTTGCTGTCAGTTTTGCCAATCAAATAGGTTGCTGACGGCCGCGTTCATATAACTACTTGCGCAGTTCGATTTGTAGATAAAATAAAAATAAAAGATGAGATTTGGCCAACTTAAAGGTCATCTGTTATGTTATTTTATCTTATGCCTGTATAAACGGTCTAGAGGGAGTCTTGTAATTTAACTCTTATGATATTTTTATTTTATGTTATTTACCTGTATAAATCCAGCATTAGCAATAGACGTTAATATTAACATTCGCATTTACGCCTAATATTAAACATATATAAAGTGTATATACAAATTTTTTAAGTACGTACAAAAAATAATTAAAAGGTATTACATATAACAACATTGTGTTGACTACTCAGAACGTTCCAAAGAATTAATAGTTACTCTTACCATTTTATTAAAATTGTTTTTTTTTACTTCTAAGCAGATATTCTATTAATAGTATTTAAATAGTGAACATAGCATAATTTCTATCCTTAACTGATGTTTATATATCAAACTTTTTGCATGGGTTTGGTCGCCAATATGTTTTTTCCAAAGATAATTTCTAATTTAATCTAATAGTCTTGCTACTACTTTGGCCTTATTGTAAAATATTTTTAAAAACAATATATTCATTATGACACAAACCGAAAATAAAGATAATTCAATTTTAAAAATCTTGTTTCAGTATTATTTTAAAACGGGTAAAACATAAACTTCTCTCAGAGAAGCAAAAAATGTTTATAAAAATGCTCATCCTATTTCTTCATTATTCCATTGGATAACGTATTTTTTTTTGCTTGTTTTGTGTGCAATATTGATTGGAGACGGACAACTCGGGTTGCGAAAAAAACAAACGAAAAATGCGTCGTCAAAACTTACAATTACGCCTGCGATATTTTCAAATAATGGGGTCGTGGAATTTTCCAAATTCGTCGACGAGATTTGAAAATTGCGACTCTTTTGTCAAAATGACAAACTTTAAATAAACTTTCCTATCGACTCCAAGGATTCGCTTTGTAACTGCCAAACTGAGATGTGATATTTTTTCAAATCAGCCAAATTCATTTGAAATACTGCGCCAACGCAATTGTCCTAGTTTCGTCGACTAAAGTGTCAACCAAGGGTTGTTAATATATGTTGTGTCAGTTATGAAGTTCTCAGTCATATAAACCGCATGGGTAAAACATTTTGCACGGCTTTCAAATAAGGCAAAAATAAGTTTGTTATATTAATGCAGTTTTTTGAATTTCTAAAAGCTAATACAAGGTAATTATAGTAGTTCTACATGTATAGCACACCACTGTTATATGAGTAATAAAACGATAATTTCAATTAGAGTTCAGTGGCGTGTCAAAAAAGATGATAAATGGCGCCGTGACACGATCAGGTGATCCATCATCGGGTTGGAGATCGCGAATGTCGAAAGAAGGTCGCAGTTGGCCATCCATCATTGGGCGGATGACAGGACTGCTTCTGTGCCAGTGTCGCCTTCTGGTGAATATAAGAAGTCAACGTTGTCGGGGACTTGTTATTCATTAAATTAATGTAAAGAGAGCAATAATATAAAAAACGTTGCTTTGTGAGAAAGCTTACGGTCGATTATGGTTTCTATACCGTAATTTGTTATGTAGCAAAATAGTCAACAACATATTTTCTATTTCTATAAATTATATTAAATATACATAACCTTAACAAGAGGTGTTAAATTAAATACTAGGTCACCCTAGTGACGCATTGAAAACATTACATAGAGACAATAAATATTTGGCAAGCTATGAGTGAAATACTGCATATCATTTATTCTTTATATTTAAGACTTGGAGAGGCTTAATGATATGTTTCACCTTTCGTCTATAAGGGGCGTGTTTTTATATTCTCTGGTGAATCTACCAGAGGCGGCACCACAATTCCACGAAAATGTTTTTATATTTATGCTGGTTGATTTCTGATGCCACCAGTCAGTGTTTTTATAATCATAAACAGTTTGTGGTGGGTCCACCATAAACTTAAAATTTCCACCTGCTATGATGATGATAAAGGAAAAATGTCAAAACAAAGTCAATTTATCCACAAATTATTGACAATTTTTCTTTATTCGTTGTGAGTTGTATTTCTTTTGTAACAATAGAGTTTATAAGTGCGAATAAGTTTATAAATCTTATTTGCAAAAGAAAAAACTGAAATTGTGGAAAAGAAATTGCCAAGAAGATGGGTGAATATAGATACAAACTGTGTTCTGATGACCTAAGGCAAATATAGAAATTTATTACAGGCATACATAACTAATGAAGAAAAACAACAAAAGTGATACACAGTATTCCAAACTGTTTTTAAATCCCATGTTTGGTGGACCCAGCACTGGTTGATTTTGAATGACGTAGTCCCACCACATTTCCTATCCACCACACTAAAGTAGTGAATATAAAAACTCACCAAGGAGTACCACCTTGAGAGGTGTTACTCGTGTTAGTGGCATTTGATAAATATTATAACAATAAAGAGTTAATTATATTAAACAAAATATTTCTGCCGCTTGCATTTTAACATTGGTGCTCTTCAAGTATTTTTTTACTCTCGTAATTACATTGAGGTATGAATATTGTATTAAATTTTTTCATATATATTGTGTGCAATTTTGCCTATTTCGAATAATTATTCGAAACATTTTGTTAAGTTTTCTCACCATGGGGCATCTCTTGTTTCAGGATTTTTGTTTAAAGCTGAATCTTTGAAGTTCATTTTTACCCGGGAAACTTGACTGTAAATCTTTTGTACTATAAAATTTTAACTTTTATGTAAACTTGTAGCTTAGATTACATAGACTAAAACAAGGGAAAAGGGATTTTAAATAAACTAAATATTTGTTTCAATTTTTATATCTTGTATATTAGCTGTTTTTATTCGAGATTATTATAGATAAAAAATAAACTAAGAAATAAAAACCAGCTCCCTGGCGGATATAATTTGATTAACAATTTGTTTCTAACAAAACAATTTTTTAAGTACTTTTTTCTTTTTGGGGATAATTTACAAATCTGTATTGGTTGTGCTTAACAATAAATAATAATAAACAGAAAAATCAATTATTACATTAGAATGAACTGATAACATTTTGGTACGAATCCAAGATGAAAAAAAAAGATGGCCTAATAAAGTATTAAAAACCAGTTTGAAAAAACTACTTCTTAGATTGATTTTATATTTTGTGCAAAAACTAATTGTGATAATTGGTAAAAATAATGATACGAATTCAAGATTGCGAAATAAGCTGTTTAAAAAATGAACTCTTATTCAATTGACTCCAATTTTTGCACACAAATTAGACATGATGTATGGTTACATGAATAAAATTTTGGTACGAATTCAAATGGCGGTCTAATGAAATTTTTAGGAAATTAGTGTAAAAAAGTACTTATTTAACTCGTTTTAAATTATGTTCAAAAATCAAGTGTGGCATCACTAGAAAGTGGTAAGATATTGGTACGAAACAAATATGGTGGAACAAAATGGCATCAATTATTATATGCGGATCTAAATTGGTTCACACTTCACTATTCATAATAAAAGGAAAAATAAGATTCATTACGAGGGATGTCTCCGAAACTCTAGGAAATTTAAATATATTTTAATATATGAAGAGGAGTATACAATTTCTGCAGGAAAGCCTGACGAGTAATTTAGAAATGTGGGACAGATTTTAAACATTTATTTTTGTACCTATTCTTTTTTTTTTCCTTAAAATAAGTATAGAGTTTTATAATTTTTTTTTTCGTTTTCATTTAAAATCATAAATGACTTAGATACTAGAGATACTAAAAACATATTAACTTAGTTAATGCATATTTTAAATGGAACCTGACAATATGTAGTACATAAATACTTTGAAGATGTTTTCGTATTTAAAAAAAAATATGCGTATGCGACTGGTAATAATGTATGCACGTTCGTTTTTCCTGTTGTTTGACAGTGTTTTGCCATTTATTTTTATAATATTTTATTTAAGAAAATACTAATATAATAATGTTTGTGTAATTTTGTTTTAAAATGGCTTCTCTGAAAAACACAAAATAATTAATTTTGCCTTATCCATAGGGCTCCTGTGCGATGTGCTAATAATAGTTAATAGCTTTATGGGCCTATACTATGGAATTATGTGTGTGTTGACATCAGACTAAAATAAAGTGTATATTGGCGATTTCCCTTTTGAGTAATGACGTAAAAAGTTCTAATAGATCTAGATAGATAATCTAATAGAGCGGCGCCAAAGAAACGGGTTCGTAATATTTAATTAATTAACTTATTATAAAATAAAGGGACTTCCTTGGTGCGTAATTTTAAAAGATGGGTTTGTTATTATCGTTTGCTTTATTTACTGATGTGGTAGCTTCAGCACCATTTTTTTGGACAAGATTTTTTTTTTTTGTTTAAATATGACCTTAATATAATAATTGAAGATATCGTCCATACTAAAAGTTTTCTTTTTATTTATCTTATCTCGTAAATTTTGAAAATTGTAATCACGATCTAAACCAAAAAAAGCAGTGTTATAAGCATTTTAAAATAAACTCATTAGGTACTTCCACCGTAAACATCTGCTCAAAAATGTATTGTAAACTGGTTGTAGGCTTTGGTCGAATTTTGACCAAATGAAACCGAAGTTAACTTTAATAAGCACCAAAATTCATAGTAAACAAAACAGCTACTTAGGGATAATTTTATAACATTGACGTTAACATTAATCGTAGACAAGAACATATTTAGATCGTTTCGGTTTTTTCTAACGACATAAATATTCGCTAAAATATCTAAATTGTTAAACCCGACGCTATGGTTTTGAACTGCCAAAGTAAACAAAAAAAAACTGGCCCGCACCGCTACCACGTCGCGCAATTCCAGTTCAATTTTTTTATAGATGTGGCAAGATTTAGTTGTCGCATTGCAGTATGAACTACCCTAAAAATTAATACTGGCCAACAATATCGGATGAAAGACTAAATACTTTATCTACACTGTCAAGCTAAAATAATATGACACGATCGATCTTATATTATAAAACGATTAGCCAGTTCGCCTTGGTAAAATGCAGAAACGGTTTTTTAATTTAAAGTTTTTTTTGTGTAAGAATTTTGTATCCAAAAGCGTAATTTTCTAATACATTTTCCACTTTAAAATTATTCAGCGTTCTCTTTTGTCATTCTCGTCTGGTAACTGCCAATGCGAAAATTAGGCTTTTTATAATCCTGAGGCATTAATTAGCTTAGAGTCCCCGAAAACCACGATGCGCCACTGGTTATGTTAAAATACCATTAGATCTGTTTTAACGCACGCACCCAGTTCGTAAAACGCACCATGTAAGGACGAGATTTTATATGAACAAATGGGCTAAAATGCCTTTGTGCTTAGAACAATTTTTTGTCTTTGGTATATATGTTCAAAAAATATGAAATTTTACCTGAAAAAAAAATTTAGGTTAGCTAGAACTTTTATGATAGAGATAAACGAAAATCGAAGTGTATTTATTTAAATAAAAAATGCGTTGAGTAATTATACTATTCGGCCATTTCAAACGATTTGGATTTTTTCAATAAAAAACGAAATTGTTCCAAGACAAACTATGTGTGTAATAATTTATTCAATATCGTTTCATTATCAAGAAACTTTCAAAATTCCATCACATGTCAATACACATAAATAATTAAGCATTGTTGTTATTCTTTGGTGAATGGTGTAAGACTGACTCCTAAAACTAAGTTTATTTAGCGTAGTAGGCTATGGATAAAACAAGAGATATATTGTGACGCTGTCATGTCCCAGTAGTTGTCAGTCCTTTCAAATGTTCTAAAGTGAATAAAGTTGTTAAAATTAAGGTAAGTGAAGATATTTTCTGCTCTAATTTATTGAATGAGATTTTTTGTCCCGTCCAAAACCAAAAACATAGTAAATTTAGTCTACTCCATTAAATTAAATATTGTTTTCTTTGCATCGTATCTAGTTATGAAAAGATATTTATTTTTTTGTCCCATCCGTAAACCATCACTAGAAAAAAATTTAATAACCAAGATTTCATTCAACCTAGAATTAGAAAGTGGATTTTTTCCTATATATTGAAAAGAATTGGTAATGGAAAATGAAATTAACACATGATACATTTTAAGGTCATAAAATATTGGAAATTTGTAAAACGCGATTTTTAACCCAACCCCCGGTATGATATAATATTAATATTTTTATAGTTTATCAAAGTTTTTTTAGACGCTCACTTTTGTACGCAATAATTTTGATTCCATATTATGGTTTCCAGAAAATATGGCACCTAAAATAAGTAAGGAAAAATCTATACATTTTGGAAGGAAACTAAAACTTGACGTTAACAAACAGATGATTTTTGAAGAGAATGGCACTATAAGGAAAAGAGAATGTAGAATAATGATGAAAATAATGACACCTAACCTAACCTAACCGAAGGGAGTTGTTATTATAGATATAATAAATCAAAAGAGAAGACAGGAGACATTGAGGAAGAGGCTGTATCGTCAAAGAAAACGTAAAAGGCTGCATGAGACAAAGGAAACACTCGGCGCATATAAAACTCCACAATCTATGGGAAAAGTTGTAATGAAAATTAAGTCTTTATTGCCAAAGTGTCACAACAGAAAAAAAAAGTTTTAAAAAAACTTTTTTTTGCTGAATTTCTACAAGTATCAAGTAATCTTTGAAGAAAAAGTAAAGCCGTGGAATAAACTGGATAGTCATTTGCAAGAAAGTACTGAAAAAACTTATACCAGGGACGATATAAGTAGACAAGTGCCAGGAAAAAAGGTGTTAAAGGCAAAAAGTAAACTTGTAAGTGGATTTCCCAAAAAATCCAGAGAATTACTATCGGCTATATGTTGTCAAATAGATAGCTTTAACGGTATGAATAACTTGTGCGTGAAATGTGAGACTGATAGAGAATTTGCATTGATATCTCCTATTACTAATTTAAAAGCTGAGATAAAATGGAAAAAGTGGCAAATTAATCTTCAAAAACCTCAAGTATTAGAGATATCTGGCACTTTAAAAGCTGCTTTGGATCAACTGCAAGAATCTTTGGAAAAATTTTAAATTCATTGTTTTGTGAAAACAATACAGGAACGTCATTCTGAAACTGAAAAACGTAATCTAAATGAAGAAAATGTTGTTCTGCAAGCTGACTTTGCAGAGAACTACTTTTGTATAAGTCAAGACGAGATTCAAAGTATACACTGGAGTCACAGGCAGGTCACTATTTTTACTGCAGTTGCGTAGACTAATAAGACACATCATTCCTTTGCTGTTATCAGTGATGAACTCTCTTATGATAAATTTGCAGTTTGGGTTTTCTTGAAAGAGATAATTGAGCGGTTGAGAAATACTTATTCGGCTTTAAGAAAGTTCTCAATATTTTCCGATGGTTGTGCAGCGCAATTTAAAAATAAATACACACATTCGAATTTATGCTACATGCAAGAAGATTTTGATATCTTGGGCTATTATAACTTTTTTGCCACATCTCATGGCAAAGGAGCTGCCAACGAAGTAGGACGAAAGCTTAAAAGAGTAGCTTGGGAAATGGTAAGAGGCAGAAAAGCCTTGGTAAATCATTCCAGAGATTTTTTTGATGGCCTGACAGATAAAAGTAATATAAATTTTATATACGTATCCAGCGAAAAGATTCAGGAGAATAAAGACATGTTGACCAGCCGATGGCAAATTATTTTGGCTATCCCAGGTCTTCAATCATGCCATTTTTTCAGGACAAGTGCAGACAAAGCTTTAGAGATTGGTCAGACTCACCAAAATAATGTTCGAAATGTATTTGTAATTAAATATTATTTAGAAAGTAATTTTGTAAAACTGTAAACATTGTTGTTTAGTTTATAATGTTATTTAAACAAAAATAAACTATTTGAAAATTATCAGTAATTGACAGAATTTTTTGTCCCGTCCACAACCTAAAAATTTAATTGTCTGGCACGCATCTTAACAAAGTGGTATTCCTAATAAATTTATTGCGATTCATTGGTATCATCTTAGATACCTAAATCCGTTTTTTATTTAAGAATAGCCGTTTTGGCAAATTTTGTTGTTTTTGATGTTAATAAAAATAGTATTGATTTTTCTTGTCCCATCCAACACTGTCAATTATTAAAATTATCTCTACAATTACACAATATGGCTGGCGTTTTTTAATTAATATGCAAGCTTATAAAAGAAGAATTTATTTGACCAGTGTGATACCCAAATAATATATAATAAATTAACTATACAACTTTTTCTATAAAAACAGTTTTGTGATTTGTCCCATCCGCACGCTTGAAATGGAGGTATTACAAACTTCATTTAAACAACATTATAAAACTGGTAAAATGCACAGAATTTGCAAAGTTTACTTATTCTATCATACGTAATCTCCTGCACTGGCAATGGTAGTAATTTAATAAAATACCTTTGACCAACTGTACCAGCGTTATAGCTTGTCATACATGGTGCTCTAATGTTAATGAGTTAATTATTTTTAGGCCTTCTCGTTATGGGCATAAAAACGGTGCCGGAGAATCGTGGAGGAATGTTTTATTTTCAATGCTTATTTTATGTTCTTCCGAGTTAGGAATATTGGAATTATTATGGTACTGTAGAGTTAGTAGAACTGTAGGTTCTTAAGCAGATAATGAATTGGTAAATAGTCACTGGAAAATATATTTGTTGCAGTGGTGTTACCCATCATGGCATTTCCATTAAGTAATTTTGTTTGCAAATTTGTGCTTATCGTTTTCAGTAAAACTAGAATAGAAATACCTACCTATCGTAATTTATCTAGTAACCGGTTGGAATATTATTACAAAGGCAATTTTTTGTATGGATAAAACATAATAATATAGAATATCTAAAGGCGCAAATAATGAGCCCTGATTCTAATAGATTTCCGGGCTCCTATAATATTTCTTCAAAACAGTTTTTGATATTTTGGAAAAAATGTATTACAGATTCATTTGTGGAAGTATATATATTTTAAGTACTTTTTATTGGAAACCCTTAGAAACTTAAAACAGAACATAATAATAGGTAGTGACATTACGATTCGGCACTAAGCCTACAAGCACAGTAAATAAAATTAAATTATAAGTCAAATTTTATGGGTTAAGGTTATGACCACTGCCTGAAATGGGTTTTTAATTTTATTTCATGCCAGAAATATAAGAAAACTTACCAAACTTTACATAATCCTTGACCGAAATGTTCGCAAAGCTGTGTCGGCCACTTATAGAACTTTTTTAATTGCAGTTACAAAGTTCAACCTAAAAACCTCCTTAAAGGTTTAATTTGAAATTTTGTGTAATAATTAACTATGGTATAGAGATGAACTGGTGAAATTGTGGTACAAGTTCAAGATGGCGGCCAAATAAAATGCTTTTAATAGCAAAACAATCACCAGATTTTACATGTCTTCACTTTTTAACATCTCTAGAAGCCAAACAAAATATATTTTATCAATGTCATCGGTTGGTCTGTTGGTATGCCTGTCCGTCTATTTGTCGGGTTGTCAGTTCAGGGCATAGCTTAAAAACTACTTTCCCGGTTGACTTTAAATTTTGGTCAAACATTAGGTGTTATATGGGAATGAATCAATTTATTTCAAACTTTGCACAAAAATCAATTGTTATATAGGAATTTATAAAGGAAAAAATTAGAATTTATTTGAAATGATAACGCTCTGTAAAAAAAGCATACAATATTTAATTCTGACGTTGATACGGACATCTCAATTAAGGATCACTTGAGAAAAAAAAATACTTGAGTTCTCTAAGTTTTCAAGAATTTTTAATCTGCATATATTTAGGTTCTGCTACAATTACAAATAGCCGTCATTTGTAAATGAGTAATAATATTAACATCCTCATATTTTGCTGAATTTGGGTTGATAAGACCTTCCAAAAAGATATATTGAAATTTTTAATCCTAAAATGTTGATTACTTTAAAACTATAACCCTTAGATACCTATGAGGTTGTTCCAAATCTTAATAGTTCTTATTGTTTCCGTGTAACTAAGTAAAGTCATATTGGTTTTTAAATTTTTGTTAATTAGAATTTTAATCTGCGGACCCATGGTCATATGAACTTTTCATCTTATTTTCCTACAAAGAATCTCCGTTTAAACGTTAAGGCATGTTTTGTAAAACACTCAGTTATATTTGATATTAATTTTGTAATGAAACAACAGAAATTTCAAAACCTGAAATTTAACACATTGTTAAAAAATTAAAAACGACGGCCTAGTGAAATGTTAAAAAAAATTATTACTAAAAAAATAATTACGCAATTTACCTGAAAGTAGGAATGAAACCGAAAACTTTTGATACTAATTCAAGACGGCGATTCAAAATGGCGGTCTAGTGAATTGTTAAAAATAATTATTACTTAAATACAACTAATGCCATTTACGAGAAATTTTGCAAAAAAAGTAAAGTTTTATTTACGAATGAACAGGTAAAATTTTAGTATGAATAAGGAGATGGTAAATCAAAATGGCAGCACAATAAAATATTTAAAAATTAGCCTAAAAAATGTGTAAATTTGCTTTACCGGGAATTTCCCTCGTTATGATTTTTTTTAACTTATTGGGAATAGTGAAGTGGAACCCTTTTTTACTGGGCGCCATTTTGTTTCATCATATTGGTCCCTACCAATATTTTACCATTTTTTTTCTAGCTATGCCACACTTGGCTTTTGGGCATAATTTAAAATAAATTTAATAAGTAGTTTTTACATTAAAATGTAGAATTCGTACGTTTTTCCTATTTTTACATTAAATTTTTCTGCAAAATTTAAAGTCAATTGAACAAAATTTTTTTTTATGTTGTTTTCTTAATTATTTATTATTATATGGCCGCCATTTCGCTTCGCCATCTTAAATTGAAACCCATATTATCAGTCTTTACCTATTCCATTGGCCCTCAGATATTGCCCAGATTCTAAATGGTTTTCGTTAACGATCCTCTTGTTGTTATGTTAGAGTGGTGTATTGTTTGGAGTTAGGATCCAGTAAATAAAAAACAAAAGCATTTTTTTAAATTGTCGACGTATTGCCACTTTATTGCTGCATCCTCAGGACACAGATTTTATATCCTGCATGAAACCCATATTGTCAGTTTTTACCTACTCCATTGGTCCGCAGATATTCCCTAACCCCAAATAATACACCACTCTAACATAACAAGATCGTTAACGAAAACCATTTAGATACATAATATCTGGGAACTGTCTGCGAACCAACGGAGTAGTTAAAACTAATAATAAGGATTTCATGCAGGATATCAAATCGATATATGTGTCCTGAGGATGCAACAATAAAGTTACGAAACGTCGACAATTTAAAAAAGTCGTTTTTTTTTTACTGAAACCTAACCCAAAAAATACACCACTCTAACATAACAACAAGAAGATCGTTAACTAAAACCATTTAGAAACTTAATATCTGGAAAATATCTGCGGACCAACGGAGTAGGTAAAGACTGATAATAAGTGTTTCATGCAGGATACAGAGTCTATGTGTTCTGAGGATGGAAAAATTAAGTTGCGAAACGTCGACAATTTAAAAAGAGTCTTTTGTTTTTTTACTGGATCCTAACCCGAAATAATACACCACTCTAACATAACAACAAGAGGATCGTTAACCTTTTAGAAACTTAATATCTGGGAAATATCTGCGGATCAACGGAGTAGGTAAAGACTGATAACATGGGTTTCATGCAGGATATAGAATCTATGTGTTCTGAGGATGCAACAATAAAGTTGCGAAACGTCGACTATTTCGAATATACTTTTGTTTTCTTTAATGGATCTTAACCCCAAATAATACAAAATTTTTCAACATTCTTCCGCCATATTGGATTTTTACCAAAATATAACCAGATCATCCCAATATGACTCTTAATCTTTGGCCAAAGTCAATCGGCTAAGTAGTATTTGAGCTATGTCGTGAACTGACAGATAGACAGACAGACCGACAGACGGACCGACGGAATTGATAAAACATGTTTTTTGGCATCTAGGAACGCTAAAACGTGAAGTGGGTGATTTTTTCACGATTACAAATATTTTATTTGGCTGCCATTTTGTTTCGCCATCTTGAATTAGTAGCAGAGTTTTACTAAGTTGATCCCTATACCAAAATCAGTTACGGCACACAATTTGAAATCAATACAGTAAGTAGTTTTTCAGGCTGAATTTTTAAATATTTCCTTATACCACCATTTTGTTTCGCCGTCTTGGGTTCGTACCAAAATTTTACCAGTTGATTCCAACATAATACTTGATGTTTATGCAAAATTTGGAATAAATTGGATAAGCAGTTATTTTATAATAATTTTTTTAACATTTCACTAGACCGCCATTTTGTTTTGCCATACTCGATTTACCAAAATATTATCAGATTATACCCATATGACTTTAAGTTTTTGGTCAAAATTTAAAGTCAATCGGGCCAGTTTTTAAGCTATGCTGCGAACTGGCAGACCAGACGGACAGACCGACAGACCGACAGACGGGCTGACGGAAATGATAAAATATACTTTTTGGCCTCTAGGGACGCTAAAATGTGAACATTTGTAAAACCTTAGAGGGTGATTTTGGCCACCATTTTGTTCAGCCATCTTGAATTAGTACCACAATTTTGCTAGTTGACCCTTATACCACAATTAGCTATGATACACAATTTGAAATTATTCAATTAAGTAGTTTTTTAGGCTGAATTACAAACAAACAAACAAAAGTATGCTTTATTGCCGCAGAAAAATTTTACAATTTTATGGACAAAACAAAATATACCTAAAAAAAAGACATATCAAAACATTAATCGAAAATAATTTCGACAGGTCAGTGCTTTTTTTTTTAAATGTAAATTATCAATTTACCTAATTTTTTTAAGCCGCCATGCTGTTCCGCCATCTTAGATTCGTATCAAAATATTACCAGTTCCAACATAATATTGATTGGGGATGACCTGGTTATATTTTGGTAAAAATCTAATATGTGGGAACAAAATGGTGTCCTAATTATCCAATTTTCCTCAAGTGTTGCACAAAAATCAAGTATCCGAATGAACTGGTAACATTTTGGTACGGTATCAGACGGCAAAATAAATGACCTCTAAAAGTTTGAAGTAAGTGTGATATAGAAATAAACTGGTAAAAATTGTAGTGCGAATTCAAGATAGAGGAATAAAGTGGCGGCGAAATAGACTATTTAAACGGTAAAGTGAAGAAACATCTTATTCAATGGACTTTAATGTTTTTACAAGAAATATATATGTTATACGTTGATACACTGTTAAAAATTTAGTATGAATTTCAAATGGCGGGACAAAATGGTGGTCTAACGAAATTAAAAAAAAGTCGGAGTAAAGACTTGCTAATTTAATTTATTTTAAATTATATTTTAAAAAATCAAGTGTGGCATAGGCAGAAACTGGTAAAATATTGGTACATAGCCAATACGGTGGAACACAACGGCGCCCAAGACGTAAGAGACTATGTACTGAACTAAAATAAGTCAAACTTCACTAATTCTAATAAAAGAAAATATTCTTAACGAGGAAAGTTTTGGGTTAAGGAGTTTACCGATTTTTAATATCGTAAATTTGTATATCAATCCTCATTGATATTAAGTACAACAATTAATATCTTCACTGATAATATGGAATCAATATTAGATGGATCGAATCTCGTTTTTTTCAGTAGGAAATTTTTAGTGCCTTGTTCGTTGCAAATCCTTTGAAAATTAAAAATTCGAATTGTATAAAAGTAAATTTTCTTATTTTATTATGTTTTTATTTTCCCCCAACGCAACAAATCCCTTTAGAGTAGCTCACGCGCTCTTACGGTGGCCCTGCAAGTCAAACAGAGTGGGCACATAACTGATAACTAAAAAAAAGTTGAATCATAGTTTTTCTTGGGGTCCATTACACATTTCCGCCGCCGGGCCCTCTATCCCCCGCATTGATGGAGCTGGCAGGGGTATAGCTACGCCACTGCTGATCATTATAACATGAATATACTTAGAATGTCATAAGGAATAGAAATTGTGAAAATATACAGAGTATTTCATTAAAAAAAATATAGAAATTTGTTTTTAGAAAAAACTCAGAAACTGAATAAGATTTTTTAGTGATGTAGATATTTCAACGCTGCTGGTTAAAAATGTAGGTTATTATTAAATACGTGCACAGAAAATTTCAATTAAATATATTAGAAAATCAAAAAGTTATAAGGATATGGGCGAATCTCTGTTTTGTAGCACCCGGTATAGGCTTGTCCTGCTATCATATTGATAAAATAAATGACTTCTCTAATATTTTATATAATATATACTTACTTTTTACTTTACACTTTTGACTCTGCAAATTAGAAAATGTAACTATAAAAAGACTATATATGATATTCAAAATATCTTGGATTCTTAAAAACGTGCCAGAAGGAAGAACTCACAGTTCACCCTGTAACGTTCAAAAATTTTATTAGGTGCCGTTTTAAAAACACTAGATAATGTAAAATTTTTAATTTTTAAATACTGGTTTTTGGACAGTCACCGAGTATCGAATCGACTGTGCATTTAGTGCTGCAGTTTAACTTCTTTTATATATTTTATTATTTGTATTTTTATTTAGATATTTTGCTTAGTTGAAGGACTTTTTGGTCTTAGCTAGAGTTCTTTAAGCAGAAAGCATTTAACTATAAATACCGAAAAGTATTCTAAGATATAATTTTTCGGCCATTAGAAATAAACTAAGATGCTATATACCTAGATACTTTTATTATCTTTATAAGTACCAAAAAACATCTTTTTTTAAGATATAAATTATTACCTGTTTTGCTTGATAATTACGCTATAACTAACACTAATTAAAGTCGCCGAACATTAACAAGACAAGAAGGGACACAGTCCGTCGGAACATTTATGTTATGCGTACAATAACGCGCCGACGATTCCGAGCGATTAAAAAGAATAAACGGTCACTTACCGGAGTGATTTAAAAACGAGTTTAAAAATATCTATCCATAAAAGAAAATAAGGGAAAACGTCAAGTTGTTTAATTAATAGATCTTAATATAATTATTACTGTTTGCAAAAATTAAGTAAAAAAGGGAATTAATTGTTGAAATTTTGAATCCAAGATGGCGGAACAAAATGGCAGCTTAATAAGGTATTTAAAAATTCAGCCATAAAAACTAATTCTAGTACAGAGATAAACTAGTAAACTTGTGGTACTAATTCAAGATGGAGGAGGAACAAAACGGCGGCCAAATAAAATATTTGTAATGAAAAAAAATCACCTTTTTAGGTTTTACATATTTTCATGTTTTAGCGTCCCTAGATGCCAAAAAATATGTTTCATCAATTCCGTCGGTCCGTCTGTCAATTTGTCTGTCAGTTCGTGACATAGCTTAAAAGCTACTCATCAGATTAATTTCTATTTTAGGTAAAAATTAAGAGTCATATGGAGATGACCTGGTAATATTTTGGTTAAAATCCAATATGCCGGAACAAGATTGCGGACTAGTGAAACGTTAAAAAACTATTATAAAAAAACTAATTATTCAATTTCCTCAAATTTTGCACAAACATCAAGTGTTAGGAATAAACTGGTAATATTTTGGTATGAATAAAGGAGAGCAAAACCGAATGGTGGCCTAATAAAATATTTAAAAAATTGGCCTGAAAAACTACTTATTAGATTAATTTCAAATTTTAGGCAAGCAATAAATGTGATATAGAGACAAACTGGTAAAGTTGTGGTACGAATTCAAGATGGTGGAACAAAATGACGGCTAATATTTTTTTAAAAATTCAATTGACATTAAATTTTATATAAAAATTAAATATGATATAGGGATAAACCTCGGTATAAACTGGCAGAATACAACATGACGTAACAAAATGCCGTTGTCAATTTATTTTTAATTATGCCCAAAAATCAAGTGTGGCATAGGTAGAAACTAGTAAAATATTGGGAGGAATCCAATATGATGGAAAAAAATGGCACCCAATAAAAATGTTTAAAAAATAGTAATGACTATTATACTGAATTAAATTGGGCCACTTTTTGCTATTCCTAATAAAAGAAAAGATTTATAACGAGAGAAGTTCGGGCCTAAGAAAATTTACCGATTTTTTAATAGATAGCCAGTAATGTAAAAACTACAGCATTGCTATACGTACTTGAAAGATTTATATAGTCACATGCAAACACTTTTAAAGAACTATTTTTTGTCATTATTAGTACATAGATATTTTTATATTCTTCGATCATATAAGGAGTTACATTAACCAAAACTTTATTAATATATTGGATACATTTTGCAACTTCAACCTCATTAAGATATTTTGAGTAAACAATTTCTTGACAGCCTTACAAAATTGTATTGGGGTTGGATTTCTCGAATTTCCGCCATCATTTCTTATCATGTCAAAAAACAATTCGAGGATATCCTGATTAAGGTTTCTTGTTAAAAGAAATGAATAATTTTTGCGTTTTAAAGTTTCCCATAAAGCTAGAACGGAGTTAATCGTAATTTTTCAGCCGTTTACCAAGCACAAAACACTAAGTAAGTCGGTAAACGCTTATTTTAATTTATTTCACGCCGCGCGCCGGCAAATATAAAGACAATGGTATATATTAATGTTTGGTGGTATATTTCAACACTTATATTATACGACGGACAACCGGTTTATGCATCTCGCCCGGCAGCGACTTCGAGGGATCGAAAAAGCATAGCATCCGATATTCGAGTGAGATAGGCATAACAAGGGGAGGAGCTTCGAGTGCTCCTTTTTGACTTGTTAATATTCGGTGGTAAAGTTTAAATTAGTGATATTTCAAGACACATTTTTCTTTATCGGATATTAAAGCACGACTGAGGACCCGTGCCAACCAATATTTTTTAAATTCAGGTGTATTTTTAGACAATTAATGTTACTGTTTAAATTTTAAAAAATAGATAAGATTTTAGCATATATCATTTATTAGATAAGTAATACATGTTTAGCAAAAAATATAGGGTAACTTTTTTTATCCAAAAAACATGAATATTTCCTATTTGATATTAGAAATTAAAATATCTTTAAAACTACTGAAGAAATATTAATATTAGAAGTACTTCTCTGCTGGGACTAAATAAAAAATAAGTGGTATTTTAGTCACCCTGTATATAAGTTACTTTTACTAGCGAAAACTATGTATATAAACATATTGGAAAGTACAGCAATTTTTAAAACTGTTGTGATGTAGCACATAAAATTAAAATATATTTTGTATATTTTATTGCTACGCCAATTTATTTTACATATTACACAAATAAGATACATATGTACTTAATTTATATGTTTTTCCAGAACGAGGCTACCAATAAATTTTCCTTATAATATAGAATTCCTGTCAGAAAAAAAAAGTCATTACACAATGAAATTTATACCATTTACTACAGCAACATGCGTAATGTAATCGGAATAGGTCGTAATTTATAGGTTTTCATTTATTATCTACTATTATAACTTAACATATGCGGGTATATTCAGTTAAAATACGAGAAACGTTCGTGATAATTTCTTTTCGCTTGGAGACTAGTAGCTACTAATTATACAATATTAAAAAGTAATGTGATAATTTGTATGTTTTTTCAGCTGCTTTGATCGAAAATTGTCGGCTGAGTGATAGATTGCGTAGTTTATGACACAAGATATAATTTTGTCGCTAATTTTGTACCGTAAGTGCAAATTAATATGTTTGCTAACTGAAACCTGAGATAAAGGAAATATTCTTGATAGCAGATTGTTATAAATGACACTATAACATGTTCATGTAAATATATGAGAAAAATTATGCCAAGTTCTTTACACGTCCTTATAATAATGATCAATTTGACGTTAACCGCAAATCAGTCGTATCAGTGTGTACTTATATATTCCTTTCAAAAACTGCTAATTGAATGCAATCACTATACTAAAAGACACTGAGCGTAGTTACTTACGAACAAGGAAATATTACGACAGGAGCATTCAAAATTCCCTACTTTAATTTTGATAGATTAAAAAAAAAAACATTAAAACAGAAATGGATTAAGATTGTGGATGTATAAATCACTTTACACACTGAGTAAATTACATTGTATAGTTCTATCAATTTATCTTGATAACATTTTAAACTATTATATCTCCTTTAGTATTAAAGTCACCCATATGAACGAAAAAACAAATTGTAGGGTTGCTTAACAAGTTTTTTTTTTCGAGTAATCGGAATAAAAACAAAAGACTATCAGGTATCACCATAAGTTTCTTAAATAGGACACCTTGTATAGATTATATGTCAAATGGGTTTCTTCCTGCAGATTTTAAAAATATCCGATTTAATAACTTTATCTTCAAGCACACCCGAGAAATTTAAAAAAGACCCTGCCACAAGATATAGTAGACAAATAATATACAGGATGTTCCGTTTAAAAAAATACAACTTATGGTAGTATCTTGTAAAATTGATAGCTTTTGGTCTATTTTATTAATAGGAAAAAAATTGTCAAGCGACTCTACAATTTGTTTTTTCGTTCATATGGCTGACTTTAATACTAAAGACGATACAGCAGATTAAAATGTCAAGATAAATTTATCGCACTATACATTACTCTGTTCACGGCCAGTAGCTTATGTGGACCATACCTGCCTTGGAATACAGTGATCCAGTTTGGTTAAATAAACCCTTGGCTTCCAACCGGGAAGTAGTATATACATAGCTCTAATAACGTTTCTCAAACAATCAAACTTAAACATATAAACAAATTATAAACATAATGAGAGTGAATGTGATAAAGTGACTTTTATGTACCATAGCCTTACATTATAGTCTCCCATTTTTCTACCAGAAAGCCTGGAAACAGCCGTTGACAGCTGATGAGTCATCACTAGTAGTTAATTTTTGTAGTTAACTGCTATCCGTAAATTCATTTAAGGCGCGTTTTTTGTATTCATTTTTACAAAAAAAAAAATTAGACCATTAGTAGTTTTTAACTATTTCTGTACATATTTGTGTTAGTGCTATTAGTTTTGTGACTGGTGCTATAAAACTTTAGTACAAATAGGAGTTTGTGGTAGTGAGGTTAACACTTGAATTCTAATAAGAAGTGGATTTTCATAGAAATCTTTTAATTTAGAACAATGCCCTTTATTTGTCGTGTACCTAACTGCAATGGAAACTATCTGTAAGGATCTAAGGTTCATTTCTTTTTAACATATTTCCCAAAGGACGAAGAAAGTCGAAAGAACATGCAATAAAAAGATAAGGTTTTACTGCAACAAAAGCATTCATAGCATAACATAACTGTTTGCTTTACTGTCCTAACCTCATCAGTAACCCAACCATTCATACTAAATTTTTGTAGCCCCAGTTATTATTTAATTTTAGTGGAAAGTACATGTAAAAATAATGACAAGTCTCATGAAAAGATATATATTTCAACTCGACTAGATTAGCCTCATATACATTTTGCCAACTTTCTTGTGAAAGGTAATTATAAAAGGTTTGATGTTTATCTTGATAATATATACGTTTACACATCTGCACTCCCATTGAGACAAATCCCTCTTCCATAATCTGAGTCTTGCGATCAGAACACCCCATCTTGAACCCCATTTATTTCAAAATTAATAAAAATGTTGTCTATACAATTTACTTTTCACGAGTTGGGCTGTGTATGAGCTAGGTGAAACCAAAAGAAAAAAATAGTTGAGTTAACATCTCAGTGTTACTATAACTATCATTTACTTTAGTAAAATCAACATTGAAATCTCCCGAAACCAAAATTCTCACTGGCATTGAAATTTTCTTCTAAATTTAATATATGGTACGTTAACAAAATTTTCGAGCAAGAATAGATTCAATCTAAATTGAAGGGTTTGACGCAATAACCGTCTACCTGCGGACTACATAGTTTTGAGAAAAACGAGAAAAACTTGTCAGTTACCCATGGTAATTTGTAACATTAACATGGGTTTATATTCATTTACTGTGACCAATAGGCACTCGTTTGTAGAAGTTGAATCCAAATCTTGATTTTAGTTTTTGTTTAATTTATTTGTTTATCTAGCACAGAGCCGATTCTTGATACCAAAATAAGAAAAATTGTTGAAATAAAAGTAAAAAGTTATGAAAATGCTTTCTAAACGAATTTATTTATGATATAAAAAATTCCTGTAACACTATTGCTTCTTATAATTAAAACTAAAATAAGGGGACATAAAGAAAAATGGTTAATCCATGAAAATCAATCTGAATCATGATATTCATGTTCTTGATCATTACTTCCTCTTTTAATATCATCATAGAAAAACGAATGACAAATAGAAGGTACATACTTTTTTACTAATGGCATTAGGCTGTCGTATTTTTGGGGTTTTAGCGGTAATTTTTCTGTATTAGCCAAAGGAGCTTTATTTAAATCAATAATGGTCCCTGGGTATTTATTTAAAGGATATAAAGATACAGAATCATGACTATGAGTTTCAGTGACTAAAACATTGGCTGGAAAGTTGGCATTGTATAAGATCATTTGATATTTTGGTATTGTAAAAGGTCACAAGGCAAAAAGCTAAGACCGGGTTCTGGCAAATGATGAATTATTTTGGAAACTCTCCCGTTGTTGACTAAAGCCGATAAAAATGGACCATAAATGCATTTTTATTCTGACCCAGTTGTCAGTAAAAATATATAAAGTGGTTACTGACTGGCTTATATAATTTTGTATAAAATGCTGCAAAAAAGATACAGAATATATGGAGCCTTTTTTGCGATGGTTTCGTCAAATATATAACTAACTGACTTGTTATTAGTGGCAGAACAAAAAAGCTGATTAAAGATCCATTTGTCTAGCATACAATATCCACCTGTAGTTAATACTGGAAACGGTAATTTTTACTTTTGTTGGTAATCGAAACAGATTTTCTATGACGTGCCAATTCAGTTTTTTCCTTCAAATCGTCGAAAAAAACCTGGGCTTTTCGGATATGTACTTCCTTCTGAACAGTAGTTTGTTGATTTTCTTCTTCTGAACAAGCTTCAAGTTGCAGTTTTAGTTGGTTATAGGTGGCGCATGTGTCTGATCGTAGATTAAAATTTTCTGGAAAATACCTATAATAGAAATCATGGGATAAAAAGCTAATTTTTACTTTAACTAAAATAAAGAACCTTAATCTTTTCATGGCGCTGCAAACTAGTGTACTGATCAGGTTCATGTTGTTCCACACGTTTCGTACATTCTTTTAACGCTTAAATCAGCTGAAAGGAAGTATTGTATTGTCCTTGTTTCGTGAATAGTGGGATTGACGAACAGGAAATCCTCTTATATGGTCATGGACTTATGCTACTAACTCTTCTTGAAGTTTGTTAGGGCGATTATGATGTCTACCACGTTCATCCTTTTCCAGTAAGTTGCCAGCAACTCATGACTGACAAATTCTTAATACTCGTGAATTATGAATAAAATGTAGATTGCAAAATGCTGTACGGCACACTTTTATGGTTTTTGTAATGAATGTTATAGCTATAAGAATACATTTTGGTCTCAGCCACGGTGGTCTTTCTCCTTCTAGATATTTTTTTTACATCTATAAGGGTTACCGAATAACTGTTTTGCATATTCTTATCTTTCATTCTATAAAACTTGGTAAAAAGATTGTCTTTCTCTAGTTCCGTCAATTTTTCAAAGCATTAGTTACGTCACTGACATCTAGGGCCTTGCTTTTTTCCTTCAATCACTTTTCCTTTACTATTAATGTATATTTTACCCTTGTTCCTTTTTATTTTCCTAACATTTTTTTCCACGACTGAGTTTTGCGCTAGCGTTTTTTGGTAATACAATATCATCTCAAAAATATTTAAAGTTACGAAATAAACCAAATATTACTAAGAGGAAGGCCTACCTTCTCCATGTCACATGTCTCGGTTTAACGACTACGTTATTGTTTAAGCCTGATCCCCCTATAAAAAGTTTTATAAACCATTATTAAGCTACACGATTAAAAACAATTATTAACAAAAATGATTACCTTGTTTATCATGATGGGAATTTCCAACTATACTTTTTAATAATGCACTATTACGCTTAGAATTCTTTTTAAACTCTATTGCACTTTATAATCTGGATCATCACTATCATCTGAGTCATGAAAAGGGTCAGTATAACTTTGATATAGGTTATACTTTCCTGGACGTTGGAACTTTTTAACATATAATTTAGATATATACATACATACAACAGAATTAGTAACACAATACAATTTTTAAAGCTCAATAAATGTTACGAATTAATATACCCAGTGAATGAATAATTATTAAAAATAAAATATATAATTTATATAATGAAGGTGGGAATCTTTTATTTGTCAGACAGGACAGAACCAAAATTCCTAGAAGTCAAACGGTTCTTCCTTGCGACTAAACAGGTTTCATTTGGCAATTGGCCTACTATTTTCTGGCATATTTCAGACATTTTTTCTTCCGTGTATCGTTTTCTGCCACACAATAATCTATGGTTTTTATCCCATCTGTTACCGATATATTGTGTTTTTCATCAACAATTTTATAACGTTTTGATTGATAGTACCAGAAAGGTATTAATACTTAAATATCAATAGATTGATAGAAATATTGAAATAAATGTTATAATAGTTCATCTAGTCATTATAATTTAAAATACACGTCAATTTACTTTAAGTTTTTTTATTTTTGATTAATCAATCTTTTAAAAATCCGTTGAAATACTCCAATCAGTCTTTGTAAAAAAATATTATACACTTTTTTGGTATTTTTCTCTGCTTAAACCTGCTTAATCTCTTGACTGATTCAACTGAATAAAAAAATCAAAAATATAAAACTTTAGTTTGATTTCGTTTATTTTACATTCCTCCAATACTTACTCATTGAGATTATATCGAGTAAACAAAATTTTAATAAACCAATGATTAACAATTATATACAAGAACAAAACATTTTCATACATGAAGCAACTACAAATAAATAATTCGCGATCGGAAGAGTTATCAGTTTTAATTATATATAATTAATGACGATATTTGCGGCACAATTTACGAATTTATTGCAAATTAAATTTAAATAATTAATAAATAAATTTAGTTGTAAATGTTTCATGAGACCATAAACTGGCGGGAAAATGCGGTAGACAGGATAATTTGTGATTGGCAAAAAATCCTTACAAGGGATTCAATATACGGTTTTAACCAGGGTGACTGAGTAAACCCTACAACTCTATGTACCCTAGTTAATTTCAATCCATATTCAATACACTGTTTTAAAAGTGTATAATGAATTACATATTTTACTTTATCCTTTAAATTTGGTATTAGCTTTGTGCAATTAGAATTGGGGGGTTTATAATTTTCAGGACAAAAAGGAAAGTCATTATGAGCATCATGTAAGTCCGTGGGATACTCCAAATCAACTTCAAGCACATAGCCTTTCTCGAGGAGTCGGAAAGGTTTATAATATCTAAATTGTCTATTTCTGATTTTGAAAGCCATATGAAATTTTTTGTGGAAGATATTGAGACACTGCGTATCCATAAAGATTGCTAGCATCGAGATACATAATAAAATTAGAAGGTTTTAAAGGATCGAAATCAGAAAGAAATAAATTACTTGCAACGGCTTTTCTACATGCGCAACTAATAACACCACCTCGCACACTACTTTTAAAAAAATGTAACATATCAGGATCCGTCAGAAGTTCTAATTGAACACCTGTATAGCGTAAACAGGAATCAAAACTCAAACCGGGAAATGTATAATAATGTGCCGGATCTAATTTATAAGTGTTCATACAAGTTTTTCTAAAATTTTGAAAAATATCTGCTAAAAAGTAAAACATCTGATTTTAGATAAATATCAGAATAATCACCTAAGGTGTTACAGTTAAATAATTTCCACACTTTTATTGCTTTTTCATATTCTTCTTTGCTAATATGTTCATTCGTCAAGTCATTATAAAATTCCTCTTGTTTAGGTAATGCGGTTTTATTTAATTTTGTAAGGTCTTTAATGTAACTGTACCGAATTACCCCCTTTAGTCGAATATATTTTAATTTTTCAATATCAGTAAAATATTTATGAACTTCTTTACACTGATTATCACTTAGCTTTTCAGATAATTTTGCAAGGGAATAAGGTAAAAATTGAAAAGAATCAATAAATCCTAAATTTATATACTTTCTTTTCCCAAATCCCAATTTTCGGTCATAATAATTGTCTACTTCTATATGTTTCTGAAAGGAAATATATTTTTCTTTATTTTGTGCTATTACCGACAATTGCTCTTGACTGTGGCATATATTTTTTTTAAATTATGAAATATGACTGGAATAAAATGTAGTTGCTTATAATTTAAGATGCACAAGGAATGTGCAACTCTTCTATATTTTCCGATTAAGTGGCAATGGTCTGCCACTTTTTCATTATCATTTTCAAATGGTTTGTTGCAAATGTGACACTCGCTTGAATACTGATAGCTCAATTTTTCTAGTTCAGTTAATTTTTCCATTTTTTTTAAATTTCCTAAATACCTAATATGTCATGAACCTCCCTTTCTAAAAAATTTATGAACACTTGAGCACAATTAGGTCCCCTGTATAATTCTAGCTTTGAAATATTATCATCAAACGAACATTTTAAGTAATATGCAAATGAATAAGGGACATGTTCAAATTTTTTTACAGTGTAGGTTTTATCTAAACCTAACTCTACATTATCGGTGCTATCAGGTTTAAGTACACATTCAAAATCGGCATATACGACAAAAGGAACTTCCATTTGATTTTGAATATTTTCAAATTTAAGAATATGTCCCGGTACGTTTTTCCCAAATTTGTCTTCTTTATAATCTTTATTTTTAATTAAGTAAATTTATTCTTACAAAATCGCAGTCAAAAGTATTATGTCTAGTTAAATATTCTTCTGAACTAAAATATTGAAGACATCCATCACATAGATATTTTTTTCCATTATGTTTTGAAACTTGACCTGATATTAATCTACTTAAATCAGAAATATAACAGTAGTGAAAATTCCCATCATCATCATTAATTAATAATAAATTAATCTGGTTTGGTTTTTTAGATTTTGAATAATGTAGTGGACCTATTACTTCATAACTGAACCCAAAGTTGTTTCTAATTTTTTCCAAAGAATAAATATTAATAGATATATTGTTCTGTCTCAAATTTTTCTACGTCCTTTAAAGCTATAGGAAAGTCAATACCTGAAGTATCCAAGATAGTTTCGAAGTACGGATATGATTGGATTTCATATTCCAATCCAGTTGGAGGATACATTGCAGTTATCTCACACCACGCCAAACAATAATGGTCCTGATTTCTAAGGTTAATAACAGCTCGCTTAAACGCGATTTCTTCCGGTAGTGGAATGTAGGAAAAAGAACGCAGTGGATTATATTTGTTGAAATTCATTTCTAGATGCAAAAGTTTCAAAAGAACCCATCCTGCAACAAAAAAAATGTATTAGAATATATTAGATCTTTTATGATTTTTAATAAAATATAAAATGGTTTTAAAATATCTAAAAAATTACATGAATCTTTTTCTGCTAAATCATCAGGCTTTCGGTCTATTATTTCACACATTTCGTTGATGTTGGATATAATATCTGAGCTGATACAAATAACTTTAAAAGGAGTATTGAATGACTTGATTGCGTGAACTCCGTTACCAGGATTGAAGTAAATGCCAAATAATTCCACATTTAATTTTAAGCATGTATGTGTTTCAAGAAATTTTTCTATTAAGCTTCTAATTTTGTCTGATATATCATTGAAAAACAGTTGAATGTTTACATATAAGGCTTCTGCTAAAATTCTGTATGATATGATTAAAAAAAAGCACTGATCTGTCGAAATTATTTTCGATTAATGTTTTGATATGTCTTATTTTTAGGTATATTTTGCTTTGTCCATAAAATTGTAAAATTTTTCTGCGGCAATAAAGCATACTTTTGTTTGTTTGTTTGTTTGATTCTTTTATCAAAAGCAGATTTAATAATTTCTACACCACTTTCTTCGGCACTCAAAGCTATGTTATTCTTATGTGTATTGGTTCGAAGGTGGCTACCCCATAGTGATGTTCTAATAGATTTCTTACAATGTTCACAATATTTGTTGCTTTCTAAAACAAGAGCATTCTCTAAATAACTTAACATTATAATAGAAAAACACCAAGTAAATTCAAAATACGTTTACGGTGCAAAAATAAGTGCTGCAGTGACATAAAAATAAATTTAAAATAGTGAAGTCACTGCTGTCAATATTTCATGGAAAATTTCACGCCTTAAAATGACTCTAAAACTGCAAATCGTAACTTAAATTTACATGTAAAATAGGTGAATTTGCAATCGTAATAGCGTACTTATATTTAACAAAATGAATACCAATAAAATTTCGTCACTTTAACTGACATAACACTCTGTATTAAGTATAGAAAAATTTTACAAGTTGAATATATAAAATAATGTAATAGGTAATATGAGTTTTAAAAACAAAGTATTGCTTTGCGTTGCCAGACGTAAAAAAAAATGTAGAATATACTATAAAAAATAAACTCTTACCTTCTTTCTTTTTCAATCTTTGCTCCGATGAATTTTCCAAAACTTCTAGTTGTTGTTTGCCCCTTGCTGATACTTTTATACACTTATTTTCTATGTGACGAATAAATTGTCTTTTCTAGTAAAAAATTTGTTGCAGTTTAAACATTTAAGATTCATTTTGGGCTGAAGTAAAAAAAAATGTGCCTTATACACTTCTCTTCTTGGGAAGCAGTCATTAAGTTTCTTACGTACTGAGTTAAAACTCCAATTTCCTCTTGTTCCTTATCGATGGAAGTATTTTTTAATTGGGAGTCAAACAAGTTGTTTAAACAAAAGCCAAAAGATTTTAATTTTGACAAAGTAATCCGTGATTCCCTACTTTTAGTTTTTTTTTGAATGCCAAAATAAATTTTTTTGACGCTTCGTTTGTCTGTTTGCGTCGAATTTGTCCTATGAAAATAAAATTACTCAGATGTTTTTGGTTCTGGAGAACATAGTTGCAAATTTGTATTTTCATTAGGCGTAAATTCTGCCTGAGAAATATTACTATACTGGGACCCTTGGAGAAAAATTGGACTTCTCTGCCCGCAAGTGATATCACTATCAGAATCAGATAAAACAGAAGTGAAATTCGGAGGTGAAATATTTTTGAAAATGTCATTGCTTCGACCAACTGAGAAATTCGAACCAGAAGGCGATCTATTATCACAGAAAGTGGGTTCATTAGAACAATTGTTGGTAAAAGGTTCAACAGAAAATTTGGAATATGAAACATTTTCAGTAACGTTTAAATATTGCAAATTGTTATCGCAAGGTATGGTATCAATATTAAAATGCAAATCTTCTGAATTTGAACCGTCATGATTGTCGGCCGAAAATATACCTAAATAGTCTTTCGATTTTGTTATGTCTTCTAAATTTTGTGAGTGAACCTCTAAAAATTCTTTTTCATTAAATTGTAATATATCTAAATCAGAATTAGTTTCTAAGAGATTCTCAATCGGTTCCCAGTTGCTTAATCCCTCAGTTACTAATTCTGGTTTAAATACAACGCCTGCTAAATTTGAATTAGAATTTTGAGAAGAGATATTGCATGATTTGTTTTTTGAAGATCCTATACCCAAGTAATCTTTAAATTTAGATATGTCTTCTAAAATTTCCGTCAATTGGTTCGTTAATAGGATTAGAATTATTGTCCTCTAAAATATTAATTAGCTCTTGGGTCAGGATAGTATTAGAATTAGTTGTTTGCAAGTTCTCTTCAACAATATTTTTTTTATTTATAGAATTAAGTTGTAAACGAGCATTATTTTCTAACATACCTTACACCATGTCCCTGAAAGATCGGCTCTTTTGTCTTAAATTATCGCTTGAATTTAGAATTGCAGGAACATACACATTTTGCAAAATTTGAACTTTTTTACCCTCCATTATTGTAAATTTGTAAAAATAATCTTATATGAAACAGAACGGAAAGAACGGGAAATGTTTTAACTCGACAAATACGTGTTACGACTTAAACGAAACTTAAGAACTGTTTAACTAAAAGCATAAGACGGTCGAGTTTATAGACATCGAAAGTTTCTAGACTGGTTTATTAAAGGTCAATGCTATGGCCTAGAAGAACTGCTTAACTAAAAGCATAAGACGGTCGAGTTTATAAAGAGAAATCGAAGGTTTCTAGACTTGTTTATTAAAGGTCAATACTATGGCCTACATGCAACTCTCTAAACATGACCCCGTTCACATGTCCGCTTGCCACCTTAAATAAATGAAATTTCTTCAACCAGTGGACCTGAGATTCCTCTTATAAGTCAGGAAAATATAGAGAGAGATAAGAGATAATAGAAAAAATAGTAAAAACGATTTTTTAGAGACAATTAAATTATTACACAAATCATTTTATGGAATCTGCATGTATCTAGTCAACTGTAAGTAATAATATTTTCGTCAAGTTTTGATTATTAATTGACTGCTAAAAAAAAATGTACACATTTATTTTTTATTTGGACATGTACTATTTGTGGCAAATTTTGCTTTGTTTATTTCACATACCTAACATGTTTATTGTATATAGAAACAAAAACATTTACTAGAACTACATATTTAGAAAAATAGGAACAGTCTGTTAAACTATTAAAATGCTTAAAGACAAGTGAAAAAGAACTATTTTTAGAGACAATAAAATTAGAAGTAGTGGACAAAGATTTATACAAAACTTAAACAAAGTTTAGTAAGTTGTAATATTTTGGTTACATTATGTTTTAATTAAGTGCTTAATACACTGCACACGTCGTTTTAGTAAATTTATAGTCTCTTAAAAAAATTCGGAAAAGCAGATTTAAATGATCTAGTAATAGCGCAGTTAAAAATAATAGTGTTTACTAATAGTATTTTATATTGTGGTTTTCAACAATATTTCAGCAATTACTACATTACAGATAGACAAAATAACACACCAGGCCCTTTTTTAATTTACATACATAACAAGTAAAACATATATTGATTTGTATTTGTATATAGCTTAAAAAATATACGTGTCTTTTTA